>BQKN01000339.1:709587-751816 GCA_022839385.1 Asparagus kiusianus | reverse complement strand
TGTAATGGAATCCTCAATGAAGAAGAACACGATTTTCCACGCGAACAGTAATGTGCCAATATTTTGAAACATATGGTATTTTTGTGCTACCTTTTACAACTTGTGGTACTTAAGTGCCACATTGAGGTAACTGTATGGTATTTAAGTGCCATTTAGCCTATGAATTATAGTATTTTAGATTTTTAAAAATTCAAAACTATTGTTTGAAAACTACAACTCCTATATTTGTAGTGTAGTTAGATCACCTCATTCATATAAGGACGGTTCTGATAAGATTCCTAATGTGTTTTTAACGAAACTAATTAACATGAATCGTAGTATTTTAGATAAATAAAAAGGTAACTTCAAATAAAATTTCAAGCTAGCTTCTTAAAAGTTAAGTCTTATCTTAAGATAGCAAATAATAACTACCTCACCTTTGTGAGTTAACAATGGTGTTCAACTAATTCTTCTAACCAACACGAAAATGAAAGGTATCGGAATTTTTGGATGCATTATTTTTGGGACAGAGATCCTATCCCATTTCATTTTGTGGGCCATGCCATACCAAATTATAACATTCGGGCCCTACAAGTTTATAAAGGAAATAATTTTGCAAATTGCTTGTACCAAACATACTACTTTTAGGGCGCACATATTTAAATATCCCAACAAGGGTGGCCTTATGCGGAGTTAATAACAAATTAGCAAAATTACTAGCAAATCCCATAGAAAGAGAGAATTCAAAAAAAAAAAAAAAAAAAAAAATCCAAACTCAGCAGTGACGACTCTACCCGCTAGGCTCCTCTTTCACCGCCAATTGCCGGTCGTCGGAGCACCGGCTCAAGGTTACCGGTTCATTATCTCCGGTCCTTCAATTGTCGGCGAGATTTATAAAATATTCTGTCTCAATTTTTTTCAATCGCTGTCGCTTTCTTTTTTTCTCTTTTTATTTTCCCCTTCACTTTATCTCGTGGATAATCTCAGAAAAAGTACCGATTTCATTTTCTCCTTTGTAATTTTCTCCTTAAAATCATTTTTTTTGTTTGCTTGCTGTATTCTTTTTAAATCGATTTGACTTAGGGTTTAAGCCTCATCTTGAAATTTATATTTTCTTCCCAACTTTTTCTAAGGTATATCTTGCAGATTTGCGTGATTTCGGGCTTATATATCGCAATGTAGGAATATAATAAGTAGATTTCGTTGGGATAACCTTTTTGTGAGACATCTTGAACCCTAGTTTTGGAATATACTGCATTTGCTATGATTTTCTAAAATTATCTGAATTTTTTCTTGAAGTATTCGTTGATTGATTCTGTTAGTTACTTGTAAAGCTAAGTTTCTAGAAAATATATAGAATCTAACCGCTTCCTGTTATTTTAAGTTGATTGCAGTTGTGCTATTTGTCGAAGCGAGGATTGGAGAGAAGTTGCTTGTTTGCACATGAACTAAGATTCAAAATGATTGGATCTTTTCTTACGAGAGCTCTGGCGTAAGTAATCTGGGCCTTAATTAGTTAGTTCAATGTGCAACCTTTGGAAACATTCCTTAGGTTGATCTTTAAGGCGGAGAAATTCATGAATTTTTACTTTCTTGGGTTTGGAAATTGTAGATTGGTTCTTGGCTATGCTTATCCGGCCTACGAATGCTTCAAAACTGTTGAATTGAACAAACCGGAGATTGAGCAGTTGCGATTTTGGTGTCAGTATTGGTAGGCTTTGTAGCTGTTTCATCGAACATTCGGATGTACAAAAATGCTACTTATCAGCTTATCTTTCCCCCCCTACTTTTTGTAGGATTTTAGTTGCTGCACTGACAGTATTCGAGAGAGTAGGAGAGAGTTTTATTTCATGGTAGGCTTTATCTTTAAATTTATGTGTGCGCTACAAATTTCAAATTGCGTCATGATTTGACCTTTTCTTTTGAAGGTTGCCAATGTATAGTGAAGCAAAGGTAGCATTTTTTGTATATCTTTGGTATCCTAAGACAAGGGTATGTTATCTTCTCTCTAGAAATTATACCGTATTTATTAGTTATGTATCTCCTTTTTGACTTTAAAATGAACAATGACAGGGAACAGCTTATGTCTATGAAACCTTCTTCCGACCATATGTTTCAAAGCATGAGACTGAGATTGATCGTAACTTACTAGAATTGAGAACAAGGGCTGGAGACATGGTTGTTCTTTACTCGCAGAGAATCGCTAGCTATGGGCAAACAAGATTTTTTGAAATCTTACAATATGTTGCCTCCCAGTCGCCATCGCAGTCAACAAGAACCCGCCCCGCTCAGGTACTAATTTACCGAGATAAGAGGTCTTTCTTACTGTCTATTTGATGCATCCACATTGTATCAGTGAGCACTATGCTTTATCTTTCTTTCTTTCTTTCTATTTTTTTCCCCTTGAGACAATGAATATAGGTTAATATATTTCTCCGCTAGAGATTATGACGCACAAATGGTGAATTGGTGCATGAGTTAGAGCTACAATCTTTATATGTCACCCTCATGACCTTTCACTGTGAGTGGGACAACACCCATTAAACAATTGATTTACATTAAATGATGCAGGGTGAACTTGGCGCTTGTTTTTTATGGTAGATCTTTTCAAAGATCTGTAGGGAATATTGGATTCTTTTCTGTGTCATTTTCTTGCACTTTGCAAGAGTTTCACATAACTTCCAATGATTGGGTTGAGTTGATAAATTATGATTGAAGTGTGGACAGCGGTATATGGTCTGCAAAAGAAATGCTGGAAACTTTGAAGTTTAAACATAAAAGTACCGAAGATTCTGCTATAACTTTGCTAGCTCCCTTGGATTTGCATTTTAAATTAAATCCAAAATAAAATTTGAATGTTATGGCGATCCAGAAATTGGGAATGTTATTTGTTAAACATTTTGTGTGTGCGTGTGTGCATGTGCGCCTGTGATCTCAAATTTTCTTTCTGATTCGAAGTTCCTACATCAAGATATTGCTATGATGTCTTGCATCTTGTTGTGTGGATGAACATTCATTTGACTTTTCCATCTATTTTCTTTCCCAATGTTACTCTCTCAACTTTCTTATTTTGTTATTTGTCTACCATACGTAGTTGTTTTCCTAGGACGTCTCAATTCCTTCAAGTTATTTCAAGGACTCATAAGTTACTTTTAACTTTTGATAAAAGAATCACCCCTAACTAATAGCCTCCATCTTAAGATCTCGTCCTTCACCATCTAACAGTTGCAATGAATATAAATCTACTTGCATAGCTAACAAAATCCATGGAGAAGAGTACCCATCATATCTAAGTGCTCTAACCCTTTCTTTTCAGCATGAGTCCAAAAGCATAGTATCCTGCCTCATGTAGCTAGGGCATGTTTCTCTTTGACCATCCTGCATAAGCCGTATACCAATGCTATAGTTAATTTCTCATAAATTTCTAAAATGCTCTTCATTGAAAAAATAGAATTAAAAGGGTGCTAACAGACTAAATTAATATTAAAATGAATAGATTAATTAATTAATTTTGAGAGGGAATGGTAAAATAACTTTTTCCATTTTATTTATATGAGTAAAATGTAATTCTTCCCCAATTTACTTATATCGAGCATAATTTAATTGAAGTAATTAATCTATAATTCTGGAAATTAGTAGAATGTCACTTTGCCGGCAAAAATTATTGTGGGTTCATATCTACTTCCTCTAATTACACCTAGCAACATGCAAGTACCATGTTTTAATATACTGCTGGCATGAATGAAATAGGTAGATAATACATTTGTATCACCAAACATATCTATCTGTTTGTTTGAGCATGGAGTATGTCATTTATGTAGGAGTGTCCAGTGAGTGTTGGATAGAATAGCAAATTTGACCATTAGATGTCACTTGGGGTATCGTACAGAGTTTTAGGGGGGGGCGCCCCCCCCCCCAAGCACACACATGCGCGCGCACGAAAATACCCCATGCAAAAAAAAAAAAATGATAAAATATTTTCCCCATTTATAGCTCACATGCCCTCATGCATGAAATCTAGTGCATTTTACAGTGGGGACATAGAAGAAAATTACTTGACTGGTTAACTTTGGGTTTGATTAAAAATTATTAAGCTCGTCTTAGGTCTCATTTTATGCATTACTGCTTGATCCAGTTTTCAACAAAAATGTTGGAGGTACTGCTTAAGGCGAATTACAACATGACATGAAAGCATTGCTTGTTCATGTATCTATATTACTAATGGACATGGATATATCTCTGTTGTCCATGTTTATTAAGTTATGAGCAGTGATTCAGATTAACATCTCAATAATATATGTACTTGTACAGGTTCCAAAACTTTAAACTAGTTTTCAGATTAGTGCCTCAACAGTTTTTTGGTTTATAGGAGTCAGTTCCTTTCATTTTCCTCAAGATCATTACATTCTTCTTGTATGATGTGTCCCCAACTTCCCATATCGAGGATTTTCTATTTTGAATCATCACTTAGCAAATGTTTGATGTTCTCTCAAGCTTGCATCATCTTGTGTAATAAAGTTGTAGACAAATCTTATTGTTCCTTTGACACTGTATTGGGTTCCTTAGGGTTTTGCTTATGCTATAATCTCCTCTAGTACGTAGAGAAGAATATCTACCTTGGCAAACACCCTCTTCTTGTAGACTTTCTCAAACTGCATTTATGCAGTTAAATCTGACACGTATTCATGCTTATGCCTCTGTTAGAAAAACTACTTTACTATTCAAAAGAGTTTTTTTTTATAAAATGCTCCTACTGGATATCTTTCTTTCATCCTCAGTTATGCTGCTCTTGCCATCTCTTCTATCTTTTTTGCAAATCACAGCACCTTCTCTTTTTTTATATATATTCAAGCAGTAATGATTTTAGTACCTTGGTACCCTCTACATTGTATAGAGCTTTAGCCAGCTAATTACTTGCCAAAATCTCATTTTTAGGAGCCTGCCTGCTTAACTTGGGTCTTTTCTCACCCATGGAATGTCACGCCCCGCTTCCCAAAATACCGGGAATCAGAACGCGAACAAGCCCGCGACGTATTAGATTGAGAAGAAATATACACTATCATTTTTCTTCCTCTTTTCTTTTCTTCTCAACCTAATACGCTAAGTGTCTGGCAACAATACAATGCAAAGACACAGGTCCCCGATCACAGTAGCGAGAATATAATAAACAACACAGACAGAAAATATACATATCACTACGGAAATATCATCCGAGACACAAGGTTTGGGTCAAACATGCCCTTATTACAAATAGTTCAACTAAAATAAGAAAACACATAGTTCGACAAAATAAGAAGGAAGTACTGCTAAATAACTAAGTCCCTCGAAAGACTAAAGGATAAGGTACTACATAAGTAATCTAGTGTCCATCAGTGATTACGTAAAAGAAAAGGCTAAGCTTTCGTCTGTTCTTCTGTTCCACCTGGAAGACACTCCGGCTGGGTATACTCCTGCTCTAATGCATCATCATACTGGACCTGTCCGTCCTCTAAATCTGACGTATACCAGAGAAAACAGATGTACGTCAGGGTGCATGGCACACGGCAAGATCCCACAAGGAAAATAGAAACGGTCGAACGGCCAATGCAAGAACAATAATAATAATAATAATAATATAAATGAAATCCACCACCAGAATATAATAATCAGAAGAATCCAAAATCGATCGGGTAACTAGGTCATGCAGTTAGTGATTAAACTAATCAACCAAGTAACGAGGTCATACTACTAGTCATTGTATAATAGGTCACTGATCACATCTCACACAGAGTCAACGTTCCTGTTATCGGATAACTGACTGTTCACAAATCCTCTACGTGCATCCAATTCCGCTACACATGCGGCCTAGAGAACTGCACGCAATCCGTTTCTGCCTGGTCTGAACTTCAAACAGAACTCGGGTGACAAAATAAATTTCCCACCGACCAAAGTGATGTACACACTTCACTTTAGCCCTACAAACCAACCCCGGTGGCGACACCAACCACGGGAGCGAGCCTGGAAGATACATCAACAGTCTTATCCGATCATATGAACATTAACTTCCCCATCCCAACTCTCTTGTTTTTCTAAGCTAACATATACACAGGTTTCTAAGTCTTAAACAGAACACACTAGGCCACACTAGTCATGAATTTCTAACTGTTCTCAAACATAACAAGGAGTAATAAATGCAACTAATCATATACAACAAGATCATAGCATATCACATAATTAAAATTAAGAAACATAAATCATTAAAAGTTCATAATAATCCCTTTTCTAAAATAAATCCTTAAAAATTATTTATAAATGTTCTAAAATAATTCCTTTTATAAAAAAAATCCTTCAAAAATATTTATAAATGTTCTAAATAATTTCTTTTATAAAACTTTCTTAAATTACTAAAATTATTCTAAATTGATACTTATTCTTAAAATAAATTCTTTTAAATTATTTATAAATATTCTAAAATAATTCTTTATATAAAACTCTCTTAAATTATTGAAATTATTCTAAATTTATACTTATTCTAAAATAAATTCTTTTAAATAATAATTATTATAAAATAATTCTTTTGTCAAATAAATTCTATTATTTTATTATAATTACTGTAAAATGTTTTTTCACCAAAATAATTTATTATAATTATTTTAAAATGATTATTTTGTCAAATAAATCCTAAAAAATAATAAACTAATCTAAAATAATTTGATCTTATTTTATCTTTACAGTATCTATTATCAAAATATTATTTTTAGTATCATTCGTCAAATAAATCCGTACAGGTCATCACAGTATATGTATTACAATGTGAATGGTCATACGTTATTGTTCTCAGTCCGTTTCGTTCACGACAGTTCTATACGTTATAGTTCCCAGTCCAACATGTTCACGACAGTTCCGTATTTGTAACGAATAATTATTCGGGTAACGAGTTCGTATGCATAATAAATTTGTGATCAATCTAAAATTGTGTTGAGCAAGAATAGAGATCTTGCACATAATTAATTTACGACAAAACTAAGAATAATTGAGGTTCAGGATCTTGTCTCGGTTCGTTGTACGTATCGACGTTGACACGCGAGTCCGCGGGTCTGAAGAGCGTCGGTCAGGGTTGTTGGGGCTACAGTCAGCGGAAGAGGTCGTCGGTGACGTTGACGGCGAGGCGAGGACAGCGGCGAGCTCGGGCAGCGATCGCGGGGCGGCACGAGCGGGGGCTGAAGGAGTCAGGGTCAGCGGCTAACTCATCGGCGTCGGGCAGGCGGCACAGCGAAGGTGGACGGCGAGGGGCTAGCGGCGGGCCTGAGGGGTGGTTGCTGCGATGAAGAGACGGGGAGGGGTGCCAGGCTGTCAACAAGGTGAAGAGGGGGTTGATGATGGCGGCTCAGGGAAGGGAGAAGGAGGCAGATGAGCTTAGGGAGGGTGGCAGTGAGCATCAATCGGGAAGGAGAGCTGATGACGGTCGCAGACTCGTCGGGACTGGTGGCTGGGGTTTGGATCTGGGTGATGGGGAGACTGCAGCGGCGACCGCGGTCGTGGGGCAGGCTGGGCGGTGAACAGGGCGGAGGCGGCTGCTGGGCTGAGCGGCGGCGTCGAGGGCTTGGGATCAGGCGGTGGAGAGGTGATCGGGGCGGCGAATTCGAGCTCAGGGGGAGGAGATGACGGGGAGGTTGGAGCTCGGTGAGGATGGCTCGCTGAGACTGACGACGGAGAGAGGCGGCGATGTTCGTGGTGGCTTAGGCGGTTGGCGGCGAACGGAGGAGGAGCGCAGCGAGGTCGGCTGCGGTGGAGGCGGAGCGGCGCTGGCGGTGCTCGAGTTCGAGCTCGAGAGAGAGAGAGTACGAGAGAGAGAGAGGCTGAGGTTGGTTTAAATAGGAAAAAAAATTAATAAAAAATTGAAAAAGATAAAATAAAATACTGAATGATGTGCGCGTGGAGCCGTTTTTTTAGAAAAGAAGAGGAGGGAGAGAACGAGGTTGTTGGGGTAGCTGATGGGGGTTTAACGCGGGAAGCAAAAGCTGGGGTTATTTTCAAATGGGTTCAGCTATTTAAACAAAAATAATTAAAATAAATAATTTCGGGTACTTAAAAATTAAACTAATTACATAATAATTATCTACAAATAAAAACGTACATGTTGAGCTAATACAACAGTTGATACGAAACTATCGAAATATCCATATTGTATAATTTAAACGAGAATAAATAATAATAATAATATATTTACTTACATTTAAAAACAATAATTATGTGACAATTATCTACACGATAAAACGTACCAGTTATGCTAATACGACAGCTGATACGTAATAATTAAAATAATACGATAATTACACAAATAATACGTAATTAATAATTTAACATAATACAGGAATTAATATGTAATAGTAAAAATAATACGACGTATTATTTAAAATAATACGTAATAGTATCACTAACACAACGGATAAATCCCAGAAATTTTCGTTGCACTAAATTAATTTATAAATATCAAAACCATTTAAATAAATATAAAACTTAGACTTTAAATCATAGAAAATTTCTAGAAAACCGTGAAAAATACAAATACTCTTTTAAAAATCATAATTAAATATTTTAAAATACCAAAAATTTATTTTAGCTAGTATCAAAATTTTACGGTCATTACATTCTACCCCCCTTAAAACAAATTCCGTTCTCGGAATTAAAATAATAGTGATGTATAAAGAACCCAAGGATAGAGATATGGAAAGAGATACTCACTCAACACATATAGAGAATGGTTCATATAACTGCATTTTCATAAGCAGGGAGAAAGTAGGACAAGAATAATACAGGGTAAGGTACAAGATGTGACAACTAAGATTCAAGAAACAGATGAGGGTATCGTTGTCTCATTTCAGACTCAGTCTCCCAAGTCGATTCGCCAGGAGAATCTGGGTGCCACATTACACGAACGAGCGTGACGGTCTTGTTCCGGAGAGTCTTCTCTCTTTGGTCCAGAATCGCCACAGGTTGTTTCTCATATGTCAAATCAGGTCGCACCTCAATCTCCGAGAAATCTACGATATGACTCGGATCTCCAACATATCTCTGCAACTGAGAAATGTGGAATACGTCATGCACTCCAGCCAATGCGGGTGGCAAATGCAAGTCGATATGCCACTTCTCCAACTCTCTCTAATACGTCGAAAGGTCCCACATATCGCGGACTCAACTTCCCACGCCTTCCAAAGCGAATGTTACCTCGGTTGGGGGAAATCTTTAGGAACACATGGTCTCCTGGCTGAAATTCTAAGTGTCGGCGCTTCGCATCCACCCAATGCTTGAATCGGTCCTGCGCTATGCGAAGTCGTTCCCGAATGATTCTGACAGCATCAACTGACTTGTCAATTAATTCCGGTCCAAAAATCTCTCGTTCACCAATATCATCCCAACTCAAAGGAGAGCGACACTTCCTCCCATATGATGCCGCAAAAGGAGCCATTCCAATGCTAGCCTGGAAGCTATTGTTGTATGAAAACTCTACCAAATGCAAGTGATCTTCCCATGACCCGTGAAAGTCAAGCATACATGCTCTAAGCATATCCTTCAAAATCTGAATGGTCCTTTCCGATTGCCCATCGGTCTGAGGATGATAAGCTGTGCTGAAACTGAGATTGGTCCCAAGACTCGCCTGCAAACTCTTCCAGAATTCTGAGGTAAATCGGGTATCACGATTTAAAACGATGCATACTGGAATTCCGTGCAATCGTACGATCTCCTCCATGTATCTGTGAGCAAGATGTTCCGTTGACTGTCCCACTCGGAAAGGAATGAAGTGAGCCGATTTGGTTAATTGATCTACGATCACCCAAATAGCATCATTCTGTCTAGTGCTCCGAGGTAAGCCAGTAACAAAGTCCATGGTAACATGTTGCCACTTCCATTCCGGAATAGGCAATGGCTGCAAAAGACCTGCGATGCGCTGATGCTCTGCCTTCACCTGCTGACATACAAGGTACTTCGCCACACTACGAGCCACATCTCTTTTCATACCACGCCACCAAAAGTTTAGTTTCAGATCCTTGTACATCTTCGTACCTCCAGGGTGGATAGAGTACGGTGAGCTGTGAGCTTCCCGTAATAATTCTTCTCGAATATCTCCTTCTGGTACGCAGATACAACTCCCAAATCGTAAAGATCCGTTCTTATGAACAACAAATTCTGGCCGAAGACCAGTCGATGCTAACTCTCTGCACTTTTGAAGAAATGAGTCACCTGATTGTGAGCCTTGATTCGCTCGACCAATGTCGATTGAATTTGAAGATTCATCAAGGAAGCGGTGACTCTTGGAAGTACAACTTCTATATTCATCTCTCTCACTTCCTGCTGAAGTCTCCACTGAGCTGTGAGGGTCATGATTGTTGGCAAACGACTCAAAGCATCTGGTACCACATTGACCTTACCAGGGTGATACTGAAGATCAATGTCATAATCCGCCATCAGTTCTAACCATCTGCGTTGTCTCATGTTGAGCTCCTTCTGAGTGAAAATGTACTTCAAACTCTTGTGATCCGTAAACACTTTCACTTGTTCTCCCAACAAATAATGTCTCCAAAGCTTAAGAGCAAAAATCACGGCTGCCAACTCCAGGTCGTGGGTAGAGTAATTCTGCTCATGCTTCTTCAACTGACGAGAAGCATATGCTACTACATGACCATTTTGCTGAAGAACGCATCCCAATCCTCTACCTGATGCGTCGCAAAACACCTCAAAGTTCCCGCTCTTATCCGGTATCGTTAAGACAGGGGCCGAAATCAATCGAGACTTTTAACTCCTCAAACGCCTGCTCACAAGCGTCGGACCAGATGAATTTAATATCCTTCCTCGTAAGACGTGTCATCGGTTTTGCAATCTTCGAGAAATCCTTGATGAAGCGACGGTAGTAACCAGCTAATCCCAGGAAGCTCTTAATATCTGACACCGACTTAGGGGTAGGCCAATCCTTCACTGCAGATACCTTCTCCGGATCCACTGATATGCCGTCTCCTGACACCACGTGTCCTAGAAACGCTATACGATCTAGCCAAAACTGGCACTTGCTATACTTGGCGAATAGTCGATGCTCCCTCAAGGTCTTCAACACGTACCGTAAGTGCTCCACATGCTCTGCTTCACTCTTAGAGTACACCAAGATATCATCAATAAAGACCTCTACAAACTTGTCTAGCACATCATAGAATACCAGATTCATCAGGTTCATGAATGTTGCCGGTGCATTAGTCACACCAAACGGCATCACTAAGAACTCGTAATGTCCATATCTCGTCCGGAACGCAGTCTTAGGAACATCAGAGTCCTTGACCTTCACTTGGTGATATCCACTCCGCAGATCCAGCTTAGAAAATACTCTCGATCACTCTAATTGATCGAAGATATCATCGATACGGGGAAGAGGATATTTATTCTTCACTGTCACAGCATTCAATTCCCGGTAGTCGATGCACATTCGCTTGGATCCATCCTTCTTTCCCACAAGCAACACAAGTGCTCCCCAGGCCGATACACTGGGTCGTATCAAGCCTCTTTGCATAAGATCATCCAACTGAGTCTGAAGCTCGGTCAACTCAGCCGGTGGCATACGATAAGGGGTCTTGGAGATCGGAGCAGTTCCAGGCTTCAATTCTATGGAAAACTCAATTGCTCGATCCGGTGGCAATCCGTAAATGTCGTCGGGAAATACATCTTCAAATTCCCGAACTACATTTGGCTTCTCGGGTTCCACCTGCATGGCAGCAAACATCGCCTTCTTCGGTCTAGCTCTGTACTCTACCGGTCCGGCCGATGTGCTACCACTGAGGAATTCAAACCTCGGGTGATCCGGTATCTCAAATACCACACTCCGACGGCGACAATCAATGGTGGCAAAGAATGACCCCAACCAATCCATTCCAAATACTGCATCGAAACTCGGCAGATCAATTATCAGGAAATCTGCAAAGAGCTCTCTCCCACAGATGACTACAGGGCATGATTCATAACCACTGGATGCTACTAAGACACCACTGCCAGTATTGATATCCCAGCCCGTGGTCAGAGGAGTTACAGGAAGAGAGTGGGCGGTCGCAAATCGACGAGATAAGAAACAATGGGAAGCCCCAGAATCAAAGAGTGATAAAGCCGAAACAGAGGAAACAAGGACCTTGCCTATTACAGGAGGAGGTAAATGCGACTAAACTTAGTACTCATAACAATTCCTATCATGCTATCATCAGATAATGCTAAATAAGAAAAAATTCATATGCAAGTAAAATTAAGAATGAACAGTTCTTACCAGTGATAACTTGATCATTCGCCTCAGCTTCCACAGCTGACATCATGAATGTTTGACGTGGAGGTTGATGCCCTTGTGCCTGCTGATAAAACTGCTTCTGAGGAAGTAGAGGCCCAGCTCGAGGATAGGGTCCTTGTTGAGCCGGTGCTACTGGAGCAGGTCGAGGTGGAGCTGGAAGAGCTGTCCGGACTGGAGGTGGGGGCAAGCGGGCCTGCTGTCGTTGCGGACAGTCTCGACTGACATGACCGGGGGACCCATAGTTGAAGCACAGATGAAGACGCCTGGGGCACTCTTGCTGAGTATGCCCAGTGTGGCTACAAAAGGAACACTTCACTGAAGGCTGGCCACGAGTCGGCACTCCAGGGCGCTGATAAGGGTGAGCCTGCTGATATGGCTGACCCTGAGAATGCTGCTGCCTCTGAGTAGCCTGTTGCTGCTGCCTCGGAGGGGGACGCTCGACATTTCGGGATGCTACTGGTATCCTACTCTGAACCACATGTGGATCTTCTAGTTCTTTCTGAACACTCTCGATCTCACGTGCTGCATCCAGTACGGCGTCGTGAGTCGTAAGTGCTCTACCAGCAAGAGCCAACCTGATATACTTGTCCAGACCTTTCTGGAACTGGTGCTTCCTGATAGTGGGGTCTGTAACCAAGTGGGGAGCATATCGGCTCAAAGAAGAAAACTCGGCCTCGTACTCGTCGACTGATCGACCCCCTTGCTTGAGCTCGACAAATTTACGCAGAAGCTCATCTCGGGCCGACTGAGGAAAATACTTCCTATTGAAGCGATCCGTGAACGTTTCCCACAAAATCGGCCTCTCTAGGTGTGTCTTCTCAGCAGCCCACCAGATTCGAGCCGTATCTGTGAGCTGGACATCCATAAGATCTACCCACTCTGCAGGAGCAATGTGGGTCACCGTAAGGATAGTCTCGGTAACTTTCAGGAACTCTTCTGCTGCTAGAGGTCCCTCGGCACCGGAGAAAGGAGGTCGCATATACCGAAACTCCCTAACACCAGATTCTGTACGAGGGGGAGGCTGGTGAGGCTCCCGCTGCAAGTGCCCAGCCAAATGCTGCTGATTCGTCGCCAGTCCCTGAATCATTGCCAAAAGTTGGCGCGGGTCCACTTCGGGAAGAGAAACATCACTACTGGACGGGTTACCATTGCTACGTGTACCCACCATGGTTCTGAAGGGAAGGCAACGAGGATCAAAATTATTGCAGGAAAAATCAAGTCAAGATCAAAATCGAAATTGGGTAAGGTAGGGACGGAAACAAGTTTGGTCAAGATACTAGGATAAGGGCTAAGTATAGACTTACGGATGAAATATGATATGCGTCTAAATTATTCATTATATTCTCTGTGGGAAATCAGGATCGTGACTCGGGACCGTGACCTGCGTGGGTCACCATCAAAACCTGTCATGCCCCGCTTCCCAAAATACCGGGAATCGGAACGCGAACAAGCCCGCGACGTATTAGATTGAGAAGAAATATACACTATCATTTTTTTTCCTCTTTTTTTTTCTTCTCAACCTAATACGCTAAGCGTCTGGCAACAATACAATGCAAAGGCACAGGTTCCTGATCACAGTAGCGAGAATATAATAAATAACACAGACAGAAAATATACATATCACAACTGAAATATCATCCGAGACACAAGGTTTGGGTCAAACATGCCCTTATTACAAATAGTTCAACTAAAATAAGAAAACACATAGTTCGACAAAATAAGAAGGAAGTACTGCTAAATAACTAAGTCCCTCGAAAGACTAAAGGATAAGGTACTACATAAGTAATCTAGTGGCCATCAGTGATTACGTAAAAGAAAAGGCTAAGCTTCCGTCTGTTCTTCTGTTCCACCTAGAAGACACTCCGGCTGGGTATACTTCTGCTCTAATGCATCATCATAATGGACCTGTCCGTCCTCTAAATCTGACGTACATCAGAGAAAACAGGTGTACGTCAGGGTGCATGACACACGGCAAGATCCCACAAGGAAAGTAGAAACGATCGAACGACCAATGCAAGAACAATAATAATAATAATAATAATAATAATATAAATGAAATCCACCACCAGAATATAATAATCAGAAGAATTCAAAATCGATCGGGTAACTAGGTCATGCAGTTAGTGATTAAACTAATCAACCAAGTAACGAGGTCATACTACTAGTCATTGTATAATAGGTCACTGATCACATCTCACACATAGTCAACGCTCCTGTTATCGGATAACTGACTGTTCACAAATCCTCTACGTGCATCCAATCCCGCTACACATGCGGCCTAGAGGACTGCACGCAATCCGTTTTTGCCTGGTCCGAACTTCAAATAGAACTCGGGTGACGAAATAAATTTCCCACTGACCAAAGTGATGTACACACTTCACTTTAGCCCTACAAACCAACCCCGGTGGCGACACCAACCACGGGAGCGAGCCTGGAAGATACATTAACAGTCTTATCCGATCACATGAACATTAACTTCCCCATCCCAACTCTCTTATTTTTCTAAGCTAACATATACACAGGTTTCTAAGTCTTAAACAGAACACACCAGGCCACACTAGTCATGAATTTCTAATTGTTCTCAAACATAACAAGGAGTAATAAATGTAACTAATCATATACAACAAGATCATAGCATATCACATAATTAAAATTAAGAAACATAAATCATTAAAAGTTCATAATAATCCCTTTTCTAAAATAAATCCTTAAAAATTATTTATAAATGTTCTAAAATAATTCCTTTTATAAAAAAAATCCTTAAAAATATTTATAAATGTTCTAAATAATTTCTTTTATAAAACTTTCTTAAATTACTAAAATTATTCTAAATTGATACTTATTCTTAAAATAAATTCTTTTAAATTATTTATAAATATTCTAAAATAATTCTTTATATAAAACTCTCTTAAATTATTGAAATTATTCTAAATTTATACTTATTCTAAAATAAATTCTTTTAAATAATAATTATTATAAAATAATTCTTTTGTCAAATAAATTCTATTATTTTATTATAATTACTCTAAAATGATTTTTCACCAAAATAATTTATTATAATTATTTTAAAATGATTATTTTGTCAAATAAATCCTAAAAAATAATAAACTAATCTAAAATAATTTGATCTTATTTTATCTTTATAGTATCTATTATCAAAATATTATTTTTAGTATCATTCGTAAAATAAATCCGTACAGGTCATCACAGTATATGTATTACAATGTGAATGGTCATACGTTATTGTTCTCAGTCCGTTTCGTTCACGACAGTTCTATACGTTATAGTTCCCAGTGCAACATGTTCACGACAGTTTCGTATTTGTAACGAATAATTATTCGGGTAACGAGTTCGTATGCATAATAAATTTGTAATCAATCTAAAATTGTGTTGAGCAAGAATAGGGATCTTGCACATAATTAATTTACGACAAAACTAATAATAATTGAGGTTTGGGATCTTGCCTCAGTTCGTTGTACGTATCGACGTTGACACGCGAGTCATCGGGTCTGAAGAGCGTCGGTCGGGGTTGTTGGGGCTACAGTCAGCGGAAGAGGTCGTCGGTGACGTCGACGGCGAGGCGAGGACAGCGGCGAGCTCGGGCAGCGATCGCGTGGCGGCACGAGCGGGGGCTGAAGGAGTCAGGGTCAGCGGCTAACTCATCGGCGTCGGGCAGGCGGCACAGCGAAGGTGGACGGCGAGGGGCTAGCGGCGGGCCTGAAGGGTGGTTGCTGCGATGAAGAGACGGGGAGGGGTGCCAGGCTGTCAACAAGGTGAAGAGGGGGTTGATGATGGCGGCTCAGGGAAGGGAGAAGGAGGCAGATGAGCTTAGGGAGGGTGGCAGTGAGCATCAATCGGGAAGGAGAGCTGACGACGGTCGCAGACTCGTCGGGACTGGTGGCTGGTGTTTTGATCTGGGTGATGGGGAGGCTGCAGCGGCGACCGCGGTCGTGGCGCAGGCTGGGCGGCGAACAGGGCGGAGGCGGCTGCTGGGCTGAGCGGCGGCGTCGAGGGCTTGGGATCAGGCGGTGGAGAGGTGAACGGGGCGGCGAATTCGAGCTCAGGGGGAGGAGATGACGGGGAGGTTGGAGCTCGGTGATGATGGCTCGCTGAGACTGATGACGGAGAGAGGCGGCGGTGTTCGTGGTGGCTTAGGCGGTTGGCGACGAACGGAGGAGGAGCGCGGCGAGGTCGGCTGCGGTGGAGGCGGAGCGGCGCTGGCGGTGCTCGAGTTCGAGCTCGAGAGAGAGAGAGAGAGAGAGAGAGAGAGAGAGAGAGTGAGTACGAGAGAGAGAGAGGCTGAGGTTGGTTTAAATAGGAAAAAAAATTAATAAAAAATTGAAAAAGATAAAATAAAATACTGAATGAGGTGCGCGTGGAGCCGTTTTTTTGGAAAAGAAGAGGGAGAGAACGGGGTTGTTGGGGTAGCTGATGGGGGTTTAACGCGGGAAGCAAAAGCTGGGGTTATTTTCAAATGGGTTCAGGTATTTAAACGAAAATAATTAAAATAAATAAATTCGGGTACTTAAAAATTAAACTAATTACATAATAATTATCTACAAATAAAAACGTACATGTTGAGCTAATACAACAGTTGATACGAAACTGTCGAAATATACCCATATTGTATAATTTAAACGAGAATAAATAATAATAATAATATATTTACTTACATTTAAAAACAATAATTATGTGACAATTATCTACACGATAAAACGTACCAGTTATGCTAATACGACAGCTGATACGTAATAATTAAAATAATACGATAATTACACAAATAATACGTAATTAATAATTTAACATAATACAGGAATTAATATGTAATAGTAAAAATAATACGACGTATTATTTAAAATAATACGTAATAGTATCAGTAACACAACGGATAAATCCCAGAAATTTTCGTTGCACTAAATTAATTTATAAATATCAAAACTATTTAAATAAATATAAAACTTAGACTTTAAATCATAGAAAATTTCTAGAAAACCGTGAAAAATACAAATACTCTTTTAAAAATCATAATTAAATATTTTAAAATACCAAAAATTTATTTTAGCTAGTATCAAAATTTTACGGTCATTACATGGAAAAAACTGCAGAAACCTGTAAGGTCAATCTTATTTAACTTGAGGCTTGAGTAGGGGTGCACAACGAGGAAATATCCATATACGTATCCGTTTGGATGCGGATATGGTGAAATATCCGGATCTGTATCCGAAATATCTAAATCTGTATCTGAAATATCCGAATATATGTTGGTTATACTATTGTAACAGTTTTAATCCTTAGATTAATGAATTTGAGGTTAGTTTTGCTGATCAACAGATCTAATCGTCGCTTTTTCAGATATAACAAACGTATTAATGAACTCTCTTGTATCTTGTGACCTATATTTTTTCAATGTTATCTAGTTTTATCATATCTGCTTATATCTTTGCATGTATATCCTTATCCATATCCAATTTTAGTAGATATGGATATGAATTTTCCTTACCGAGGCAATATCCATATTTGTGATTAGCAAGTGGATATGGATATGGTAAGTATCATATCCGAGCCATATTTGAATAGTATCCCTACGCTCGAGTTCATGTATATGCTCTGTTACATATAATGACCTTCCCTGTATGTTAGCAAAAACTTGAGTATATTAATTTTAATTTTAGTTATGTCGAAGGTTATGTTTCCCCACTTCCTCCCATACAGCTAATCTGTTTTGATGTTTGTTAGTCAAAATTCTTTCTCATGCAATCGTACCCTATGTTATGATTTCCTGCAGATATTTCTTTAATCAAACATAGAATTGCCAAACATGATTTCCTTGATATGTACAAGCAGTAAGTAAATCTAGTGAATATTTATGTGGCTGGTAGAGATATGCTTGCTTTTAATGCCAACATTAGTATGACATGATTCGGGAACTGAGGCTATTCACAGTGCCTGATCGGTTTTGGGAGCCAATAAGGTCAGAAATTATGTCACAATTTAGATGTACCTAACTGGAAATTCAGGATCTGCAAATTGAAGACAGTAGATGCATGTTTGCTTGCTAAAAGTGAGGGTCTCGAAATGATATTTCATGTCGATTACGTACTCAATGGGCTTTGTAGATCTGCAAATGAAGACAGTGTCTGAAGTGTTGTATCATTTACCAATTAGCATTGTTGTGAAGTTATTATGATGCTAGCTTTGCTGCATCTTCCTCTAATTACTTCTGAACATTATCCATGTGCGACACCAGAAGCAACGTCATATAGTTTAACTTCTTTCCGTTTGGAGTTGTCTCCTACAATATAATCATGCTCCCTTGTCATTGCACGTTCAGTTGGATTCTAATTCGGTAACCGTATGGACGCAGCTTTGTGTGTAGCAGTTCTTTGGAGTACTACACTACTGTCATTCATATACTCCTGAGAAATTTCTCCTTTTTCCATCAATGCAGCAACGTCAGGAACCTCTTCAGCAATCTCAGCAAGTTCGTCCCACAGCACCTACCACAGCCACACGCCAACCAGCAGTAACCCAACAACCTCAGCATCTTACCCGCCAGCCGCCACCTCCTGCTAGTCCCTCGAAGAGCCCTCTACAAGAACCTACGAAGATAGCGGCATCTTCTTCAGCGGTCACCGTTCCTCCTGCTGCTCAGTCTCAGTCCTTAGCCAAAACCGCTAGTCTCCCCAGTTCTTCTGGCCAGCCTCCATCACTAGGGAAAGCTGCTAGCCTCCCGAGTTCTTTAGACACTGTTTCATCTGCTTCTTCCCCTGGTGACGTTGATAAGATGCAAGTTGAAGTGGCTAGTGCGATATTGGATAAGGAGCAAAATCCGCCGCCGCCTCAGGAAACGCCAATGGAGGAGGCGATTCGCGTCACTCGTGGTAGGTTGAGAAAGCGAGCCGCCGCGGGTGGTTCTTGAACTCTGTAAGTATGGATTTGCTAAACCGTGAGTCTTGAATCCTTCTTAGCAGAGGGATGAGACAAGTTATTCTGGGTGGGGAATTGTTTTTGTTAGCTTCCTCGATGTGGGTAAATAACTTTGATGTCTGAAGGACATGGAACTGGTAGCTCTTGGTAGCAAGTTTGATGGATGTGATGATGTTATTGTTGTATTGATCCTTCTTACTTCAGGGTAGTTAGGTCGTTCTTTATTGTTATTTGATTTAGGCAGATTGGGCCTTGGAATTAAGTTGATTGGGCTGGTCTTGATCCTACAAAATGAATAGGTTGTAAATTACAAGTCTAAGTCAGCCTCTGATACCAGGCGGATTCATGTGTGTAATATTTGCATTTATTAGCAGAGTTGAGTATTTAGTACAATTCAGTCTACAAGCAGTCATGTCGGGTGTTGTTACTAGCTTCTTCTTCTTTTTTTTTTTTTACCAACTAGCTCTAGGCTAAAACATGAGATAATTTGGGAGGTTTGAACTCTCACTTTTGAATAAAGAAATGAAAAAGGTGGGATAATTTTGTACAATTATCCTAGTCATAATTTTATTACAGTTCTAATTGACCAACGCAATATAAATTTATTCTACTTCTAGTTGACTAATAATGTAAAAGTTTAACTCACAAATTATCACAGTTTTAGTTTTGAGTTTTACTTGATTAACCTTGTGAGAGACGACGTTTTGATTTTTAATATTTTCCATGTCCTGACAGTACTTGCTAACTACCATAAAGATTATTTATGTACTAAAATAAAATTTTCAAAAGTAAAATGTATAATGCACTAACTGAATTGTCATGTTTGATTTGCTAATTAAGAAACACCGGAATATGTTCAATTTTGTTTGATGGACATCTGAATTGAATTTGGATGAATATTTAGACAAATATTCATTGAATTATTAGACAATTGTTTGACAATTAACAACGCAATCGTGCATTTCATATAATTGCCAGCCAATTGCTTTCGGGTACATGCAATGACATTTTCCCGCTATTATTATTAGAGAATATCAACCTGAAATCACCGGAATCCATCAAAAAATCGTATATTATTCAACAAATACAGCTTCAGCTTAGTATACTCGTCAGCAGACAATTCCAGGTTTTGCAAAATGCAAAGTATTTGAGTGATTAGTCCTTTATGTTTCTTAATAGTTGTATCTCATTATTTTAATTGTGATTATTTCTTAATTGATCTCTTTAATAAGTAGCGGGTTTTATGAAATCCGCCATCGGGCTTAACCGCCGTCTCTTTGGTTAGTATTTAATGTTTAATCACACTTAGCATGAGGGTTTAAATTTTAATTAATGAGGCCAAGCAACTGTTTAATAACGATTGAAATTAAATCAAAGCACATGCAGGCTCGGCAAAATTGTCTGTCCGTCTCTCTCGAATGATTCAGATCGCCCGAAGACTTGACCCTGTTTTCTCATAATAAAAAGTTGTTACACCTACTGCAAATTGCACCGAGATTATTAATCGGTGGACTTGAATCCTATGATGTGTCATCTAAGTGGGGGGAAATTAAATAAAATAGCTAAAAAGAAAAGCTATATGTTTTACAATAGTTGGCCATGTGAAGACTTGAACACTCCGAAAGTTAAGAACCTTGTCAAAATTGCAAGAATTTTCTTTTTATATATCATGTGTTAAAAAGGCGTGCACAGATGAAAATTTTTCAAAAGGGGCACACCCCTGTAAGCTAGTACTAATATTAATGACAAGGTCTAAGTTTTTCGCTCCTTTTATTCATAAATTAAATTTAATACTTCTTATCTTGTTTATGAACCAATAGGTAGAAATTAGATATTTTTTTCTAATTTGTTGTTATTTTTTTGATATTACAGTTCAACCGCTTGTTGTATTTACACGTGCAACACAAATAGACTTAGCTCTATACGAAAAACAGCTTGAGCAGAGTTTTTAATGTAATTATTTTCTGTCAAAAATATGTAAAAGATTAGAAAAGAAAATGATTATAGCTATTGCATATAGGCTCAACTTCAATTTACCTTGCTGACAAAATATATGGGTTCAATTTCTCTTTTTCTACTTTCGCCAAACAGAAATTCATTACTTTTAAATTAACAACAAAACAACTCTTATCCTAATTAAAAAAAAATTAAAATTTATGACCCCCCCACACCCCATCAGAATCACCTTTAAAATAGAGCGAATTCATAGAAACCACGTCTAAAGTTATTTCTATAAGTGGCTTTAGTTTTAATTGTGCATGCCCAGTATGTGTCTCCCAACTACATGTATAATTAATAAGAACATTTATGATAATTAAGATATTAATTGAGTGGAATCTAGCAAAAAGTGATTGATTAAAAACTAAACTTATTTCTAAACTGGCTTACTGAGGAAAAAAAAAAATTTCAAAGATGATTTTTTTATTCATTTGATATATTATAAAAGTGGTTTACATGAAGAAACAATCTAAAAATTACAGTTCCTCATAGTAGAACACATAGATTAAGTCTTCAACTATTCGTCATTCTATGTTCTCATTTTTTTTTCACAGCTAGAACAAACCCAGCCAGTAAAATACAAACAAAGCTCAAAAGCCCCTCAAATATCAAAATTAACACCAAAACCCCTCGCGACCATCTCCCCACCTACAAAAACCCTTGCTCGTCATAACGCTATATATCAACATAGGTGGGGGCCAAAAAAAAAAAAAAAAAAAAAGTTTACTCAACTTTAGCTGGGAAAGGATAACTTTTATTTCCCTTGTTTCTTCATTTTCCCCCCACCTCAAACCTCAGGATTCTTATTGGGCCGGGTTCGGACCTCAACCAGCAACAACAGTACCCGAAACCCTGACCTCAATCTTCTCAGATTTGGAAGGGCTTTTGGAGTTCTTAGCCTTTTGCTTTTGAGCCATCACGCTTCTCCTCTCGCTCGCCTCGTCCATCTCGATCTGCTCTTGCCTGCACTCCTCGCTGCAGAACGGCGTGTCCCCTCTGCAGATTCCCAAAACACCCTCGTCAGCATCCTCACCATTCCCCTAAACTAGAAGGGTAACTTCGTCACAAGGGGGAAAAAAGAAGCCAAACCTGTACATGTAGATGTCGCGGCCGCCGCCGAGGGGGCGCTTGCAGAGGTGGCAGGAGTCGAGGAAGTGGTGGGCCCCGTCCCCGCCGTCGTCGGGGAGGGAGGAGAACCGTGGGGAGCGGGGGCTGGGCCCCACCATTTTGTACCCGCTGTGGGGGAAGGGGGAGGGGTATTTCGGGAAGGAGACGCCGGATTCGATGTCGGGGTGGGAGAGTAGAGACTCGAAGGAGGACGAAGGGGAGAAGCAGCTGGTGTTGGTTTCGGAGTCCATGCCGTGTTGATTTTTTGCGAAATCTGAGGAAGCAGAAGGGGAGGGTGAGGGGTTATAAAGGAGCGTGCAGTGGGAGAATTATTAATATTATTATTTTTTAAATCTCTACCGTTTTTGAATTTGAAAAAAAAAATTGCTTTGAAGCTGGGGGTGTTTTTGCTTTGCTTTCTGGAATCCATGTGCATGAGAATGAATCCCTTTGGCTTTGGGAGTGGGGGCATCATGGTACCTCTTCTTTGGTTCGCTTTTGAGAGACCTTAGTAGCTTGAGTGAAAAAAGTTGGCCCTTTTGACACTTGAGCCCATCTCTCTTTTAATTATGACAATGGTAGCTCTTTGGGAATGTGGAGGAGCTCGCATACGAGTAAATGAGGAAATATTGTAATTTTATTGTTTATTTGACGGATGGTCGATCGGTTCCACATGAAGGAAGCAATTAATCAAATAGAGAATAGAATGTGCGAAAAGGTGCAAGGTAAATCTGGGTTTTGGTGATCCATGCTTGATGTTACAATTTGTATGGCGGATATGAACCGTGTAAGAAAAAGATACCTAGTTTGCGAAAATTTTGTAATCTGTAGATTTACTGACACAATGTACAGGTAAATCATGAACCATTTAGGTTTCATCATACGGTTCATATTTTTTTTAATCATGTTTATAGAAATGAGTTCTTAGCTTGAACTATAATTTTTTTTAACTCGAACTATAAATTTGCAATTGACACCCCTGCAGGAAACATATGCTAAAACAATTAGCGAGAAGGGTGTTTATGAATAATGAGCAAAAGGACAGGTTAAGCAAAAGGTACACATTTGCCAAAAACGACAGTTCAGTGAGTTCATCCCACTTATTACAATACTACCATTTCCTAAAACTAAGAAAAGTTTTCAGGCAGGTGTCCCCAGCACAGTACTCGCGTATTTATAACGACAAAAAAAAAACCTGTTCTCAGTGAAAATTAATAAATTATGCAGATTCCAATAGAGAACCGCCTAGATCTCAGCCTGCCCCCACACCCGCTCAACCAACGGCCACATGCCCGTTACGTCACCTGCTTCGGCCCTTTCCACCGGCCACAGCCGGTACCCAAAAGCCTTACGAGTTACGGCGTGATTCTGCCGGTCACTTAGTATGCTCACGTCACGTGGACCCCGCGGCTGCCCCTTTGTTTTCCTCCTAAGTGTTCTCTGATTTCCTGGCCTGTTCGTTTATTTCCTAAAAACCAAGAAATGGAAATGGAAAAGGTGGAAATCTCAAAATAATCCATTTCTTTCATTTTCATCCCTAAAACTCACTCACAACATCCAATAAAATATTATTTTCATCCAACAACTCATCCACATCATCTAATAAAATATTATTTTCATCTAACCACTCATCCACCACATCTAATAAAATATTATTTTCATCTAACAACTCATCCATCACATTTAATAAAATATTATTTTTATCCAAACATCACTCAACTCATCTCTTTTCATCATTTCAAATCACTCACATCACCGAATAAAATAATATAACAATTCACCTCATCTCATTAACATTTCATTTCTT
Source organism: Asparagus kiusianus (assembly GCA_022839385.1). NCBI lineage: Eukaryota > Viridiplantae > Streptophyta > Magnoliopsida > Asparagales > Asparagaceae > Asparagus > Asparagus kiusianus. Next base: position 727,703 of record BQKN01000339.1, on the reverse strand, counting down.
CCATTTCATCCCAAAAAGTTATGAAAACACTTTTCTTAATCTTTCTTCACATCACCCAATAATACAATGACAACTCATCTCATCTCATTTCATTTCTTATTTTTAAGGAATGAACCGAACAAAAGAAAACAAGAAAACTATAGGAAATAGGTTTCTTATAATTCATTTCCTTATTTTTTTGGCCAACCGAACAACATCAAAACTAGTTTTCTTAAAAAATCACTCACATCATCCAATAATAATGTGACAACTCATCTCATTTCATCTCCATTTCTTTGATTTCCTTTTTTTAGCAAACCAAACACTCCCAAAACAATTCTTCTTAGAAATAGTTTTCCATTTCTTTGATTTCCCACTTTTTTTTAGACAAACAAACATGCCCTTGGTAAAAATACTTCTAGCCCCCAAAACCCAATAAAACGGGTTTCCCGTCTCTCAAACTTTGTTAATTGGTGTTTTGTCTTTAAAAATAAAGATTTTATTCTCTGAGCCCCCAAAACACAAAACTTAAGAGATTAAAATATGTGAAGACCATAATATCACTCACTCTCTCTCTCTCTCTCTCTCTCTTTACCATGACGTACTGAGATGATAGTTAAAATGATTGATGATGATTATTTAATTATTTTTATTTTTTATTATTTTCGTTGTTGATGAGAGGAATTAACTGTTTGTATTAGGAGATTGTTAATGTTACGGGTTAATTATTGAAGTTACGAGTTAATTGTTAAGGTTACGGGTCAATTGTTAAGATTATGGATCTCTTCTCTCTCTCTTTATCATGATGTTACTATAATGATGTTGAAATGATTGAAGGTGATTGTTATTTTATTATTTTATTTTTTTATTATTTTCTTTGTTGATGAGGAAACTAATTGTTTGTGTTTGTATTGGGAGATTGTTAAGGTTACGGGTTTAATTGTTAATGTTACGGGTTGGTTGTGAAGGTTACGAGTTTAATTGTTAAGGTTACAGGTTTAATTGTTAATATTACGGATTTGTTGTTAAGGTTACGGGTCGGTTGTTAAGGTTACGGGTTGGTTGTGAAGGTTACGGGTTTAATTGTTAAGGTTACGGGTTTAATTGTTAAGGCTACAGGTTTGTTGTTAAGGTTACGGGTCGGTTGTTAAGGTTACGGGTTGGTTGTGAAGGTTACATGTTGGGATATATATGTATATATAGTTTGAGTGGAAGGAATACTTTGGGCACTTGACCTAGTGGTAAAGTTTAGGAGTTTGGACAAGAGATTAGGGGTTCAAACCCTTACAGCCACAATATTTTTAGAATATTTATTGTTAAGGATAATGGTTGATTGTGAATGTTACGGGTTGGTTGTTAAGGTTACGGGTTTGTTGTTAAGGATATGCGTTGGTTGTGAATGTTACGCTTTGGTTGTGAAGTTAACCTACACAACAAACCCGTAACATTAACAACAAACCCGTAACCTACACAACAAACCCGTAACCTTAACAAAAAACCCGTAACATTAATAACCAACACGTATCCTTAACAACGAATATTCTAAAACCCCGTAACGGGTTGGTTGTTAAGGTTACGGGTTTGTTGTTAATATTACGAATTTGTTGTGTAGGTTAACTTCACAACCAAAGCGTAACATTCACAACCAACGCATATCCTTAACAACAAATCCGTAATCTTGATAACAAACCCATAACCTTCACAATCAACCATTATACTTAACAACGAATATTCTAAAAATATTATGGCTGTAGGGTTTGAACCCCTAACCTCTTTGTCCAAACTCCCAAACTTTACCACTAGGCCAAGTGACCCAAAGTATTCATTCCACTCAAAATATATATGCATATATATCCTAACGTGTAACCTTCACAACTAACTGGTAACCTTAACAACTGACCCGTAATATTAACAATTAAACCCGTAACCTTAACAATTAAACTTGTAATCTTCACAACCAACCCGTAACCTTAACAATCGACCCGTAACCTTAACAACAAATCTGTAACCTTAATAATTAAACCAGTAACCTTAATAATTAAACCCGTAACCTTAACAATCTCCCAATACAAACAAAAACAATTAGTTTCATCATCAACAACGAAAATAATAAAAAACAAAAATAATAAAATAACAATCTCTTTCAATCATTTCAACATCATCACAGTAACATCATGAGAGAGAGAGAGAGAGAGAGAGAGAGAGAGAGAGAGAGAGAGAGAGAAGGGATCTGTAACCTTAACAATTGACCTGTAACCTTAACAATTAACTCGTAACATTAACAATTAACCCGTAACTTTAACAATCTCCCAATACAAATAGTTAGTTCCCCTCATCAACAACGAAAATAATAAAAAATAAAAATAATAAAATAATCCCCATCAATCATTTTAACTATCATCTTAGTACATCATGATTAAAAAAAAAGAAGGATATTATGGTCTTCACATATTTTAATCTCTTGGGTTTTGTGTTTTGGGGGCTCAGAGAACAAAATCTTTATTTTTGGGGGCAAAGCACCCGTTGACAAAGTCTTGGGGAGGGGGGAACATGTTTTCTTGGGTTTTGGGGGCTGGAAGCATTTTTTCCTTTCCTTTTTCCACGACAAGTGTTGCTACATGCACGCAAAATAGGGGATATGAGTGGGACAAGTGATGTGTCGTCTTTCTGTCCCGTGATATATTGTTTATGAACATTATATCACGGGACAGAGAGACGACATCTCACCTATGAATAGCACATCACGGAACAAGGAGACAACACTTCACCTGTCTCACTTAGAGTCCTCTATTTTGGGGTAGCTGAGACATTTTTGTTCCACCACTTGGAGAGGGACCCACCACAGTATGGTTTTTATTGGAGTGGGGCCTGCCGCGATGATGGCGTGAGTAAGTGGGGTTTTGGGTGCGACTCGAGGTTCGAGGTCGCGGTTCCCTCGTCTTCACGCTACGGGTAGTAACCGTACGTCTATTCGTCTGTTTCGGGCAGATCCGCTTTGCAGTCAATACATGGTGGGCAGCTGGTTCCTCACTTCTTCCATAAGAAAATAAATTTGCAGATTCACCCTTTATATTTACGTTATAGCATAATACTGCTCTAATTTAAGGCATAGTATTTACAGATGAGAGGTTCCATTTTCGAAATCTTTTTTTTAAAAATAAACTGTGACGATGAACATATATACAAATTACAACAATTTATATCTGTTAGAATACAAAACTTACTCATGATATAATGAAAGTGTCTTTTAACAAGGGACACGCGAGCAGCATTTTTCGAATCTCATTAATCAAAAAATTAATATAAATTTTAAAATCCGTTGATATTACCAAAATTTTTGTCCATGCTAAGGGCTGTCAAGACTAATAAACATGAGCGACGTCCAGGGAATTCTAGCGCAGTAGAAGTATCTTTTGGATGATTTAACATAGAGAACGCACTTTATTAATGTAAGTGTAAAGAAAACTGTATATATGAAAGCATATCATGCGAAAGGTCCAAAAAAAATCGACAAAGACGTGTGTTAGCGTTATTGTCTTATTGACTAGCATAGTGTCCAGGGGGCCGTTTGGTTGGTTTCCTTGAAATAAAGGAAAATAAAAATGAGGATGAAAGCAGTTATGATTGTATTTTTATTTATTTTTATAAAAAAATCTATAAAATAAGTTTCCTTAAGTATGAGTCACACCATTCAATAAAAATATGCTACATAATCTTTTCACTTGGTTTCAACGTGTGAACTAAAATTAAAAAAAAAACGTAACCATTATAAGAAATACATTTTCTATAATTGTTTTGCTTGAATTTTTGGCTAACCAAACAGCTCATTAGTTCAAACCAGTTTTTTGGATCAAAACCAATTTAATTCCCACACCACAAAATTGACAAAAAAATATGGCTAGAACTTAAGTCATTCCGACGGGCCAACTTTTAACCTTCAACCGTCGTTTGTTTTGGTCAACACCCGAATTCAGAAGTTTAGGTCGAAATTGATTAAAAGTGAGTTTTCAAACTTACCCTTAGAGTTAGTTGTTCCATTTATCATCTTACTTGTGAAGTTGAAAGCGCCCCCAAGATTAAATCGGGTCCCATAAACACGTTAAGGTGTGCCAAAAAGTAAAGGGAAAAAAAAAAGGAGTGATCATTTTTTGCCTTTTTTTCGCTTGAAAAGAATGATTGGTCCCTATTTAAAAACAGTACTAAAATTAAAAAGTAACACCTAGAAATAAAACATTTAAGCGGTTATAAAGACTGAGGAGTGTGGCAAGTGGAGGTCTCTCTCAAGTCGCCGTCGCTAGACCTCTACTTTTTTTCTTGCAACCTGTTATGTTTCGTATTTGTGCCATACATAATCACAACTTCTAACTGGATTACCGAATATTTCGGGATATGATTTAGAATCATGGTAGATATTTTAAAGTGAGTGATGGGTGAACATATTTACTTCAGTCAAAATTTTTTATTTATTAACTCGTTTTGAGATTAAAAAAAAAAATCACCTTAGCAATAGTAGTAGCATATTGCATCTATTGCACTTCCATGTGAGTCTAAACCTCATCTTATATATATATATATATATATATATATATTTAAAAGACCAACCCATGCACCCAAATGGATGTGAGAAACTCTTAAACAAATTAATTTAATTTCACCCCTGATTAAGATCAACAGAATCCAACGTAAGCCCAGTGCAAAGGGCTAATAAAGATACATAGCATCAACTTGATACTCGAGGGTGATTCTCATACGAGCCCACATAGTCCCTGATCGATTTCACTTTCAATACTTTTCATCTACAGAAGGAGAAATCACTCCAAAAGAAAACGATAGCGAAAATGGTCCCACGCATGTCGACATTGGTCCCCAAGAATCAACGCTAGCTGCTGGTGACGGAAATGAAGCCCTTAACATCAGCTGAAGTCTTTCACGACTCGCCCTTTGAATAGGTTTTAATAGAGAAGCAGGCCGTTGGCGGTGAGAAGAGTAGACTCAAGAGGCGCAGTAAGCACTCATTCGTCTTTCACGGGTTCTTCGTGAACCCAGGTTTTATGGCACTCTTGACCTACCAAATTTATCACTTTCAACGTTTCCATTTCCTGCAACTCTATTTATGTCTAGTTGGACGGAATTTGATTAATTAAGAAGCAATAAAAGATCACACCGACAAAAGTCTATTCAGACATAGAGAAGAAAGATGAATTTTTGAGGGGGAGAGGGCTCCGGTAATGGGTAAGGAGTTTTGATTTTTTTTTTGTTGTGTTTTCTGAAGGAGATTGATTCTCCACTTGTAGGGGCTAAAGCTACTATCTCCACCCCCCTCAGATCTGTCCTTTGAGAGATATTCTCTCAACAAACTCACGTTCAAATTTTCCACGATTTCTCTATTGAGAATCGTTGATTTGGTCATATTTGACTGAGTCAAGACAACATCTCCCACTTGACCAAATTAACCAAATGACATGTCTCCCACTATTCGTGAGATCAGATGTTTCTTCTTACCATTACTCCCATTATCCGTAGAGAGTAACTCTTATTTTATTATTTATGAAATTTTACTCAAACTTATTTATTCCTAAGTCCCATCAAACTTACATGTTTGATAAAAGATTCCGCTGATATTCCTTTTGTCAAATGATCAGCAATCATATCTGTAGTAGGGATATAAGTCAATTTGAATTCTTCCTTTTCTACAATATCTCGAATATAGTGATACTAGATCTTAATATGTTTTTTGGAGCCATTCGCGCCACTATTGATTAAGCTAATTACTGTTTGATTATCACAATAGATATAAATAGGTCCTTCTAACAAATTGAGATCAAGATCAATTAAAAACCGTCTTATCCAGACAGCATGTGTAGTTATCATACTATAAGCTATATATTCAAATTCTTACGTATATCTAGCAACACACCCTTGTTTCTTGCTACTCCAAGAAACAGCTCCTCCTCCAAAGATGAATAAGTATCCCGAAGTGGACTCTTCATCATCTTTATCACCTCCTAAATCAGCATCGGAATAACTGAGGAGTTCAAGCGAGTCGGCTTGATAAACTAATCTATGAGTCATTAATATACCACTGATATATTTCATAATCCTTTTAACAACTTCCTAATGTGCTGGTCCTAGATTACTTTGATATCGACTGACTAGACTCACAACATAAGCTATATCAGGTATGATGCACAACATTGCATACATCAAGCTTCCAATTGCTTGAGCATAAGGAACATCTAATGGCTTTTGTCCCTCTCCAAGACTTTGCTCTTTACATAATCTCTTTCCCATAATCAACGAAGTTAGCGTCGGATTGAAATTCTCCATTCCAAACCTTTTAAGAACTGATCTTAAATATTTTTCTTGATTTAAACTTAGTATACTATACTTTTTATCTCAAATTATTTGAATTCCAAGAATATATGATGCATCTCCCATGTCTTTCATCTTAAACTTTTCTTTGAGACCTGTCTTGATTTTATTCAACATTTCTATGTCATTTCCAACGAGCAATATATCATTCACATATAAGGATAATATAGTAAACTTGCTCCCACTTTTCAATACATATACATAATTATCTAATTTATTTTAAATAAAACCAAGTTTAGTGACTGCATCATGAAATTTGAGATACCATTGTCTAGAAGACTGTTTTAAACCATATAAAGATTTTATTAATTTATAAACTTTATGTTCCTGTCCTTTCACTTGAAAACCTTCAGGTTGTTGTATATATATCACTTCCTTCAACTCTCTGTTAAGGAATGCAGTTTTAACATCCACTTGGAATAACTCCAAATCAAGATATGCAACAATAGCCAAAATAATTCTAATGGATGCAAATTTAGCTACATGAGAATACGTCTCATGAAAATCTATTCCTACCTTCTGGTTGTAACCCTTGGGAACTAACTGTGCTTTGAATTTATCAATAGATCCATCAACACGATATTTTTTTGAGCACCCATTTGCATCCTATGGCTTTTTCTATTTTCTAGTAGGTCACATAACTCTCATACCTTATTCTTTTCTATAAAATCAAGTTCTTCTCTCATAGATTCTATCCATAAAGCTGATTCATGCGATTTCATCATATCGGAAAAGGTTAAGGGATCTTGTTCTTCTATATTTGTATCTACCGAGAAACAGAATGGCTCACATGGATACAAATAGTAATCATTCATCCATGAGGGTTGTGTTCTTGGCATTTTGTTGCCTACAACCGGTTGATGAGGACATTCCATAGGAATTTCATCATTTTAAGGTTAGGTTCATTCATAATATCAGGGTCATTAATGAGAACAACACTGTAATAATCATCATCTATTATAGTTAGAGGTTCTGTTTCCTATCGAACTTGTTCCTCTTCCTCTAGATTCTCTAAAAATGTAGTATCTCTGCTTTTAATGACCCCTTTTTCTTTATTGTAGAACCTACTTTTGACTTTTCTGAATATCCTATGAATCTACACTTTATTATTTTAAAATCTAATTTATCTCTAAGTTAACATGGAATGAGAACATGGGCTATGGATCCCCACTTCCTAAGATGACTCAAATTAGGTTTCCTCCAATTCTATAATTCATAAGGTGTAGATGCAACTGATTTGATGGAAATTCTATTTAGAATGTAGTTTACAGTTAACAATGCTTCACCTCAAAAGTTTTTAGAGAGATCAGAATGAGACAACATGCATCTAACTACATTAAGCAATGTTCTGTTCTTTATTTCAGCAACACCATTCTGTTGTGACATATATGACATTGTTGTATACCTTTTAATCTCATACTGAATACAATAACTCTCGAATTCTTTAGAGTTATATTCCCCATCTCTATCAGTTCTCAAAATTTTAATTTTTAATCCAAGTTGATTTTCAACTTCTGTCTTATACCTCTTAAAGCAGTCAAAAGCTTCTAATTTTCTAGATATAAGATAGACGTGTGCAAACTTAGAATAATCATCTATAAAAGTAATAAAATATTTTTTATTACTATGAGTTTTGACACTTAGGGGACCACAAATATCCGAGTGTATCAGCCCTAAATGTTCATTGGCTCTTTATCCGCCAATGAAAGGTTTTCTAGTTATTTTATCAGTTAAACAATGTTCACATGGTGGCAATTGAACATTAGATAGTACAAGAAGAAAGTTCATTCTGATAATTTCTTTTATTTTTTAAAATACTAGCATGTCCTAGTCTAGAATGTCACAATTCAGACTCAGAAATATAACAGAACAAGTAATTCAAATTCAAAATTTTATTATCAGAATTATTACAAACTACTGAAAGAATGCATAATTCATGCTCGTACATATATTTTCCCATAGCATACACTTTGTTATTCTTGCCTATAGAAACCCGGTTATTGTAGAACCTAACTTCCAGTCATTTCTTCATCAAGCTAAAAACAGAGATCAGATTGCGCCGAATTCCCAGCGCATAGAACATATCTTTGAGGACAAGAACACTGTCCTTAAGATCTAATCTATACGAACCAATACCTTTTACATCGAGATAGGTATTATTTCCCATATAGATTCTTTGCTCTTCTTTTTTTAGCTTGGTGAATTTTGTGACTTTATTCTTGTCCTTTGCGATATGCCTAGTTGCACCGGAGTCGATCCACCAACCGCTAATATCCGTCATCATTGCATTGTATTCTGTCACACCGATGAATTCTCTTTTGCTAGTACCCCTTGTTCTGGATGCTTATAGCCTCCCTTATTCTCCTACTTTTGACCTTGTAGGCAATTGGGTTTGAAATGCCCAAACTTTCTATAATTGTAACAGGCTCCACGGGGTACTTTCTTTCTCTTGAACTGCCGTGACTTCGGTCGTCGCGGTTGTGGTTTGCTAGAACCAGGGTTTTTATAGCTTTTAGCATTATGCCTCTAACGGACATAATTCAGCTCTTGCTGCATCATATTAAGTTCTGGTTCTTTCCTACTGGCTATTAAGTTCTGTTCTATCGCTAGGTGCATAGGAATATCAGTGATAGACTTAATGACAGGGTTCATTCTCAATGTGGTGGCAACCATGACAAGGGAAGAGAGTAGACTGTTCAAAATGGTTATGACTTGTATTCTTTCCAGAATTTTGGTCCCGACAGTGGATAAGTCCTTAGTCATGATAATCATTTTATTTATATGCTCTACAATATTATCTCCCTCTTGCATACGACAAGAATTATACTTATACAAGAGTGGTTGAATGTTAACTTCAGAGGCAGTGTCGTATTTTTCTTTTATTGCATTCCACATGTCCATGGAAGTCTTATAAGTTTTAAAAACTTTGATCAAATTATCTTCCATGAACATGAGCATAAGGCTTTTCGCCTTTTTATCTTTTGACTTTCAATGTTCAAACCCTTTCTTTTCTTCAAGTGTTAATTTATCAGTAAGGGTTGGAGCAGTGGTTTCGATTACGTCATCAACATTGTCATCGATAAGAGCATATCTTATTTTTCTATGCCACATATCATAATTATTGCCATTAAATTTGTTAAATTTTTTTAGTTCTGATAGAATGAGTTTACTAGCCATTCGGTAAAGAACTAAAACTAAATTCAATTTTAAAAAATATAGAAGGTTGATATATTGATAATTATACTAAAATAAAATAAAATTAAATAAATTAAAATAAACCTGATTCTTGTGAGTTGAGAAACGAAGCTCCAATTAAAGCAAAGTTGTCACTTAGTGGTGTTGACTGAAGAATATCTTGTTTAATTTTTGACGTTGTTTTTGACTGGAATGGAGAAGATCAACTTGAAATAATTAGGCCACCAAACAGCACTGGTCACCCAAAGCCCAAGTAGAAGCCTAATATATATTAATGCAGAGAAAGCTTAAGGGGGGGGGGGGGGTTCAAAAAAAAAACCTGGATAATCCCAGGCCTAACTAGAAAAGCCCAAGTCCCACTACTTAATAGCCATGCTTCGGTTACAAGCAAAATCTCTAACGTGCTAGGTTTTAGTCGCAAATCGCAAGAGGTGGCCGATCTCTCTATCTTGCTCGCTCTAAATCAGAAAGCTCGCCGAGGATGGAGACTCTAGCGTCGAGGTCAATTGTGTCGTCGAGCGTCAAAGCAGTTGCCGAGGTCAGATTTGCCCAATCATCGTTGCGGGTAAGAGATCCGATGGAGGTCGTCGCGGCTCAGAGATTGATGGCGGTTCGCAACAGGGTCGTTGATCGACAAAGCAGCACTTGTCATCGGCGGCGACGGTTGAAATCGCAATAGATTCGTAGTCAGCAGAGTCGTTGTCGTCGTAGGCGATCTCAACTCCCAGCAGCCGTCAACTCGCTTTGATGCCATTATTCAAACACAGAGAAGAAAGATGAATTTTTGAGGGGGCTCCGGTAATGGGTAAAGAATTTTGATTTCTTTTGTTGTGTTTTTTGAAGGAGATTGATCCTCCTTTTATTGGGGCTAAACCCACTATCTCCACCCCCCTCAGATCTGCCCCTTGAGAGATATTCTCGCAACAAACTCATGTTCAAAATTTTCACGATTTTCTCTATTGAGAATCGTTGATTTGGTCATATGTAACTGAGTCCAGGTAACAAATTCATCATCAAATAATGGAAAATCACCATTTGGGGGAGGGGTAAATTAAGTATCACATTGTATGCAATGTAGATAGATATATACATGATTTACATGAATAACGGAAATCGGTACTAGTAAATATGGTTTCATTGGACTATTTTTCTTAATTAACATAATTCATGGAATTAAGTACTTGAGATGGTATTTTAAACATTTTTAAATTTCAAAAAATAACAAATAAATAAGTGATATTTCCTGAGGGTATTTTTATAAATATTAAGATCTTGAGATAGTTAATTAGAAATATGGTTGAGTTGAGGAAACTGATGCTATGTGGCAATAAAAAACCCCCTTTTATAAGTTTCTAATCAAATCCATATAAACTATAGGAGAATTTTTGTAGAAAAGATATTGTATAAAACAATTAGTAAAATCGATTCTTTTGTGAAAATATTAGCAAAATCGACGTCTTTTTAGTCACGTCATTGTAGGCATCGAAAATTGCCCATAGATCTCCACGAACGGCTTAGTGCTAAGAAAAGGCGATGAACGTCACTATCCAATTCATAGAAGATTAATTGATGTCGACGAACGCTTGAAGTGAATCGACGAACTACGTGAAGCAACGAAGTTTCAGAATAATGAGGATACGAACTGATCGGGAACCTCGTGTCGTTCACAAACGGCGAAATACCCTTCGTATCTCATTTATTCCATAGATGATCTAATCATTGGAGCTTATAGAACTCCTCGTCGGCTTTCCAACGCACTTTGAATCGCTCAAATCCGAGTTTGGATGAAGAAGTTACGACGAAAACGGACGAATATGCAAAACGAAACGTCTCAGCCTGAGTTGAGACACCCAAGGGTGTCTCCAGCCCGAATTCCCCCCGTGCCTATAAATACAAGCCTCAGAGCCTCATTTTTTGAGATCTAGAATTCTCGTGCCTCGGCGAACCCCTGCTGAACTGAAGACTTAAAGTTCACAGATTTCAGAGAGGAGGAGGAGTTAGATCTGCAGCCCGGTTCGTTCCTTAGGATTATCCCGTTGCGGTAATCTTAAGAAGAGTGATTATCTCGCTTCGCCGAGATAAGAGCTACGGTTTCTCGATCCCTTCACGGATAGACAAAACTCTGTCCAAATATTGATCGTTCGGTGGTCCACGGACTAACGCGTCCCCGTCACAGGCCAAGATCCCACGCAAGCAGCGGGCGATAAACACTCGTTGTGTTTGTTTGAAGAGAATTATAATTTTCTTTGTTTTCATTGTGTAAAAGTCTTATAAAAAGACTGATTTTTGTATTCGTTGTAAACGTCTGAAGTTTGTAATGAATCCCGCAATGAAACAATCAATTTTCACCACAAACAAACCGGCGACCACAGTGGGAGCCAACAACCTCGCTGCCGAGGCTGTCGTGACGCAGCCGACGATCAAGATCCTGGTGTTCGAAGAGGTCGAATACGAATTCGACCAGCAGAAATTCGAGGAATATATTTCCTCCTCCTCCACCAGATCTTCTTCTTGCAAACGCAGGAAAACCACTGCCGTGAAGAACGTGACTTCAGATCCGAAAACCAATGTTGATGATCTGAACCCGAATGCAGTGGAAGATTCTTCTCCGGCTTCCAGAGAAACCAGATCCAACGTTCGTGACAACTCCACGAAAGTCAAGGAGTTGCCCGTTGAAAGTGCACCAGTGTTGATGAAGAGGGCTCGTCAAAGGCGCCTTCAACGTCTCGCGCGTCAATTTGCCAATGCTTTGAAGCCTGTTGACGGGATTTGCTATGATGCGGATCTAAAACTCAGAAGGCGCAAAGTGTTCCAGCAACAAGCTTTGGGAACCTCCTCCCAACCACCTACTAACGAATGGGTTCGTGTCAAACAAACCCGTTTAACTCTTGAAGAGCGTATCCATAAGCGCCACGCACTGTTAGCACAGACGAGGATTCTTGTACGGAAGGCACATGAATTGCAGAAGGAAAAGGTGGCTAAAAAACCACCAAAATCTAAGCAAGTCTGGATGCCAAAGGCCAAGTCAGCGCCTAAGGTAAAAGCATCCGAGGCTGCTCTCCAGCCTTTGTCAACTCCAGATCCCACTCCTATTGCTCCCGCACCTCCGATGAAGCTCTATGACAGCGTGGATCTCCCCAAATCTAGAGTCCCATTGAAGGATCGTGTCGGTGCCCTACCCGAGAATCGAGGAAAAGTGTTTATTAAGGAAAGCTTGAGACCGTTAAAGGAGCTTCGAGCAAACATCCGGACTGGGGGTTGTACGCGACCTCCTAACAAATTAATTTCTACAACAGTCCGCTTGGAGGTACGTGCAAAAAACCAGGAGCCCGTTAAGGTTTCACCCTCACAAGGGTGTGATTCCAAACGTTTGACTCCTGTAGATGCCAACAAGGCAATGTTTACTCAGAGAAAAACATGTCAGACAGAAAAACGCGTTATACCTGAGAATCCATGTAAGCAGCCGATAGGTTACTCCAACCGCAACGTCGATGAGTTGTACTATCGGGCTGGGGGTACGAATAAATATCGAAAGAGAAGTACCTGGGAAGCGGACTCTCACTGTCCGTGTATCAAAATTATCAGGGCAGTATTATTAGCGTGTAGCTGCCCCAAGACCGCTCCACGGAGGGTCTCGATATTCAAGAGTATCTCCTCAAAAGCATTGAAACCCAAATCAAGGCATTTTAGCAAGAGGCGATCAGCCAATCGAGATGACGAACTCCCAGCATTCACCATCAATATGGTCGATAAGGGGAAGTCTCCGATTACTTCTAACCCCAATTTTTCCCCAGGAAAGAGAGTCGATTCGGGGATAGCCCAACTAATGTCTTGGCTTCAATTAGAAACCGTCAGGCCTGAACAATCCGTAGTCATCGCCAACGTGACTGATAAGAGGAAATCTACCCGACCTTCTGATTCGGACCCCCTCATATAACATCGTTTAACTCGGCTACGTGCAGGAACTACTAGACGTAGAGATTATTTGAGGATGACCAGAGGACTATCCTCGGACGATGAAGCGTCAGACGCTTGCTTGGCAGTCGCTTCAGAAGCCACTGTATCCAGTCCCAGACAATCTCGTGAGGTGTTTATGATCAACACCGAGGAGGTAGCCAAAATGGTTGAGGATGCTTTAGCCAAGCAGAAAGAAGCATTTAAGATCGAAGTGGAAATGGCTATGCAGGAGATGAGACAAATGCACGACCAACAAATCCGAGCTTTGTCGAATCAGCTAGGTGAGTCCATTCGTCGCAGCACTGCTAACCAAGCAGGTAATGATTCAGATGTGGATGAACAAAATGTTGGGGGTGGTCCTACTAAAAATAACGATGCTGGGGGTGGACCCACCAATGATGATAACACTGAGGGTGGCCGCATTATTCCTCTTGAAAATTATCCAAAACAGGATATAGATGAGGACGAAAAGATGAAGGACCTCGAGAGCAAAATTAACGCTTTAATGTCTGCTCAAGAGGTAAAGAAGACCGGCATTCCGTATCCTTACCCGAAAGAGTGGGATTCGATCCCGTATCCGACGAAGTTCAACCTGATCAACTTCACGCCGTTCGATGGGAAGGGCTCGCCCACTTAGCATCTAATCTACTTTAAGTCTCACTTGGGCATGATTTCTGGCAACGAGCCCTTGATGGTGCGGTCATTCGTTGGTACCCTTCGCGGGCCTGCCTTCGATTGGTACCGCCGTCTCAAACCCGGAAGCATCACTAGCTGGGAGGACCTGGAGAGCATGTTCATTGGTCATTTCTTCGATGATGACGCTGAAGTGTCAATCAGGACACTCTTCGATGAGAAACAGAAAGACGGAGAGTCGGTAGACACCTTCATCAAACGTTTCCGCAATCAGGAAATGAACTGCAAGGATCCCGTCACGGAGGAATTCGTCTTGCAAACCTGTCATAACAACTTGTCCATTAACATCTTGGACGTTATGGGAGTAGAGCCGCTTAATACCTGGAAAGAGTTGAAGGTACGCGGAGAGCAGGCCGAACGTTTTCTCAGAAGGAGGAAGATCGAAAGAAGCCAACCGATGGCTAACCCTCTGAACCCGAGTCTTATTTCCCATGATGAAGGGAATGCACCTGCAACAGTTGTTGATGTTAATCAAACGTCGCAACAGCAACCCCGAAGACAGCAGAAGATTTCGGATCAGAGGCTCCAAAAAGAGTACTCATTCAAGGACGAAGACGTTCCAGCCATCTTCAAGACCCTTCTCGAAAACAACAAGATCAAGCTGCCACCCATCGCGAATCAGGAGGAAGCTGACAATACTACGGATCCGAAGTACTACGCGTACCACAGGAGGATCCTTCATCCCACCAAGGCCTGCTTTACTTTAAAGAATAGCATCCAAATATTGGTTGAAGCCGGCGTCATAACGCTAGGGTAAGCTAATTGAAAACGGCAACACTCCGACAAGTATAAGAGTATAAACTGCTTCTCAACACTCCGACAAGTATAAGAGTATAAACTGCTTCTTAACACTCCGACAAGTATAAGAGTATAAACTGCTTCTCAACACTTCGAAGAGTATACGAGTATAAACTGCTTCTTAATCCTCCGACCGGTATAAGAGGTTAAACTGCTCACTGATACTCCAATAGGCATATGAGTCTAAACTATTTCCTACCGTTGACGGGAAGTTCCTGAAGAATTTTATACGTAATATTCTTAAGGATAACCCGATCATGCAACCAAATGCAATGATAAACCCAGTTTCGCGAGGAAGCTGGGGGTGGATGATTCATATAACGGGAAGTTTCCGAATGAATGTTACATGTAATTTTCTTAGGGATAACCTGATCATTACAACTTAGATGATAAACACTAAACCCCCACTGTGATTTGTATGAGTCAACACTCCCGTTGTAATTTGTACTCTCACTCTCACTGTCTACCTGGTCAAACCTTCTTATAGTTAGGGCCACAACCAAAGTCCCCTCTCGATTCCTTCCATGAACGAGAAGTCCACTTTCAAATCAAGCGATCAAACCTATAAAAGGTAAGATCATCTCAAACCTCCCAATATTCCCTTGGTCAAACCTATAAAAGTTAGGGTCAAAGCCAGATTCCCCTCTCGATTCCTTTCATGAACGAGAGGTTCATTTTCAACTTGAGCAATCAAACCTATAAAAGTTAGGATTGCCTCTAACCTCACTTGGCCAAACCTACAGATAGTTAGGACCAAGATCGAGTCATCCATTTCGATAAACGAAAGACTTCCACATGTTCCTTTTTAGCTAAATCTATAAAAGTTATGGCTAGAATCGGAATTTCATCTCAATAAATGAGGAATTCTTTTTTTGGATTAAGCAACCAATCCTATAAAAGTTAGGGTTGCTTGAATCTTTCCAATTCTCGGAGTGGAGATCCCACTTTTAGTTTCACCTTTCTGGATTCTGGGGGTGGAGATCCCACCCCGAGTCTCCTTTGCATCTGAAAATAGAATATAAAATTCTTCCTTTTCAGCTTTAGGAGATAGAATATAAAATTCTTTCTCTCCCGCATCGGGTTCGTCTTTGCCCTAAGAGAAGACACCACCTTTTCAACCCTCAAAATCCACGCCTTACGCGCGTGGGGAATTTTATCCCGAAGCCTAAGTAGGGATAAGTCAGCGCCTAATACGTGTTGCCGGTTAGTCCTTAACAATAAAAAAGGACAAAAGCCCACATATTCGACATTGTGGTAGGTTGTTATTAATAACACCAAAATCCGTGCTTCACACGCACGGGGAATTTTATCCCGAATCCTAAGTAGGGATAAGTCAATGCCTAACACGCGTTGCCGGTTTAGTCTTTCAGCGATTGAAGAAGACACCAGAATCCTAGTCTGAGGAATTTAATCCTGAAGCCTAAGTAGGTATAAGTCAACGCCTAACTCGCGTTGCCGGTTAGTCTTTTACCGTAAAAATGACAAAAGCCCACATATTCGACATTGTGACAGGTTGTTATTCATAACACCAAAATCCGTGCTTCACATGCAAGGAGAATTTTATCCCGAATCCTAAGTAGGGATAAGTCAACACCTAACAAGCGTTGCCGGTTTAGTCTTTTACCGATTGAAGAAGACACCAGAATTCCAGTCTGGGGACTTTTATCCTGAATCCTAAGTAAGGATGAGTCAGCGCCTAACACGCGTTGCCGGGTAGTCTATTCCCGTAACAAAGACAAAGTCTACGTATTCAATATCGTAGCATCAAGACTAAGGGAATTCATTCCTTTAGCACAACGTCACATGCGGAACGGACTTAAAACAATCCGCATGTAAGCCCGATTCAAACGGTAATCGGTAAAGGCACATCAAACCCGTTGATGGCTGAGAATTTGCTAAAAATTCTATAAATGCGAGTCATTGACGCATCAACTTTATTAGTTGGTCTCGTGACTTGAGCATCCAATAACTTCGGGATAAGATCCAAGATCCATATCTGCAGATAAAACAACTTTAATAGTTGGTCCTACAGCCCCAAAATTTGAGACCGCCACGCTCCAATACCTTAAGAGCTTAAACTGTGTATACTCCAGCAAACACACGAGTATAAACTGTGTTAATGGCGATCCAAAACCCTAGGTCAACGTCGGTCAACGCGTAACCCTAGATCAACGCCAGTCAACGCGTTGTAATAAAAAAGTCAACATCGGACGATCCAAAACCCTAGGTCAACGTCAGTCAACGCGTAACCCTAGGTCAACGTCGGTCAACGCGTTGCGATAAAAGTCAATGTACAGTAGTCTGGAACCCTAATTTAGCACGACGTGACAGGGATAGTCAATTCTAAGTCAACTCAACGACACGAGCCAAACTCAACTCATCAGTTTTAGATTTGAGACTTCGACGACGGCCAGATGATAAACGCAGTGCCGGAAGAACTTCAGCTATTCATCAAAACGTCGAATAGAATGAAAATCGAAGGAGTCAAGAATTGAAGCTAACTACAGGTCCTTTACGCCGACTGAAGGCTGAACCAATCACATCCAAAGTATTCCAGCCTCTTCTACAAAAGAAACGAGGCTGGAACGCTTTGGAGGGGGTATCTGTAGGCATCGAAAATTACCCATAGATCTCCACGAACGGCTTAGTGCTAAGAAAAGGCGATGAACGTCACTATCCAATTCATAGAAGATTAATTGACATCGACGAACGCTTGAAGTGAATCGACGAACTACGTGAAGCAACGAAGTTTCAGAATACTGAGGATACGAACTGATCGGGAACCTCGTGTCGTTCACAAACGGCGAAATACCCTTCATATCTCATTTATTCCACAGATGATCTAATCATTGGAGCTTATAAAACTCCTCGTCGGCTTTCCAAAGCACTTTGAATTCTCTCAAATCCGAGTTCGGATGAAGAAGTTACCACGGAAACGGACGAATATGTAAAACAAAACGTCTCAGCCTGAGTTGAGACACCCCGAGGTGTCTCGGCACAAACGAGACACCCCAAGGTGTCTCGGCCAATGCCGAGACACCCTAGGGTGTCTCGGCCCAAGTTGAGACACCTAAGGGTGTCTCCAGCCCGAATTCCCCCCGTGCCTATAAATACAAGCCTCA
>BQKN01000339.1:667712-704587 GCA_022839385.1 Asparagus kiusianus | reverse complement strand
CCCCCCCCGCCAACGGCCAGTCACCATCACATTAAATGCGTGGTTAAAAATCATCATTGCTCCAGCTCCAAAAATCTTTATGGCTTATCAGGCTACGTCGGCACTAAGCAGCTGCTGTTGCTTTGTACAAACCACCTGGATGGCCCATTTTCGCCAGTAGCTGACATCTGTTAGCTGTCTGCCGAGTCAACTGACTGTTCGAACTCAACTCAAGTGTCTTATCTGTCCTTCTGATACTTTATAAAAGGAAGTCGTACAACTCGATCAAAGTAACTTTCTCGGTCCTCCGCACAACTTTGAGATTTTTTTTCATCATCTCACATTTCTCAATCAAGTTCATATACAAACTTGATCGTTGGGGGGAACAATCGGAGAATCCAAATTTAGCCTCTTACGAGTTTCTTCATGTGCAAGGAAGAACAACGATCTATAGAGCCTGTCATCTGAAGAAGTTTGAGAACCCTACCTCTACTTTAATCCATAGACCCTTTGTTTGATAACTGACATCAACAATAACTCTTATTATTCTCTCAAAAAATGACTTTTGATAGAAAAATCTTAGTATGTTAACTCGACTTATATTATAAAGTTCAACAACTAGTAAGATTAGGATATATCAAATTTATGCAATTAATTAATTTTTAATATACAAACGATTCCTCAAACTCTTAACAATTCTACTAATGGTGGGTTGTATTGATCCTTCTCCATCAATTATTATCTCTAATTCAGTTTTAGCTCACTTTTTATATGTGTCCAAACGTATTGTGATTCGGATCCTCTCCTCTATAAAAAAAGTTGTTACTTAGTAATAGCTACCATTGATTTATTTAGTGCGTCGTTGTGATTTGTTTTTGAGTATTGTTGATATTATTGTATGTGTTAGTAGTGAGTTTAGTCCCACATCGGTTATGAGAGCACATCTCACCTCCTCTACTTTTATATATATAGGTGTATACATTCAATACTAAATCTAAGAAAAAATTAGCCCAAGACTCTCTCTCCTTTAACATGGCATCAGAGCTAGGTTAATCTTCTGCTAAATCTTGGTCTCGTTGCATTGCGGCCTCTTCAATGTTGCCTCTATGCTTGTCGCATCGCGGTCTCCGTGACAGCCGTCTCTCGGCCTCACACGAACATCATCGCCATTTCACATTCAGTAACGATATCGCTGTTTCTAGAGCGTCTCTCGGTCTCAAACTTACAGCATCGTCATTTCACATTCAGTAACAAAATCACCGTTTCAAGATCGTCTCCTGGTCTCAAACTAACGACATTGCCGTTTCAATCCATCTCGACGTCTCAACGTCTAAACATCGGTGTTGATCCGTCGTGTGTTTTATTTTTTAGGCCTCCCTTGTATTGTCACTTAGTTGTGGGCCTTCCAACATTGTGTTACACTTAAGTAGACCTTTCCTACACAATATTTTTGTTAATATGGCTCATTCCGAAAAGATCCCTAAACAATCCCAACCCCTCAATGATCATAGTGGTTGGACGGGGTGGTCCACCATTGTCGCAAATCCCTTACGTGGTGTTGGTCTGCTTGATCATCTCACCAGTTCGGGACTAGTTCCACCGTCCATCAGCACGGTTGCATCCTCCAGTATTATTACATCTGGTAGTGGTGGTACCGATCTTCAAACTGCACGTGCTCTCTATGTCAAGGAGAGTTCGGACTACCAGTTGTAGGAATTCCGTGTTATAAATTATCTCACTTCCTATGTTGGCTCTAGTCTCACTGTCGAGATTGGGTCGCTTCCCTCTGCTCGGGCCATGTGGAGTCATCTCACTGAGCACTTCACAAAGTGCTCTGGTGCATGGGAGTAAGGGTGTCCAAATGAGTCTGTGGCCCAGGCTCGACCCTGACCCGATCGGGCCCGGGTTTGGCCATGAAACCCTGGCCAAACCGGGTTCCGGGCCTGGGTCCGAGCTACCTCGTCGGCACCCACACTAGGCCCGACCCAAACCGACCAGAAGAACGATCAGGCCAAGATGGTCAGGTCGAGCCGGCCCGGCCTGGCCCATGTCTAGCCTGACCAAAATGGCTACCTAAGGTGATCGTTGGGGGTTGAAGCCCGGCCTGGACCGGCCACAATGGTCACATTTGTGACCATTGTGACTGGGCGAGCCCGTCCCGGCCCGATTGTAATGGCAAAAAACGACCATTTTTGACCTTTTGACCAAAATACCCCAAAACGGTTAAAAACAACTAAAATTTGAGGATATTTTGGTCATTTATCTAGGGGCTGACTC
Source organism: Asparagus kiusianus (assembly GCA_022839385.1). Lineage (NCBI taxonomy): Eukaryota > Viridiplantae > Streptophyta > Magnoliopsida > Asparagales > Asparagaceae > Asparagus > Asparagus kiusianus. The sequence continues at coordinate 702,331 of BQKN01000339.1, read as the reverse complement.
TATAAATAGAGGGGATTTTCATTTGGTTTTCTCATCCAAAACTCATCTACTTCTCTCTAATACTCTCTTATACTCTCTAATATTCTCTTATACTCTCTAATACTCTCTTTTCCTCTATAATTCTTCAATCAAATGACTTTCTCCTCTGATTATGAAGGGCAAAACCCAACTCTCGGTCTTCAAATGAGTCATCCTACTACAGGACCTACAACTACTCCTCTTACTCCTACCGATGTTGATCCTGACTCAGGTGGCGATGACTCTATATCAAGAGCTCCTAAAAGGCCTAGATCCGATGTGTGGAATTTTTTAAAGAAGATAGATATCACTAGGAATGAACATGGTAGGCTTCTCACCCAGAAGGCTAAGTGTGCGTTATGCGGCCATATTTTCCAAGCTCATCATAAGAGCGGTACCAACCACCTCAAATGTCATGTTGATAAACACAATAAAGGTCAAACGCCTGTTTGCATTAGAAATCAATTTCATTATGGAATCTATTTACAAATAGTTTATCGATTACAATAAATTCAAATGAGTGAGCCTTTTTATAAGACTTCTTACTACACAAGAAATAAACAGATGATCTCCTAGAAACACACGCATGATCATTTATCGATCGCTACCTGCGTAGAATTTTTGCCTGTGCTAGGGACTCTTTGATCTATTGACCGTTGAGTATCAGATCCGATTTATCTTATTTTGTTGAGGAAACAAGAATTGAAGTAAATCCTCAACGATGTGAGATAAGTACTCTTCTTAAGATCACAATGATAGTATGATCTTAAGGAAACTAATGCAGAGGCTCTCCTTTTATGCTGAAGAACTAGCCAAGATCTTGCCTTTAGATCTGAAATTCGTGGCTCTCCTCTCACAGGGTCAGCAACTCGCCTCCAAACTCCTAAATTCCAGATTCCTCGTATATAGGGGCCCTAAGGGTGTATTTATAAGCTTCAAGTGCCCTATTTTCGAATAAAAATTTATGATTTAGCCTTATCTTTAGTTAAGTACAGCTCTCTCATGTTTAAAGATAGCCTCAAGGCAGTTAGGGAGACTCCGGAACCGTACTGATCGAAAATCATCGAAAACACGTCTCGGGGCTTCATTCTGTGCGATACAGCTCAGTTTGTTTCGCACATGTGCAAAATATTTCCGGATGTCTCGTACATGTGCGAGACAGTTTGGGGCGTCTCGCACATATGCGAGATAGTTTGTACTATCTTCGGTATTTTAGCTCTAATTCTTTCATCCGACCTCGGAATAAGGTGATTCAAGTTACATAGGAAAGCTCATGAAAAGACTTACAACTTTTATCGTTGAGATTTTTTGGATTCGAATTGCATCATGGTTGAAATTTTAGTTCTTCATACTCATGCATCCATTTTTTTGAATCATGCATTCTAAATCTTGTTAGCGCTTCATCGCTTCGCACATTCCTTTACTTCCCCCTTGGCATCGGATAATCCTCTTTGACTCAAACATTAATATTCATCACCTTCTCTTCGCCTTGAGCTACATGCACGCCATTTTTGACGCCTACAAATACCCCCTTCAAAGTGTTCCATTCTCATTCTTTTATAGAAGAGACTGTAATACTTTGGATATGGTAGGCCTAGCCTTTAATTCATTAACTTTTTTAGTTTTTAGTCTATTCAGTATTTTATCGAATAGTCTGAAATTCTTCCGGTGCTGCATTTATCGTCTGACCGTTGTCGAAATCTTGAACTAAAACTGATGTGTCGATATTTAAATTAGCTCGTGTCGTTGAATCGATGTTGAACTGGTTCATCTTCATCGGGAGTTTGTATCTGAATCATGATTGAACTCCTCGGAATTAGCCTTTAACCTAGAATTTTTCCCGAGCCTTATTTCGGCAAAATTACCGATACGTTGGCTGACATCGACTTTCGTTGTAGTGTGAATATAATTGAGCCTTGTTTTGGTAAAAATATCGATGTGTGGACCGGTGCTAACCTTTATTAGAACACATTGACCTTCATTGCAACGTGTTGACCGGTGTGAATATAGTTTATATTCATACATTAACTGGAGTCTACACAGTTTAAGCTCTTAAGGGCAATGGAGCATGAATGAGTAGTTTATACTCGTATACTTCTTAGAGTTTGGGTAAAATAAGATGAGCATGCATCAGAAACTCGCCAAGTTGAGCTCTTTATGCGAGATTTGATTGTAGGACCATCCGTTAGTGCTGATACAACAATTATCTCTGAAGCTACCCCAAGTGCTCGAGTCACTAGACCAACTAATGAAGCTGGTGTGTCAGTGACTATTAAAGCAATGTTGTGGAGGAGGAGGAGGTTACCAAGGCCTTGACTACCACCACAGACTCTATACAAGTTGAGAACGAATTCATTGTCGTGAGATGCTTATAATAGGATTTTTGGCAAACCCTCAGCCATCAACGGATTTGATGAGCCTTTATCGACTACCGTTTTAGTCGGGCTAGCATGTAGATTGTCTAAATCTATTGTACATATAACGTTATGCTAAATGAACTCTCTTAGACTTAATGCTATGATATTGAATATGTAGACTACATGTGTTAGATATAGACTTATTTCTAACAAGGGATCGAGATAAAACCCCTCATGTATAAAAGGTATAGATTCAAATTTTATTAATAATCAGTGGCTACATCATCGAATACATAGGCTTTGTTGTTTTTACGGGAACGAACCACCCGACAACATGTGTTAGATGTAGATTTATCTCTAATAAGGGATTAAGATAAAGTCCCTCATGTGTGAAAGACATGGATTTAGAGGTTATTAATGTAATAACAATCACTAGCTATGATATTGAATACGTAAACTTTGTCATTTTTTACGAGAATGGACCACCCGACAACGTGTGTCAGACGTAGACTTATCTCTAATAAGGGATCGAGATAAAGTCCCCCATGCATGAAAACGTATAGATTTTGGTGTTGAGAAAATTGTATCTTCTTTTAGGGAAAAGATGAACCCTGTTTTGTCTTCTCTTGGGGCTGAGACGAACCTGGTGCTGGAGAGGAAGAATTTTATATTCTATCTCCTGCTGCAAAAGAAATTCAAAGTAGGATCTTCACTTCGAGAATCAAAAAAATTTGGATAACTCTAACTGTCGGAAGGTTTGATTACCCAATCTGAAGGTGAATTTCTTATTTATCGAGAGGGAATTCCAGTTTTGGTCATAACTGTAGGAAAATTTTACCAAGTGGGAGGTTTGAGGTGACCCTAACTGTAATAAGATTTGATCACTCGATTTGAAAGTGAACTTCTCGTTCATGGAAGGAATCAAGAAGGGATTTTGGTTTTGATCCTAACTGTAGGAAGGTTTGACCAAGAAACAGTGGGAGCGGAGGTACAAATAACAGTGGGAATGTTGACTTGTACAAATTACTTAGCGGGGGTTTTTAGTGGCAAGTGGCATGATCTTGACATGAAGGGGGTTTGATAATCGTCATGGATCAGCAGGTTAAAATTTTGAGTGTCGTGTCAGGACTTTAGCAGTGGGAGTGTTAAAGGCTAGACACAGTGGGAGTTTGAAGGTTTTAAACCCTGAAGAATTTTGGTGTACTCATTGTTAGTTAATTTGATCATTGAGGGGTTTTGTGGTGGAGGACTGTGAATCATCAAGCACTCCACAATTACATCGTAAGAGTTTCGTGAGGGAAGATTGATCCGATGAAGTCATTGAATCTCATCTCGACGAAAGAGTGCTCGGAAAGTCAAAGTGCGAGGGTTTTAATCATCTTAGAAATGATTAAATAGCCATAGTAGGAGGTTCTTAATTATTTTTTATCATGATTAAGAATGAATTATTCAAAGAACTAGTCTTTATCTTGAATAATAAGCTGATCTCGGGTTATCCTCAAGAACATCATGCGTGATATTCTCCAGGAACTTCCCATTGGTGGGTAACGCTGCTATGGAACCAGGTCTTAGTTCCTGAATTTGTATTCTCCTAGAACTGCATATCGACCCCCAGCTTTTTTGGCAAAATTGAGTCCAATGAGGAGCGTATTATTTTCATCCATGTTGTTGGGTTATCTTTAAGAACACCATGTGTAGTATTCTCAAGGAATTTCCCATTGTTGGAAATAAGGGAAACAATTTAACCTCGTACATCTGTCGAAGGAACATGGAGAAGCAGTTTATACTCATGTACTCATCGGAGTCTTGGAGAATTAGTTTAACCTCATATACCTATCGGAGGTTTAAGGAGATGCAGTTTATACTCGTATACTCATTGGAGTTTTGGCCGTTCTCATTTGGCTTGTTTTGCCATTATGATACCGGCGTCAACCAAGACTTGGATACTATCTTTGAGGACAAAACACGCCTTAGTGGGATGATGAACCCTCCTATGATATGCACAATACTTTGATCTAAAGTTTTGCTAGCTTCCTCCTGATTCGCGATAGATGATAACTTGATTTTGTTGTTGGCAAGTTTGGAGGATGAACTTCTCTGTGATCAGATCTCGGTAGTTCATCGCTTTATTCTGGAAGCATTTGATGAAGTTGTCGATCGACTCTCCATATTTCTACTTTTCATCGAATAACATCCCGATTGATAGCTCAGTATCATCGTCGAAGAAGTTGGTGAGAAACATGCTTTCCATGTCGTCCCAGCTATTGATACTCCTCGAGTTAAGACGACGGTACCAATCAAAGGTGGTCCCATGAAGGATGCCAACGAATGACTGGACTATCAAAGGTTCGTTGTCAGAAATTACGCCCAGGTGGGACTTGAAGTCGATGTTGAGTAGGCGAGTCTCTCCCATCAAACGGTATGAAGTTAATTAGATTGAACTTCATCGGATACGGGATTGACTCCCACTCCCTTGGGTAGGAACATGGAATACCGGTCTTTTTTACCTCTTGAGCGGACATCAATGCGTTGATCTTACTCTCCAGGTCTTTCATTTTCTCGTACTCACCTGTATTTTTCTTCGGGCGATTTCAGGGAGGAACAACAGGACCATCCCTAGCGTTTTGGTCAACCAGAGGGTTATGAGCGTTGAAATTTTCATCCACGTCCGAATCACTGTCTTCTTGATTAGTAGCATTGCGATGACTGAATTCACCATACTGATTTGACAGAGCTTGGAGTTGTTGGTCTTGTAACTCTTTCATTCGTTGCATGGTCATCTCCATTTCAACCTTGATTTCTTCTTTCTGTTTGGCCAATGCTTCTTGAAGTAGTTGAGCTATTTGTTCGGTAGTCACTATGAACGCCTCTCGAGCTCGTCCTGTGCTAGACATTGTATCGTCATAAGCAATCATAGAGCAAGCGTCTGACGCTTCATCATCTAAGGATTGTCCTCTACTAGGCCTCAGTCTGATAGTTCCTGACCGTAGCCAAGTAAGACGCTAGGATGCCCCTGGAAAAGGATTAGGATTGGAATGCCGTGTCAAGTTTCCCTTATCAGCCATGTTGATGGTGACAGCTGGGAGTTTGTCATCTTGACCAGTTGATTTTCTCCTGCGAAAGCGTATTGATTTAAATTTGAAAACTTCGGTAGAGATTCTTTCGAATATCGAGACCCTCCTTAGAGTGGTCTTGGGGAAGCTACACTCTGATAATACTGTCCTGATAAGCCTCTCACAAGGACAATGAGAGCCCGTTTCTCAGGAATTTCTCTTCCAAGACTTGTTCATACCCCAGCTCGATAGTACAACTTATCGGTATGATGATCGAAGCAACCTATAGTGTGTTAGCATGACTTCTCAAGTGTAACGTCGTCGTCTGACGGACACGCTTTCTTCTAGGAAAATAACACCTTATTAGCGTCCTCAAGAGTCACATGTTTGGAACCATGCCTTCATAAGGGTAGAACCTTAATGGGCTCCTGATCTTCAACACGCACCCTAAGCGGGCAATTACAAGAATTGACTTCTTAGGAGGACGTCTAGGACCCCCGCCTGAAGAGTCGCTCGAGATTTGTTCACCGAACCCAAGCGTTCTTTTATTGGGGCTTTGCCTCGATCTTCATGTAGAGGACCAATGTGATCCGCCATCATAATCTTGAATTTAGATAAATCTACACTGCCGTTAGGCTTCACCGGAGGTACGAGAGTGACCGGAGTAGGAACGGAGGCCGACGGAAGCTGAGAAACAACCGCGAGGGCTTTGGTTGGTGCGAAACAGTCAGTGCTGTCTCAGCCAGGTGTAAGATGGTCTGTACTGTCTCGGTCAGGTGCAACATAGTTCAGATTGTCTTGTCCTAGAGAGGCTGATTCAACGATTGTTCGAGTTGATTTTGGTATTGTCTTGGACTTCGGCATCCAGACTTGGTGAGATTTTGGCTGTTCTTTGGCTACCTCTTCCTTCTGCATTTCCTACGCTTTCTGCTTAAGAATTCGTGCATACTCAAGTAGTGCACAATGCTTCTAAATTCATACGCGATCGTTGCATCAACCAGGATCTTGATTATTGGTTGTGACACGACAGCCTTGACAGAGAGGCTGTTGGCTCCCACTATGGTCGCCAACGTATTTGCATCGAAAATCAATTTTATTGTGGAATCCATTTACAAATTGTTTATATCGATTACAACAGATTTAAAGGAGTGAGCCTTTTTATAAGACTTCTCACTACACAAGAAATAAATAGATGATCTCCTAGAAACACACGCGGGATCATTTATCAATCGCTGCTTGCGTGTGATCTTTGCCTATGCCGGGGACTCTTTGATCCATGAACCGCTGAGTATTAGATCTGGTTGATCTCATTTCATAGAGGAAACAAGAAATGGAGTAAATCCTTAACGATGTGAGTTAAGTACTCTTCTTAAGATCACAATGACAGTATGTTCTTAAGGAAACTGATGTAGGGGCTATAGATCTTTCGAACTCCTCCTCTTTATGCTGAAGAACTCGCCAAGATCTCACATTTAGATCTAAAATTCATGGCTCTCCTCTCACAGGGTTAGTAACTTGCCTCCAAGCTCCTAAATTCCAGAGCCCTCATGTATAGGGGCCCTAGAATGCATTTATAGGCTTCAAGTGCCTTGTTTTTGAATAAGAATTCATGATTTAGCCTTATCTTTAGTTAATAATAGCTCTCTCACGTCTAAGGATAGCCTCAAGGCAGTTGGAGAGGCTCCGGAACCGTCAAAACTGATCAAAAATCGTCGAAAACGCGTATCAGGGCTTCATTCTATGCAAAATAGGTCTATTTGTTTCACACATGTGTGAAAAAATTCAGGGTGTCTCGTACATGTGCAAGACACCTTATTGTGCGAGACAGTTCGGGGTGTCTCGCACATGAGCTAGACAGTTTATACTACCTTCGGTATTTTGGCTTTAATTCTTTCATCCCACCACGAAATGAGGTGATTCAACTTGCGTTGGAACGCTCATGAAAAGACCTACAACTTTTGCCTTTAAGTTTTTTTAGATTCGAATTTCATCATGGTCAAAATTTTAGTTCTTCATACTCGTTCATCGATTTTCTTCTTGAATCATGCATTATAAATCTTGTTGTTGCTTCATTGCTTCGCTCATTCCTTTACTTCCTCCTTGGCATCAAATAATCAACTTTGACTCAAACATCAACGTTCATCACCTTTTTTCATCTCGAGCTGTGTGCGAGAACATATAAGTAATTTTTAATGCCTACGACACCTCCAGGTGATATTCGACAATCTTTACTCTCCCAATCCTCATCTTCTGCTAGTCTCGGTAGTTAGAATTATGATACAATTCGAGCCAGGAAATGTGTCATCGGGTTTATTATTCTTTAAAATCTTCCTTTTAAATTAGTAGAAGATGATGAAATTGAAGATTTATTTACAGATGGTTTTTATCCCGCATTTAAATAATTTTCTCATCAACATTGTTAACGTGATAATTTAAAATATTATTAGGAGGAAAAAGCAAAAATAATTTCTTATTTTTACACTTTAAACTATAAATTTTTTTAACGTCTGATATTTGGACATTTAGAGTACAAACTGGTTATTTATGTATCACAACACACTGGATTAATAATAATTAACAAATGTTTAAAAGAGTTATTTCTTTTATTGCATTTGAAGAGTCACATACTGGTATTAATATTGCAAATTTAATAATTGAAGAACTTATATAATTAGAAATTTTAGAAATAATATTTTCTCTTTCACTAGATAATGCAAGTAACGATAATGTAGCTGTTGATTATATCAAAACATCTCTGCTATTATCATGTCATGGTCTTCTTTTTCATATTAGATGTGTCTGTTTTTTTTAAATTTAATTGTTCAAAGTGTATTTGGTAAAATTAAATCCATGATAGAAAAGATTAGGTCAGTAGCTTATGCTCATAATGCTTCTGAACAAAGAATTAAAAGATAAAAACAATTCTGTAAAAAAAAATTTAAAACCCAGACTAATTCCAAAAGATATTGACCATAGGTGGAATTCTACCTATGCAAAGTTAAGTGTAGCAATAGAATTTTAAAAAATTATAAATAACTTTATTGCTTTTTATACTTCTGGTTCTAGATTTGGTAGCATGTATGGAATAACTGAAGATGAATGGATAGTTATAAGTAATTTAAAAGACATGTTACAAGTTTTTTATGATGTTATAATGTTATTATCTGGTTGTTATTATCCAACCATTACTTTAGCTGCTTTACAAGTTTTAAATAATCAAAAAGAAAATATTAGGGATACTTATTTTGGAAATATAATTTTTTAAATAGTAAGTAATTTAATAAATATTTTAGGCTTATTCCTATTATTTTTGGTTTGGGGGTTCTTATTGGTCCGGTTTTGAAAGATATTGACCTTCGAAGTTTGTTAAATTCCTTGTATGGTAATATGATTATAGAGACTGATGATGGTCAAACCATTATTGCTATTACTCATCATAATATAATTAGAAATTATTTTTAAAGTCTATATGATGAGTATGTAGCTAAATATGGTGTAACTACACATCAGTCTACATTTTCTGCTTCTACAAGCTCAAGTCGGGGCAAAAGTGTGAGTTTTGATAGGAAATCAATAGTAGCTGAGAAATCAATAGTAACTGAGCTAACTGGTGGATCTGAACTTGAATCATCAGTAGAGTTTTCTAAAATTAATCAATATTTAACTGCATCTTTAGTTAAATGTCAAAGTAATAGTTTAGATATTTTGCAATAGTGGAAAGTATATGGAACAATTTTATATCCTATGCTTTTCATCATAGCTCGTGACTTACTAACAGTGCATGTTTTCACAGTAGATTCAGAATCCACCTTCAGCATAGCAGGACATTTGATCGACGACTACAGGACATCGTTAGATCCGTATACTGTACATGCGATAATGTGCTACGAGAAGAGAACGCAACACATCAATCAGATGGCTGGTATTGAAGATAAATTTGAAGAGTTGGGACTATCATATAGATATAAAGAGTAAACAATATTCATCAAATTGTAATTTTTATTTCTTAGCTAAAAATTTATAATAAATTATTTTGGAAACAGTTGCAAATGATAGTGATATAGATGAGTAGGTGTCAACCTAGTTAGGATGTACTCATCTATTGTGATGCGACGAATTCCAAAATAAATGTATAATTATAAATGATTTACTGATTATTAATAAAGAGGTTATTTTTATCATTTTAATTTTTATAGTTTTTTGTATTTATAATTTATATAATTTCAAGTGATTAATAAATAATAATATGATTGTTTTTTTAAATTTTGTTTAATTTTTAGTTATGTATTATTGAAAATTTAAAGAAATAAAAAAAAATTAAAAAACCCAAAAAACGGGGCTGGCCCAGCGCCCGACCCGCTCAGGCTCGGACCCGGCCCTGGACCGGCCCGGACCCAGCCCGGTGCCCGCCGCGCCCTGGTCCGGGGCCCGATTTTGCCCGAACCGGCCTGTTGGACACCCCTACACGAAAGGCATATCTTCTGCAACACGTTGCTATGCAACGCAAATGTAGTTCCTCTCTGCAGTCTTATTTTAGTCAAATGTGTTGGCATTCTTGTTTTGATGATGTTTAACAAATAATTTACCACTAATGTTGTTTGTCTAGTATTTGTGTTTTCTTATTTATTATAGACAAACAACGTTGTTGGAGGTTAGATGGAATAGAGCTTCAACGATCATATCCAAAGGAGGTTAGCGGAATGTCGGTGAAGCTTATACAATTCAAAGTTAAAGATCAAGTTCAAGCTTCATCCGTGAGATTACCAAGAAGAGCTTATTGAAGATCAAGATCTAGCTTGGGTAATTTAGTTTAGGAGTTTATATTATGTGTGTTAGTACTTTAAGCTCAATCATATACACACATACACGTTTTGGTTTTGTATATATATAGTTATATATATACATATATGTTTTGGTTTGATAGTTTTCAAGTTTTACTATGAAACAATTGAATATAATTAGAAAACATATTTTTGTTTCATACTTATATGCATATATATGATTTCATTAATATCAATTTTAGTTAGTTCAATGAAATCATGTTTTAGTGCATTATATGTGTATTTTGATAAAATACTACATTCATTGTTTATAGACTTCATAACAATAGTTTACATCTTTCTTCAAGTCTATAAAATCATTTTGTAAAGTTTCAAAAGTTGGTTTAGGTCAAAACATCAAACTCATGTGTTTACATTTTCATGTTTTGGACTATTTTGTAAAATGATGATATTTTTCATTTGGGAAGTCCTTTTTCGAAACCAGTTATTGTAGCATGTTTATTATCATGTCTATAATCATTCCCCAAAGTTTTACATTTTTTGGAATTTATTTGATATTTTTAAACAGGGTTTTAAAATCAGAAAAATAGTTTTCTGTAATATCAGATTTCGGTCGACCGCACCGGTAGACCCCTCATGTGTTCTTTGGTCAGTAGGCAGCAGAGAGTTTGTCGGTCGACCGCCGTGGTCGACCGAGAGCTCGATATTTCCATCGGTCGACCGCACCGGTCGACCGAAGAAGTCTCTGCTCGATTCTCAGATTAGGATTTGCATCGCGGTCGACCACGAATTTTTTCGGTCGACCGCCGCTCTGTCAGTTCTGTTTCCAACGGCTATTTTTGTTACCGTTGCTGGGGCTGTTTTTGTCATTTGGTTTAGGGTTTTTGGCTGAGGTTTTGGAGGCTATACATACCCTCTTTGATCTCAGTTCTCAAGCAACCCAAGAGAATGTTTTAATTAGTTTTAAAAAGAGTTTAAGATTGTTTTAAGCTTGTTTAAGGGTTTGGTTTAAAGCTGTTTTGGTTTTCACAAGTGGAGGAGATCATCTTCCTGTTTGGGCTCAAATCTCCATCTCTTCATCTTGATCTAGAGAAGTTTTTCTAAACTCAACTCTAGCTTTTACTTATAATTACTTGTTGATTATCATTTCTATTAAAGCTAGTTTTATATTGAGTTTAGATTTGATTTTATCTCATTGTTACACACACCCACTTGAGCTTATTGTATTTGCATTCACAATATATTTGGGGTTGTGAGAGTTGTAACTTTTAGTGTGAGCTTTCATTGTGTTCTCATCCATAGTAGAGAACAAACAATTATTGTATTGAGCCTAATTGTGAGATTCACTTTGCAATACACTTGTACACCAAGTGAGGAGTGTGTGGTGAGAGTCGGGGATCGTTCCAAGAGGAGTGGCGTCGGTTGACGAACCTAGAGAGAGGTTGTAACCGAGCACTTGAGGGAGACACGGCTAGGTCCAACACTTGTGTGGGTGTAGAGTGTGATTGCATAGTATTTATTGTGTGAGAGTTTTCGATGAACTTGTAAACCGAGTGTGTAGAAGTTCCGGCTTCCAAACCGGGTTGTGATAGTGGATTTCTCCCCGGGAGTGGGGAGCGGAGACGTAGGACGGAAGGTCCGAACTCCGTGATCATATCTTGTGTTTGAGTGTGCTTTGGCGTTTATTTATACTTGTGTTTATATTTCTTGTCGCCATTGTCATTAGCTCATTATTTATATGATCCACTATCTAGTTCATATTATTTACCCTTGTGTTAGTTTACATATCCTTGCATATATCATTGCCTATATCTCTTTGTTAGGATATATCTTGTTGTTCATATTGCTTATTCTTGCTTATATCTCTCGTATATCTATCTTGCAAGAATATATTTGTTAAGTAATTTTAATTGACATTTTAATCGGATTAGATTAGCATAAGACCCTAATCACCCCCCTCTAGGGTCTAACAATTGGTATCAGAGCTTGGTGCTCTTTGATTTAAGGTCTAATCGTCTTGAGTTAAAGATCCAAGTTATTTTATTGTGCTAATCTTGTTTTGATTGCATTTGCATCTTGCTTGCATACTTTTACAATTTATGGATATGAATGATGCATCTTGTTTAGGCTATGATTCTAGTGTTGCTCCTAGATTAGATAATTTCCCCTATGCCCAATGGTGTGTTAGATTTAAGCTATTTGTTAGATCTAAACATTTTAATTTATGGGAAATTATAGATGATGCTTATATTGTGCCTATTTTGGAGAAATCCAAGTGGAATAAAAATGATCATCGAATGTTTACTATGAACAACATTTTGTTAGAATATTTGCTAAATGCTTTTAACTCATCTATGTCTAACAAGTTTGTTCATTTTGATAGTGCTTACACCTTATGGAAATTTATTGAAGCACATCAAGGAGACTTGAAGGCGATCCGACAAGCTTTGGAGGATCCCGCTTCAAGTTCTAAAGGAGCATCATGCACACGACCACTAGGCGATAGCCCTAGTGAGGTTTGCGAGTTCGAATCTATTAATGATTTACCTAATGATGAACTTGCTTGTGCTAGTGATAAATTATTGCATGCCTACAAGAAATTACAAAATGATTTCATTAATTTACAAAGCAAGCATGTAATTTTAAAATCCGATCATGAGAAGTTAGCTTCTAAATTTGATATCATTTCTCAAGAAAGTATTGCTTTTCAAGAAAACAATGATATGTTAAATTTGGAAAATAAAAATTTAAAATTGGAAATTGCTAACTTGACTCATGACAAAAATAATGCCATGTTAGAAGTAGAGAACATACAAAATGATACTGCTTCTTTTATAAATGACTATTTATGTTCTACTTCTAAAAGTACATATGTGCCTAAAAATGAAGACTTGAATCTTATGAAAAAATACATTTCATCTTTAGATTCAACTTTGAAAATATGCTTTGATAATCATAAGAGGCTTATGGATATGTGTGCCAAGTCTAAGAAATCATCCACTCATCATGCACACATATATAGCAAAGTTTATAAGTGTTCAATTTGCGGCCGTAAAGGCCATCTAGCTAAATTTTGCTATGATGCACACAAACATAAAAATGTCAATGCTCCTTGTGCATCTCATGTAGCTTCTTCATCACATGTACACACACATGCACCTATTGTTCATCATAAGCTTGCTCGTGTGTATAGATGTGATCATTATGGTCGTTTTGGTCATTTGGTCGAATATTGTTTTGATTTGAAAAAGAATTCTAATTTGCTAAATGCTTCTAGTAGACCACATGCTTTTAAATGTGATTTTTGTGGTAGGTTTGGACATCTTGCTAAATTTTGTTTTGATATGCAAAAAGCTTCTAAGTTGCAATATGTTCCAAATAGACCATTGTTTAAGAATGTTTCTTATTTGCAAAATATTTCTAAAAGACAATCTTTATTTGCATATGATTTTCGTGCACGAGCTAATGGTCCACAAAAACAAATGGATCTCTTTCATTGCACAAATTACAATCGAAAGGGTCATTTGAATGAATATTGCTTTGACCATGTTAGTGCACTACATGTGCCCAAACGGGTTCATTACCCTAAGGCTTTGAGCTTAAATGATAGGGGTCATGTCCCTAAATCTTTTGGTACCAAGAGTTCTTAGGTACCAAAACAAATTTAAATTTTAAACCAAGTTTTTTAGCGTTCTTATTTTTCCTTTTCTTGGTTTTGAAAATTATATCTTAAAATCCTTTGGTTATGAAAACAAATTTTCTTTGATCAAATTCTTTTGTTTTCATGATTATTATTTTTGTTTTGATGAGAGGACTACGTTTATATAACCCTCCGGATTTATTGGGTGTTTATTCCCAAACATTATTTACCGGATGCTAAAAATGTTTATATGGGTTGTTACTAGCTCAAAAGCTAGATATGGTTGCCTCTCTTGATTTTTTAAAAAATCAATGATGATTTGATTTCATAAATCTACTTTTACACATGTTTTTATGTTCTTTGATATGAGACATAATTTTTCATATTGATATATTCATATGTGTTCTCATTATCTTTTTATATGTGAGTTGTGTTTAGCATGTTTTTATGCTTGCTCACATATTTGCCATGATTTTTATTGCATATATTCTATATGGTATTTTGATAGGGGGAGCAATCCCTATACTTGTTTTATACTCACCCATGCTTATTGATAGGGGGAGCTTTCGCTTTCTTAATTCCTTTGTCCCCTTTTTGATGTTGTCAAAGGGGGAGAAATATTGTGAGTATATTCTTTCTTGTTTATATGCATGTGAATTATAATTCATATATTCATTTCCTTTCATGCATATATCCTTTTTGTAAATTGTTTATCATCATCAAAAAGGGGGAGATTGTTAGCCTTCTTGTTTTGATGATGTTTAACAAACAATTTACCACTAATGTTGTTTGTCTAGTATTTATGTTTTCTTATTTATTATAGACAAACAACGTTGTTGGAGGTTGGATGGAATAGAGCTTCAACGATCATATCCAAAGGAGGTTGGCGGAATGTCGGTGAAGCTTATACAATTCAAAGTTAAAGATCAAGTTCAAGCTTCATCCGCGAGATTACCAAGAAGAGCTTATTGAAGATCAAGATCTAGCTTGGGTAATTTAGTTTAGGAGTTTATATTATGTGTGTTAGTACTTTAAGCTTAATCATATACACACATACACATTTTGGTTTTGTATATATATAGTTATATATATACATATATGTTTTGGTTTGATAGTTTTCAAGTTTTACTATGAAACAATTGAATATAATTAGAAAACAGATTTTTGTTTCATACTTATATGCATATATATGATTTCATCAATATCAATTTTAGTTAGTTCAATGAAATCATGTTTTAGTGCATTATATGTGTATTTTGATAAAATACTACATTCATTATTTATAGACTTCATAACAATAGTTTACATCTTTCTTTAAGTCTATAAAATCATTTTGTAAAGTTTCAAAAGTTGGTTTAGGTCAAAACATCAAACTCATGTGTTTACATTTTTATGTTTTGGACTATTTTGTAAAATAATGATATTTTTTATTTGGAAAGTCCTTTTTCGAAACCAGTTATTATAGCATGTTTATTATCATGTCTATAATCATTCCCCAAAGTTTTACATTTTTTGGAATTTATTTAATATTTTTAAACAGGGTTTTAAAATCAGAAAAATAGTTTTCTGTAATATCAGATTTCGGTCGACCGCATCGGTCGACCCCTCATGTGTTCTTTGGTCAGTAGGCAGCAGAGAGTTTGTCGGTCGACCGCCACGGTCGACCGAGAGCTCGATATTTCCATCGGTCGACCGCACCGGTCGACCGAAGAAGTCTCTGCTCGATTCTCAGATTAGGATCTGCATCGCGGTCGACCACGAATTTTTTCGGTCGACCGCCGCTCTGTCAGTTCTGTTTCCAACGGCTATTTTTGTTACCGTTGCTGGGGCTGTTTTTGTCATTTGGTTTAGGGTTTTTGGCTGAGGTTTTGGAGGCTATACATACCCTCTTTGATCTCAGTTCTCAAGCAACCCAAGAGAATGTTTTAATTAGTTTTAAAAAGAGTTTAAGCTTGTTTTAAGCTTGTTTAAGGGTTTGGTTTAAAGCTGTTTTGGTTTTTACAAGTGGAGGAGATCATCTTCCTGTTTGGGCTCAAATCTCCATCTCTCCATCTTGATCTAGAGAAGTTTTTCTAAACTCAACTCTAGCTTTTACTTATAATTACTTGTTGATTATCATTTCTATTAAAGCTAGTTTTATATTGAGTCTAGATTTGATTTTATCTCATTGTTACACACACCCACTTGAGCTTATTGTATTTGCATTCACAATATATTTGGGGTTGTGAGAGTTGTAACTTTGAGTATAAGCTTTCATTGTGTTCTCATCCATAGTAGAGAATAAACAATTATTGTATTGAGCCTAATTGTGAGATTCACTTTGTAATACACTTGTACACTAAGTGAGGAGTGTGTGGTGAGAGTCGGGGATCGTTCCAAGAGGAGTGGCGTCGGTTGACGAACCTAGGGAGAGGTTGTAACCGAGCACTTGAGGGAGACACGGTTAGGTCCAACACTTGTGTGGGTGTAGAGTGTGATTGCATAGTGTTTGTTGTGTAAGAGTTTTCGGTAAACTTGTAAACCGAGTGTGTAGAAGTTCTGGCTTCCAAACCGGGTTGTGATAGTGGATTTCTCCCCGGGAGTGGGGAGCGGAGACGTAGGACGGAAGGTCCGAACTTCGTGATCATATCTTGTGTTTGAGTGTGCTTTGGCGTTTATTTATACTTGTGTTTATATTTTTTGTCGCCATTGTCATTAGCTCATTATTTATATGATCCACTATCTAGTTCATATTGTTTACCCTTGTGTTAGTTTACATATCCTTGCATATATCATTGCCTATATCTCTTTGTTAGGATATATCTTGTTGTTCATATTGCTTATTCTTGCTTATATCTCTCGTATATCTATCTTGCAAGAATATATTTGTTAAGTAATTTTAATTGACATTTTAATTGGATTAGATTAGCATAAGACCCTAATCACCCCCCCTCTAGGGTCTAACAAAATGTAGGCCTATTAGATGACATTATGCTCCATGCTTCCTGGATGTGATTCCACATATGAAGACTGGCTAGTCTGGTATAAACGACGTAAGGTGCATCAAGTGTTTCAGTTCCTTCCTGAATATTCAACTATGGCTGACTAACTACTTCATCAGTCTTAATTTTTGACTTTGGCATCGGTTATGAGACCTCTCACTGCTTATGAGACATGACAGTAGATCATACAACTTAATTTGACAACAAATACTCCTGCCTCTTCACTCAAGACTGTTCTATCTGTACCAGTCACTGCTCTTATTATGAATCAAACTTCTTAACATGCTCGATCTAAGCTTTTTTGCACATATTGCAATAAGGAGGGACACCGCATTAAGATAAGCTTCAAGCTTCATCCTGAGTTACGTTCCCCAGGTATCAGTCGTGGTCAGTGACCCCCTCAGTTTCAACCCTCTCACGCACCAGGATTGCTGATCAATGCTATACCATCTACCACTTCTGACACTACTATTCAAGTTATTGAAAATCTTCACCGTCAACTTGATGCTCTTCAGCATACCACCTCAACATCACTGTCTGGCTTTGCTAATTCATTGACTGCACAAGTCTTTGATATTTGAATGATCTCTTGATCTTTGTCTCTAACTATTCCTTTCATATGACTCGTAATGCCTCACTCTTATCCTCTGTCTTCACTTCATCTTCTCTTCTCACTATCTACACGGCTGCTGGATAACCATTGTCTATCACTCAGTATGGCTCTATCACCCTACAAAATGATCCATTTGAGAATCTAACACTTGGCCCCATCTATGTGGCTCCTCAGTTTTGCTTGAATTTAATTTTTATTAGTTCTTTATGTATGACTGACCTACTTGTCTCATTTTCTTCTGATACTTGTCTTGTGCAGGATCCAGAGACGGGCAAGATTATCGGGGCTGGTCGTTAGAGGCACAACCTGTATTTTCTGGAATATCTTCATCTTCCAGAGTCCATACGTCTACAATCTCTTGTTACTTCTGTTTGTCCATCAAAACCTTCTATTTCGATTCCTGCCAATTTGTGGCATAAAGGACTTGGTCATGTGTCCAGTAAAAGATTGGAGAGTCTTATCTAGTCTGGAGTACTTGGTCCTGTGTCATCTAGTTCTCGTATTAAGTCATGTACTGGTTATAAATTGACTAAATTTTCTACTCTACCGTTTCTAACCAGTACATTTGTCTCCACGTCCTTATTCGATTTCGTCCATTCTGATATTTGGGAGCCAGCTCATCTATTTCTTCATCTTGCTATTCATATTATGTTAGTTTTATTGATGATTTCTCCCTTATACATGGGTCTATTTACTTAAAAATGGCTCTAAGGTACCTGCTGCGTGTTAAACCTTCATTGCTATGATCTTCACTCAATGCAAAGCTCGTATTAAAGTTTTTCGATCTGACTGTGCCAAAGAGTATTTATCCTATACCATGCACTCTATCATGATCTCTCATGTGACTATCTTTGAACAGTCATGTCCCTACACTCATGAGCAGAATGGTTTTGCTGAATGTAAATATCATTATATCCTCAGCGCTCAGTCCATGCTCATTTCTTACTCTGTTCCTCGTCATTTTTGGGCTAAGGCTATTATCACCGTTATTCACGTCACTAATATCACTCCATCTAGCTCTCTTTCCGCTGCTACTTCTCATAGTCTCATATATACTCATACTCGCTATGATTTGGCTCGCATCTTTGGTTGACGATGTTTCATTTTTCTATCATCTCACGTCCGTGATAAATTATCTCACAAAGCTGTTTTCTGTGTTTATTTAGGAATTAGTTAGGAACATCGAGGTTATCATCGTTATGATCATGTATCTTGTCGGGTTCATATATTTAGACACATTCAGTTCGAAGAGGATTCTCCACATTACTCTGGTTATGATAACTTTAATTTCCTCCACACTATTGATCGTTCTTCACCGCCAGATACACCACCCACTTCCTTACCTCGGTTCTCCTTTCGAGATCTTCCTGACATCTCTCCATCTCCTTCTGTTGAATCTCCCTCACCCAAGCCTTCTCATACAACATCTGCTCCTTTAGCTCCCTCTCCCTCGGACACGGAGCCCACTACCGAACATACTGCTGACCTCTACACACCTGCGCCAGCATCTCTCCCGCCTGAAGTTACTCTTGCTTTTCGTCGAGGCAAACGACCACATATCATGCCTAAACGATATGCTTCAGTTACTTTCTATTCACCTATCTTTCATAATTTTCTTGATGCCCTTTATACTACTATTGAGCCAAAGCCCTTTCGAAAGGCAGTTTAATTTTTAGAGTGGAGACATGCTATGGCTGATGAATTACAGGCCTTTCAGCAAACACACACATGGGATGTTGTTTCTTGTCCTCCTTGCGTCTGTCTAGTTGACAGTAAATGAGTTTATAATGTCAAGTATCATCCTGATGGCACCATTAAACGTTGAAAGGTCCGTTTAGTGGCTCGAAGTTTCACTTGGCAACATGGTATTGATTATGAGGGACATTTGCTTTTGTTGGTCAGATGTCCATCGTTCGTACTCTCCTTGTAGGTGTTACTGCTCATCGTTAGCTTGTATATCAGATGGATGTCAATAATGCTTTTCTCCATAGCTCTTTATCTGAGATAGTGTATATGCAACCACCTCCAGGATATAATATTCCTCCAGGACATGCATGTCTCCTTTTTCGTACTGTTTATGGTCTGAAGTAGGCACCTCGCGCTTGGTTTGAGTGTTTTCACAATGTCGTGCTTAAGGCAGGCTTTATGGAAAATCATTAAGATGCTTCTCTGTTTGTTCGCACTACATCGCATGACAGAGTTTTATTACTCATTTATGTAGATGATATGATCATTACATGTGATGATGTTATTGGTATACAGTGCGCAAAATCTAAATTGCAACAACAGTTCCACATGAAGGATCTTGGATCTCTTCGCTATTTTCTTAGTCTAGAAATTTCTCAGGACCCGCAGGGAGTACTACTGTCTTAACAGAAGTATCTCTCAGATATTCTAGCTCATGCTGAGCTAACTAATGATACAACTGTTGATACTCCACTTTAACAGAATGTTAAACTTCACTCTACTGATGGGGAGCCTCTATCTGATCCTACCTAATACTGACATCTTGTTGGTTAGTTGGTCTATTTGTTCATCTCTCGACCAGATATCTCTCGTGTTGTTGGCATTATCAGTCAATTTGTTAATGCCCCATGTTTTGTATACTATGTTACCTTATTACGGATTCTTCGGTATCTCCGAGGCACTAGCACTCGCTCTCTTCTACTTCTTGTTACACCTGATTTAGAGCTTCATGCATATTCTGATGCTGATTGGGCTGGTGATCCAACTACCAGAAAGTCTATTATAGGTTATTATATATTTCTTGGTGATTCTCTTATTTCCTGGAGGAGTAAGAAATAAGATGTTATTGCCCTTTCCCGCACTGAGGTAGAGTATCGTGTAATGTCCACAATAACTAAAGAGATTATTCATCTTCGTCGTCTTCTCAGTGATTTTAGTATTTTTGTTCCGACTCCTACGCCTCTCTACTATGATAATAAGAGTATTATCCAGATTGTTAATAATCCAGTATTTTATGAGAAGACCAAACACATTAAGATCGACTCTCATTTTGTTCATCAACAAGTTATCAAGGACGAGGCAATTCAACTTCCTCATGTCTCATCTACCGATGAGCTTGCATATTTCTTCACGGAGGCCATTCCTGTTTATCGATTCCAGTTTTTGGTACACAAACTCACTTTATTTGGTTCAACATTAGTTTGAGGGGGGCTGTTGATATTATTGTATGTGTTAGTAGTGGGTTTAGTCCCACATCGGTTATGAGAGCACAACTCACCCTTGAGATACAAGATTTGTTTCCAACAGTCGGGGATTGAGCTTTGAAATTGCTATCATCGGTGAGGAAGGGGTTTTAGATCCAAGGATCTCTTTTGATGTGTCTCTTTTTCTAAACTAGTTAAGATGCACATGCAATGCACATGGTTGAATATCATAATTATTTAAATTGATATAAATAGAGTAAACATAAAGAAGAGAACAAAGTATTTTGTGGGATTGATCATCAACTCAATGATCTCTCTCTCAAATAAAATATTGTCATTGTTTCCTTCAACCCAGACTGCAACCACGTGATCTACTATTTGTGAGTTATAAACACATTAATCTAGTACAACATCTCTATTTATTAGTATCTTAAAGTCTTCAAAAGATGGGTGATCATTCAATTCGTAAAAAAAATTTGCATATGAATTTCTTGCAATATGTCCATTAAACTTCTAGTTATGATTTGACTGTTATTCACATTAACTTTTAGTTGTTGTTATACTCATATTTATATCATCTAATATTCTTATTTAATTTTATAGCTCATTCTATGATATATTTCACCACATGCTCTAAATATAATTTTTTTTCTTTGATTCAAGGTCCCTATCAAATCTTACCCCAAATGATGTGAATGAAAAATGCTATTATAACTTACTTGCCTATGGTAATTATATTGTATATAGGACACATAACTCATCATGAATATCCACATCTGCTAAGTGAATTTTACTGTTGTGAGAACATATGTTAGATGCTTGTATTCAAATTTTTTGGCTCTATAAAAGACGCAAGAATTTGGAGTGCATAGCTTATATATTATAAAAAACTTATTAGTTCATAAAGAAATTTTTCTAATAATGATATTATCACAACGATATTACTATTCAGTATTAAATTATTTTTATTATATAAGATTATATGACCCTTTTTAATAAATTATAAAGTATATTAATAGAAACCTCGATGCTTATAGCCTAGTTGGGCTCCACAAAATAGGTTAAATTTACATTGTAGTTTGTTCTTGTAGCACTGTTAACAATGTCAATACCTTTTCTCTTTATCTTATTATTCACATTTTTCTGATGTAAGGTCTCTTTTGCTAATCACTCAATTGGCTATATTTAGTTTTTATAATATCAGAGGTTAAAATATTCTTTTTCTATTTGAAAAGTGTTGACAAGATTTAAAAAAAATATACACATAGTAGCAATAGTATATACTTCAGTTCAACTCAAACATTGACTTAAAGCTATTTAAAGTGAAGTTATTTCGATGCTAGAATGATGATATGGTGATTACACGGTCTAAAAGTCAAGGAAGAAATTTCTACAAAAAAAGTAATTTAATATGTCAAATTAAGTACTAATTTATAAAATATACATGGGCAGTGGAGATATCTATAGAAAGTAATGTATATATCTTCATAAAAATTTTATAGTGAGTGACCAACTACAATCATCCTAATTTAAGCATAAATAATTATTATTTTAGTTACTAATTTGATACGCGTAACTCATGAATAAATATCCAGAAAAAAATAGAAATTGAGATTGTATTATGCTTTAGGTAAATGAATAAATGTTATTAGAGCTTCTCTTATATTAAATCTAAAAGTAATAATTTAAAATATTAAGCACCAAATATTAGCTCATGTGAGAAAGTATAGCAATCTATGGTCTATATGCGTATATAGTCAATCAATCAAACTTACTAAAATTATGATGACCACAATCAAAATTATATGGTGGGTTCATATTAAATATAATTTATAAAAAATAGTACATTAAAGTCAAAATCTTTTTAACCACTATATACATTGTTTGAAATTTTTTACATATATAAACTATACTGCCTAGGAATAGTGATGTGCACACTTAACTACGGTCTAATAATCTTAAGAAAGACTTACTCTTCAATATAATCATTAATTAACGTATCTGTGCATTTCACTAAAAACAAAAAAAAATAAAAAACTATAAAATAAACACACTCAGAAGTTTTAAAAATTATAAAAAACACCCTAAAAATTTATAATTTATAAATACACAAAACTACTAAACATTACATTAAAATCAAGGAATTACAAAAATTTATTAAAAATTTTCAAACTTTGAAGGGGTAATTTGTAATGTACTAAACTTTAAGGATATATTTTTTATAAATTTTAAATTTAATAGATTTTTAATTAGTTATGTTCTTTTCAAAAAAGTTATGAGTGATATTTACCATGAAAAGTTTTTCCTAAACATATACTTTAAAAAGGTGTATGATATTTTTTACAAAACTTTAATTTTCTAGAGGTTGTTAGTAATTTTGCATATTCATTTTAATGTCTATAGGCTAGAAATTCTAATGATGCTTTTTTTGTGAATTATAAATTTTAGGGGATTTTTATAATTTTTTAAACTCATAGGCCTTTTCTATAGATTGTAAATTGTTTATAGACTATTTATAATCCATATACTTTCAATTTACTAATGAATTTGAAATTCTTAGGGTGTTTTATATAAATTTTGAAGTTTAAAGGTTTGTTTGTAATTTTTAAAACTTTAAGGGTGTTTTGTATAAATTATAAATTATATAGGGGATATTTGTAATTCCTATATTTTTACTGTACTGTTACGTTGGAAATTATCAAGATTTTTATAAATTTTATAATTTTGACGGTTTTATTTTACAATTTGTAAAAGTTCAGAGTGTGTATTGCAAATTCCATAATTTTTTAGGAATTGTTTGTGTTATTTGTAGTTTTTTAGTATGTTTATAGGTTTAAAAATTTTAAGGTGTTTTTTTATAAATTTTGAATTTTTAGGGGTGTTTTTATAGTTTCAAAACTTAGAAGATATTTTCTCCAAAGTTCAAAAAACTTTCAGTTTCTAGCTAGCATATGTTTTTTAAATTTCTCACTGAATTAAAATATGTAAAATTTATAATTTTCATGATGCTTTAATTAATTTTTTTAATTTATAGTGGTGTTTTTGCAATTTTAAAAACTTAGAGAATATTTTCTACAAAGTCTAAAAAAATTTATGTGTTGGCTAACATATGCTAGCATATCTTTTTTAGATTTCTTTACAAACTGAAATAAGTAAATGATTTGAATTATATGAAACATACCTCTTTTATCCAATAAGATATTAAGTGTCATTATGAATAAAATAAATCATTTAGTTACCATTTTTAAAGAAGATATGATAATTAGAATAGACTAGGATAACAGTGTAATATTCAAAAAAAAAAACCTAAGGATAATATTGACCATAGAAAGATTTTCAAAACTCGTACTTTAAAAAAAACAAGTATGATGATATGATTACTGAAACAACATACACTATCCTCGTAAGCATAAGGCCTTTTCTGAATAAGTGTAACAACATATACTAGTGAACATAGGATTTGCTCTGAATTATGTTAAATCAATGTGTAATCTAGATATCGGATCCACGTTGTCGCTAACAATTTTTGAGAAAAAATGGGTTTTGTTCTAATATTAATCACTTAAATTTTTCATATTTTGAAATTAGTCCCTCAAATTACCAAAAATTATGAACGATAACTTCTTCGTTGCTCATCCTGAATTTCTAATTGATGGAGAGGATCCCCGTCCGGCTAAGCCTAGACTTTTGTTATTTTGAGCGAATTCGGGGAAGGAGAGACTATCTCAGTTATGACTAAATGAATTGTTTGGATGGGGAAGTAATTTGTTTGGATAGGGGAGACAGTTTATTGTGATTATTTTCATATTTCTAATCTTAAACACACTAAAACATTCCACTATGTTGTGCGCAACAGAAATTTCGGCAGCACCTCCGGTGCACAAGGTGCACAATAAGAGATTAGATCGTAGGAATTCATGTATCACCAAGGAAACAAGAATCTGAAGCGGATATCTCAACAAATTAAGATATCGGCTCTTCCTCTCATCAGTTCTAGGACCGACCTGTCAAGGGATCCTACAAGCTATTACAAATTACGGTAAGAACACAAATTTTTGTGTGGTTCGGCAAACTGCCTACGTCCACGGGGCAAGGAAGGGGAGATCTACTATTAGAGGGAGAGATACAACTAGGGTTTACAATCACACAATCTAAACCCTCAAACAAACTCTCAGATCCCTTATACAAATACTCTCTCAAAAGGATACTAAAACCCTAAAAAATGACTGCACAAAACCCTAGGAGAACAAACTACACACAAAGCCCTCTGTCAAAAATCAACCAGAGCCGAAAAAGGGGTTTTCACCTTATGATTTCTCCAAAGCCTCTTGCACAGCCACTTTTTTTTCTCCTCTGCCTTTTCTCCCCGCACTTCGCATCCTTAAAACCTAGGAAATAGCAGCTATATATAGCTGCAGTTCGGGTTTCGGGTGGGCCTTGTCCAAAAAACCGGAGCTAATCACAAGTTCCCCTTAAAAACCGCTGGCTCTTATGGTATCTTAGCCATTCACGTGTGGTTTCGTGCTCGTGAGAACATGGGTGGCCCCCACTTTCTTGGAACTTCCGCGTAGCTGATAGGAAAGCGTTCATAATTCTCCACTTCGGCGAAGTTTTCTTAAAACTGAGCCTACACCAACCAAATCAAATGTCTCACTTGTTGCATCCAGTACGCCATGACAACGGACTCATGACAATGGACTCCATCCACAACAAGTTGAGACCCTAAACGGGAGTGCGAACACTCACCCAAACGTCGGTATCTACTCACCAAATCGATCTCATCCCCATCAACTAATCTAAACCCGGCTGCATCATAAAGACTGCCTACGTATCCTCTTGCCCAAGGAATCAAGTCGAACGTAGTTCACCCAAATGGCCGCCAAAGGCCTCAATCTAATAGAAGAGTTCGCAACCCTTCTTCAACATCACGATCAAGTCTGCGACTGATAGCACTTCTAATGGCCCCAAACTCAAATGATCCAAACATCTCCACCTGAGATGAACCAATATCCATATCCAGACTACATCTATCAGCTGTACTCGAATCAATCAACCTATCATCTGCATCCAAATCAACACGATTCCTAATCTGTGTCACATCAGCTGGAATCTCAAATGATGCAGTATGATCTGGAGTCTCCACCTAATGTGGAATAGCATCACTCTCCACCCGCTGTGATGTCCCAAAGATCTGATCACCACTCTCCACCTGTCGAGAGTCAAACGTGACATACCTGCTCAGAACAAAGTCAGAAGCCAATACCTGATAATCAAACACGCCTCTGAATCCCAAATGTGCTATCGGATCAAATCTCATATCCATGATGTGACCAAGTACTGGGTAGCCAAACATCCGACGTAACCCAAAATCTGAAGCAGCTCCACCAGATCCAAAATCTCTACATGCAGCAGTCGGCAACCCATACATAAGATGACCCAAACATGTCGCAGCCCGCACACCAATGCCAATGCTCGACATCAAACGCTGATCCTCCTCCAGAAAGGAACAGCTCCCCAAATCTGCTATCTCATCACGTCGCTTCAAAGTTTCCATAACAATGAAGTGTCTCCTATTGCCGTGAGCTTGGCACAAATGCAAGAAAGAACCCCTATCATAATCAGAACGTCGGGTTACCTTTCTACTAACACACTTCCTCCATCTGTTGCGGGCTTCTAGGACTTCACACCAACGGGACTTGGTTACAACCCACCAATGCCTAGAGCAATCCCCAACTGCGGAAACCACATACCTATTACCTCCCAATAATACTCCCTTGGAAGGCTCCCGAATGCCTGAATTAACACCCCTCAGAAGACCCCTCGAATGATGGATAGAAGTGCCAAACTCTACCTCGGTCTTCTAGCTCATATCAATGGGTTCACAGGACTTCAAACTGCAGGTCAAAGCACTCCTCAATAACCTATACACAGTATTACCAATCAAATAACCCAGCATCAAACAACGCCACAGTCTAGCCGAATCTGATGAAGTCGTCATCTCGCTATCAATCGCCGTGCTTCCGAGCAAATAATACATATTGCTCCTTCTGACGCCCTTCATAACAATCATGGATCCCAATATGACCTTCAAGCGTGCGTCCACCAATGTCACCCTATAACCTGCTGCCTCCAAAGTTCCAAGTGAAATGATGTTCATCTTTAATTGTCGAATGAACCTCTCTTCATTCAACTCCTGAATCACCCCGTTTCTCATCTTAATCCGAACGATACCAATACCACTAATAGAGCATGCATGTCCATTACCCATGAGCACAATATCCTCTCTTTCCAACTTCTAAAAGCTGGAGAACCAATCCCTCCTAGGACAAACGTGGTAAGAAGCACCCGAATCCAACATCCACTCTGTAGAGTTGACAACACAAACTGACGGTAGTGCAGACAACGAATAGCCTGAAGAATCCGAATCAGAATTGTTACCACTAGTCTTGACAACATTCACCTCTAAAGCTTGTACAGCTTTCCCCTTATTCTTCTCGGCTCGATCTAACTTTGGGCATTCAGCTTTCCAATGTTCATCCTCTTTACAAAAAGCACACTGATTCCTATGTATCTCACGATGTGCACCTCTAAACTGCGACCTCCTGCTTTGGTTTGAACCACGGCCATGAACTACTAATGCATCTCCCGACGCCTTCTCGTAGGACTCATCCACACTCTTCCTCAACTCATAATTCACTAACGCTGAGGTCACCTCCTTGTAACTAACAGTAGTTCTTCCATTAATCATAGTTAGGACAAAAGTACCATAATCATCCTCGGGCAATGAACACAAAAGTAGCATCGCATTGTCTTCATCCTCAACCATGATATCCACATTGGCCATGTCTGAAAGTAGCTTTGGGAAGTTGTTAACATACTCCCTAATGGAAACTCCCCTCTTCATCTTGAACTGGTAAAACCTCTTCTTCAAGTGAAGCCGATTCTCAATACTCTTAGTAAGATACTTTTCATTGAGTGTTTCCCACATTTTCTTCGCCGACGTCTCGTTCATCACATCATAAATAAGATCCGGCGTTAAGCATGACCGAATAACTCCACACGTCCTACTATTCATCTTCTTCCAAACCTTAGCTTCTATCTCGGCAGGTTTCTCTTGTAACTCAAGAGTCTCCTCCAAATTCTGAGCGTCCAAGACGTCCATCACCTGACATCTCCACAATCCGAAATTAATCTTGTCGTCGAACTTCGGAACATCAATCTTCATGTTATTGATGCTCAAACTATGTATTGTCTTCGTAAGAGACGATCCCGATGTGCTTGTTTCACCCATGTTGTCGATCTAATTTTCAAATAGGAATCCTTTAGCGAATCCTTCAAACAAGCTCCCAAGTCTAACCTGGAGCTCTGACACCACTTGTTGTGCGCAACGAAAATTTTGGCAGCACCTTCAGTGCGCAAGGTGCACAACAAGAGATTAGATCGTAAGAATTCCTGTCTCACCAAGGAAACAAGAATCTGAAGCGGATATCTCAACAAAGCTGAGATATCGGCTCTTCCTCTCATCAGTTCTAGGATTGGCCTGTCGAGGGATCCTACAAGCTATTACAAATCACGATAAGAATACAAATTTTTACGTGGTTCGGCAAACTGCCTACGTCCACGGGGCAAAGAAGGGGAGATCTACTATTAGAGGGAGAGATACAACTAGGGTTTACAATCACACAATCTAAACCCTCAAACAAACTCTCAGATCCCTCATACAAATACTCTCTCAAAAGGATACTAAAACCCTAAAAAATGACTGCACAAAACCCTAGGAGAATAAACTGCACACAAAGCCCTCTGTCGAAAATCAACTAGAGCCGAAAAAGGGGTTTTCACCTTACGGTTTCTCCAAAGCCTCTTGCACAACCGCTTTTTTTTCTCCTCTGCCTTTTCTCCCCGCACTTCGCACCCCTAAAACCTAGGAAATAGCAGCTATATATAGCTGCAGTTCGGGTTTCGGGTGGGCCTTGTCCAAAAAACCGGAGCTAATCACAAGTTCCCCTCAAAAACCGCTGGCTCTTATGGTATCTTAGCCATTCAAGTGTGGTTTCGTGTTCGTGAGAACGTGGGTGGCCCCCACTTGCTTGGAACTTCCGCGTAGCTGATAGGAAAGCGTTCACACACTAATGTTCGGCGTCAAAGTGAAATGAGTTCCTAAACATTTACGTTTCGTTTCGTACACGGGAATGAACTCAAATGAGAATAGAATAGAAAAAAGAATAAAATAGAATTAATGTGAGAATGGAATAATCATTCTCATTCTCACATTTGAGTGTAATTTATAAAATAAAGTGGGAATAGACGTATTTTAAAATTATATATTTTATTGATTCTCATTTAAGTGGGAATGCACATTCCCTATCATTTTATTGGGAATACTCATTTCTACATAAAGTGGGAATTGATGAGAAGTGAGAATTGACATTCCAATTTCAAGAAACAAGGTGTATTTGGTAGAAAGGAATGAGAAGTAAGAATGACCATTTCATTGCACCTCATTCCCGCGTATCAAACGAGGCCATAGGTATCAAAGTGATGAAAAAGTAGTTTAAAAGACATCTTAATGACAAAGATAGGTTAAACTTCATGGTATCTTAGTGAAAATAAGCCGTTATTCTTGTTCATGTTAAGATTTCATCCCAATGCTCAAATTTAAAATGTCCTTAACAAAATAGAATTGAATGCTATTTTGTTTGTGTGTGCAAGAGGCCAAAAACCAGCGAGAAACTTCTTTGTTGATCTCGGCACCAAATTTGAACACTGAAATGAAATCTAAGAATAGCCCAGGATACGTAAAATGATTGAAACTTAAAAAAAAAAAAACTACTAATTAATCAATTCTTTAGCAAGAGCTATATAATAAAAAGAACTAGCTAGATGAAAGTAAATTTTACTCATCATTCCTCTGCATCTTGCACAGAAATTAAGAACCACAAACTCAAATTCTCCTTTTGCCTTCGGGTTCACCCTGGATTCTCGATTCCTCTCTCCAAAAAAAAAAAAAAAAAAAACCCAAAATTTTACAGTTTTATTGGGCGCAATTACTTTCATCTGGCAACAACAACCTCAGCAGTCCTCACATGAATCTCATAAGACTCTGAAGTATTTTTGTTACTACCACTGATATTGGCCTTCAATCTCAATTTCTTGGACAACTTCTTCTTCCTTTCTTCCGCTTCGTCGATTTCGATCTGCTCTTGCCTGCAGTCTTCACTGCAAAAAGGGATGTCTCCTTTGTACATGTAGATATCATCGCCGAGATGAATCGGGGTTTTGCAGAGGAAACAGGAGTCAAGAACATAGCGTTGAGGCTTCTCATGACCTGCTGAACTTTGGTCACAGAAGAAGATAGAAGGTCTGGCATTTCTAATCGCCCTTGAACCGTGATAATGGTTTGGATGAGAGGTCGAAGGAGAAAATGAAGAACTGTCCATCTTGCTCTAGTTTGGGTTGTGTGATTCGATTCTCTTTCAGGTTGTATAGGAGTTGATACTGATCAGGAACCCGAGTTTATAAAGACGAGGAGAAGAAAGGGAACTCTACATTGGCTGGTCACTTGTGAGAGTAGAAAAGGGTAGGTATCACGCTCACCGCTGCTGGTTTCTCGGAGGCATACGTGAAACCATGGGCTAACTCCAAAGTTAAATTTTAATTAGGGAGCTCCATTTGTCCTAGAGTTTTTTCTGTATTCTAATTTCAAGAGTTAGTACATGACGTCACCTGACCTTTTCATTGTTATTCAAAAGTGACCCGCACACTCACCGACCACATCGAAGTGGCCCATGCGTTCACCGACCACCTCCAAGTGGCTCGCACTTATCAGGCACCTCTAAGTGGCCCGTGCGCTCATCAGCCACCTCTAAGTGGCCTGCGCACTCGTTAGCTACCTCCAAGTTAACAAAATGCATGAAGCGAATCGGTGAAGCATATAAGTCAGTGAAATAACGAAATGTGCGTAACCACAAAACAAGTCAAACCCGGAAGACCGGAATAGCCCCTGGTGGCCGTGTCGCATCAAAACGACTCGGCCAGAGCCAGGTGGCTCGGCCAAGGACACCATAGGGTGGCTCGCACAGTACCGAGCCACCGTGGGGTGGCTTGCATCCGGAAATGCCCAAAACGCGTTTTTTGATGGTTTTTCTCGGGATTTGTTCGTTTTAGAGCCTCTCAACTGTTTTGAGGTTATCCCTAAACATGGTTAAGCAGTTATTAACTAAGGATAAGGTCAAATCATCAATTCTTATTCGAAAACGCTGCATCTGAAGCCTATAAATACAAGCCTAGGGTCCTATACGCACCGGAGCTGAAATCTAGGCGAGGTGATGTCAAATTGAAGAGTAATCCATTAATTTCAGAGGAGGGCTAACAGATCTTGGCGAACTTCAACATAAAGAGGGAGCTATTCGAAGGATCTGAGACCCGTTTCTCCTTTCATTCGGATCAAACTTGGTTTTGATCTCGAGAAGAGTTGTAATCTCGCTTGGTCGAGATTATCACTTCTGTGATTGTTTCCTTTGTGAAGAAAGAACATTGAATTTTAATTCTGTCACCCGGATTTGATCCGTGGCGATCTACAGACTAACGCGTCCCCAGCACAGGCAAAGATCCTACGTAAGCAACGAGTGACAAACGTTCTCTGCGTGTGTTTAAAGAGAATTGTATTTTTTTATTTTATTTGGGTAAGCGAGTAGTCTTAAAAAGATTAATTTTTTTAAATTTATTGTAATCGATAAACAATTATAATAGATTCTACAAATAAAATAACTTTGGACGCCAACAATGCGACTTATAACTTTGCTAACCTTAATAGTTTTGGAGCTCGCAAGCGGTAGACGCGTGTCTGGGCTCAATAGACCCACGCTTATTCTAACCTTAATAGTTTACTACATTCAAGAATGGGTCAGTCGAAGTTAGCTTCGTTAGTTCGATGAACGGCATCCTTTCGTTTAATTTACTGCAGTTTCGTCGTGCGGCCTTTTCAGCAATCAAGTAGAATAAGTTAAAATAATAAGTGATGTTTTGCAATTAATGAGAAAATAAAGTGAAAGAGAATCATTTAGGGGCCTGCATCTACATACAACTTGACAAGTTGCAACTAGGCAGAAACCAAAATTAATTAGAGACAAACAGTAGCGCAAGGCTCTTTGGTAAGTGTCTAGTTCTTTTAGCCATCTCCTATGGTGGTCACAGCCACAAGAAAACCCTTAATTGTCCAATACTTGGACTACATTGGTTTACGGTGCTCTTCCAAATTTCACAATATAACTCATATTTTTGCAAATTTGTGTTATGTTAATTGGGATCTGGATCATGTTGACTATGAAAAAGTAATATAGAAACAACTACTCATATCACAAACGTCAACTATTTAGAATACTTTCGATTTCTATTTGAATGCAGCTAATGGGTGCAATGAATGCAGCTAATGGGTGCAACTTATGTGAAGTATATATGATGAGTGTTATATTTAGAACGAATCACACGACGACCAGTGGACGATCAATGAATGTAACAGTTTTCCTAATTATTCTCTTCGCAATTTGCTTTATTTTTTTCTCTTCATGAGAATATTAACTCACGTGGACTAGATATGGGTGTCTTTGTTTGAACCAACATTGTGAACCAAATTTGACCCATGATCCAATTAATCGAGGTTAGAATAAGAATTGTTCTATGGAGCCCAAACACACACGTCTAGTTCTTTGGAGTATTAAGTAAAGCTTTAATTACTTTTGTTCTACGCACAACACTTGGTGAAGGTTGGGGTCTTACACTTAGATTGGTATATGAAGAGACTGTATGAATAGAAAGATAAAGATGAAAGATTTGATTTGTATTAGATACTTAAAGACTGTCAATCAATATTAGTGGCAATAATATATCTTTTAAGTGCAGATAATCAGACAAACATGATATTTTTGATTAGTTTTATTGGAAAAAGCTAGCCTAACGACGCCCATTGTTTCGCCACTGCCGCTGGACACTTTGCTCGTTTATTGGTTGGATATTAGGGTACGTCAGGGGTTAGTTTCGGGATTTAGGGGTTAGTCTTGGTTATGATCGGATTTCATTTAGGCCCTGTTTGGATCGTATTTTTTGAGAGGGAAAGAAGAAGAAAGCTGCCACAGTTGTCAGAACTGTGGCTAGGGGTGAGCACGGTTCGGTTCAAACCGAAAAAACCGACCGAACCGACCCGAACCGACCCGAAAAAAGCGGTTTTATGAATAAGGCGGTTCGGGTCGGGTTGACAATTTTTCAAACCGACCCGACCCGAACCAACCGATGAACCGAATATATTCCCCTGCCTCAAATCCTACCCGTTTACCCGTACCCAACCCTCAAGACTCAAGAGTCAAGTTGCCCTAACCTCCTCATTTCCTCTCTCACTCTCAGTCCCAGTCGTCGCTCTCCCTCAATCTCTCTCTTTCGCTCTCCTCAGGACCCCAGCCGACAGCCGTCAGGCCCGCCACCTGCGAGGCTGCGACAGCCGACAACTGACAGCCGCTAGCCGCGGTCCGCGGCGTCCGCCTCTCTCACTCTCTCTCACTCTCCTCAGCCGACAGCCGCCACCCGCAGTCTTTGATTCTTCATGAATCTGTCTCTGGCTTAGGATCAGGCTCAAGATGTATCTCCGGCTTTGGGCGGGACATCCGCACCTATCACCGTCGTCGAGGCTGAGGTATAACATCTCAGTGATCTCTTTTACTCTTCTTCAAGCTTCCTTCAATTCTAATCTATTTTATTTTTGTTTTTATCATGATGCTGGTAATGGATCTCGAAACCATGAATCCAACTCTTTTAATCAGAACAAAGATCCCAATTCGAACGATTCATCTATGGATTTGATTATTTTCGTTTTTGTTGTGGATTTTTTTTGATTGAAACTTGCTAATCATAATTGCCTCAAAAATCTAAAGGGGGTTTTCTGATTATCATCCAAAGTTAAGGCAGTTTTCTGATATTTACTCTTCTATTAGAATTATTATTTCGAATTGTTAATCCCTATTAGATCCTTTAACTCTTAAGTTTTTTTTGAAATAATCTCCTGCAATCTAGGGTAAAAGAAGCAATTTGATGGATAAATTCAACATAATTTATAAATACATGATGGCATAGGGTAATAACTAATAAGAATATATAAAAGATAAATTGAAGTGAAGTTATACTTGATGAAGTTAGAACCGAACAAACCGAACCGAACCCCACCGAACCGATTTGCAATGATTCAGTTCGGTATTGAATTGTAGGTGGTTCGCTTTGGTTGTTCAAATTTTGGTAAAAACCGACCCGAACCGAACCGTGCTCACCCCTAACTGTGGCAGCTATCCTTCATTTTTAGGGTTAAAAAAAACAATCCAAACGGCCCCTTAGCCCAGGGACTACGTGGCCTATTGAGGCCGCGAGTGTTTGGTGGCAGTCGCCCTCGGGACTGCCGCTAGAAGTCCTCATTTTATTGATGTCATATCAATAGATTCCTCAAGTTCTTCGCAGACGTTGCAGACTGTGAAAGGGAGGAACACCCTAAATTTTTTTTTTTTTGAATTTAATTTAGTAAAAGTAAAGCAAATATAGAGATCCATGCGTGTAGCTCTACGAAGCAGAAAACAAGAATCAGTCACATGTGCTTCGCGTCTACGTGAGGACTAGAAAGCATTAATATCGCTTCTACCCGCATTATAAGGGATTCGGATCCTTTCCGTTGCTTGAAGCAGTGAAAATGTTACTGTTTTCGGACAAATTTTCAAAACCAACTTTTTTCGGTTTTTATTTGCAAAAACCGACCGTTTTTGAAAATAATTACAAAAACCGACCTGTTTTCAGCCCAGCGCTGAAAATACATCGATTTTTGTAATTATTTTTCCGAAATATCACGGGAGTTCAACGCCCGTGAAGTTTATCGAGAAATTAAACTTCACGGGAGTTGAACTCCCGTAAAATTTAATTTCTTCTTAAAACTCCACGGGAGTTGAACTCCCGTGAAGTTTGGCACCCCCTATAAA
>BQKN01000339.1:631307-661768 GCA_022839385.1 Asparagus kiusianus | reverse complement strand
AATTTGTAACAGATCTAAAATTCTAATAAAAGACAATTAAAAAATAGAAATCCACACGTACTTAAATCACGACAATTATAAGAATTATAATGAAAATAATCGAGATTCGAGATCTTGCCAAGGGTTTTTGTCGAACGTATCGACGTTGACGTGCGAGGCTACGGGTTTGCGGACGAGGCAGCGGGTGTAGGGGCTGCTGTTGGTGGTCGGTGGGGTTGGCATGGGCTACAGGGAGGTGGCGCGGTTAGGGCTGAAGCGGGGCTATCGGCATGTAGATTTGGGCCAAGGGTGTTGGCAGCGAAGCAGGGAGGAGGCACGATTGGGCATCAGGTTAAGGGAGAGGGGAGCGGGGCGGTACGGTGCGTGGGGCTGTCGGAGGAGAGAGGCGTGGTGGTGTCTGCGGGCTGAAAAGAGAGCGAGAGAGAGAGGAGCAGTATAAATAGGTTTAGGGTTAGGGTTTCAAAAACTAAAACATAATTTAATAGAAAAAATTTAAGGAAAAATAGAATAATTAGGAAAAAATATTTCCAATTAATACGTAACAATAACAAAAACATAACAAATATTAATTTAAAAGTTTTCACTACATCAAGTTAATTTATAATTATCAAAATTATTAAATAAATTTAAAATCGGATTTTTAAATCGTAGGAAATTCTAGAAAATCGAGACAATACAAATATTCTTTTAAAAATAATAATTTAATATTTAATACCAGAAAAATTATTTTTAACTAGTATCAAAAATTCATGGTCATTACAATGATGGAAGCAACTTAACCCCAAAACCGGATATTCGGAGAAGTTAGCGGCTTCCACTCAATCTCACATTCATTACATCATCTGTGTGATTATT
The DNA here is from genome assembly GCA_022839385.1 of Asparagus kiusianus. Taxonomy (NCBI): domain Eukaryota; kingdom Viridiplantae; phylum Streptophyta; class Magnoliopsida; order Asparagales; family Asparagaceae; genus Asparagus; species Asparagus kiusianus. The sequence continues at coordinate 660,913 of BQKN01000339.1, read as the reverse complement.
AACATCAACATGTCTTAATTATCTTTATTATATATCTACGGTAGTAACAAAATATATAACAAATTAGAGTTACTTATTAATTATTGCTTACCTTTTGTCCCTAACTATCGAAGTTTGCGGAGCTAATCTAGTTAAAACGTTATATTCTTGTTTGGATAAAATTGGGTCAACTCCAAGAGTAGTTTTATTAGTTCAAATTTAGGCCCTAATTCGGATTAGGATCGAACTGTCATCTTACATGGTTTACAACCGACCTGATTAATCTCTTATCAGGTTAGTGGAGTGTGCTTGGCAATTCTCTGTTTGCCAAAATGCTAAAAATCAGTTTTAGCTAGAATAACTCTCGTCCAATATAACTTAGTCCTAGTTTGGCCAATAAAATAGTTAGACTAAGCCAGTTCTTGTTTGGTCCAATTTTGCCTCAAAACTAGGTCAAGAAAAAAAAAAATCAAGGGTCTCTTGGTTTGAAATAGAACCATATAAGTTTAGCCCAAAAAATTTAGGAGAATTTTTTTAAAAAGACAATTTTTCAACAACAGTTAGCAAAATCAACCATTTTGTAAAATTATTAGTAAAATCGACCTCTTTTTTAAAAAGAGGTCAACTTTGTAAAAATTTAGCTTTAAAAATACATAGGATACACAGGACTAGTAGTACTGTGTATTTAGTTCTTATTAATTAAACTTTATGCATTTCAGCACAAAGTACAAGGAATGATCATTTCAGATTAACCATAATTAGCGACCACTAATTACATAGGACTACTAGCCTCGTGTATTCTAAAGTAAGTATTTTGCAAAATCGATCTCTTTTTTACTACTTGGCCAAAAAGAGGTCGATTTTGCTGATATTTTCATAAAACGGTTGGTTTTGCTTATTATTCTTTAAAAATAATTTTTTAAAAATAATTTTTTAAAAATAATTCTCCAAATTAAGGATGAAGTAAAAATGTATTGTGACTATCAAGTTGACGAAGAAATATATAACTAATTAACAAATTGGAATCCTATCTTTATACATACTAGTGTGAACACCGTGCAAACAACGCCATATTTTTCCTGCTACAGTAATCCCGGTTTTAACTGCAAAGCATGAATAGTTAATTTTAAGTTCTTTCATTTGTATAGAGGAGTAGAAGTGTATTTATCAAACAATATTTAGATTTAGACCAAATTTGTTTAAAAATTAAACAAACTAAGTTCAACTCAGAACTAGTTCACATAGAAACTAGTTTAGTCTAACTTGAGTTAAGTGTAACTGGATTAAGACTAAGCCGCATTGATTTCTTAAAATTTGCCGCATCATGCCTGACTCAAAGTTTGCCAAACTGAGACTGTATGGTGACTGGGGGTGAGAGTTGAATGAGGGTTAATTGCCGCTGGTTTTCTGGACTTCCATGGGCCGTAACCAAAACCACCTTTACAAAAAAAGGCTCGTACGTTTTGGAAAGCTCCTCAAAAAGGAGTTTCTACACGGAATTAGAAGTTTTGAGTGAAACTGGCATAAAACATGACGTCACTTGTACCGATTTCTCACCTAGTACATCAACTAATTTGTCGGACGAGGAAAATAAGAGAATCAACAATCTTCACGCCAAAATGCACAAATGCAGACAAAAATAGAACATCGTTGGGGAGTACTCTAATATCGTCACCTTGATACTTAGGGGGTGTTTGGTTCAATTTCTAGAAATTATAGGAAATGTTTTCCACCTAAAATATGATTTCCTTGTATTTCTTAAAAAAATTATAAGAAAAGTTTTAAGAAATCAAAAAGTAACAATTTTCTTGTTTTTTGTACTTTGCTTGTTTGGTTCAAAACAAGAAAATAGCTCATAACTTTATAGATAATAACAAGATTTGGTAGGTTTTTAATTAAATATGGTATGTGTCAGATTTCTGGTGATTTCCTCTCATTTTGAGAGGAAATTGTTTTTTGTAAAATTTGGTAGGTTTTGATATTTTATAGAAAATATTTCTGTAAATTTTTTGTTGAACCAAACACAAATTACAGAAATCTCTGGAAAACTTTTAATTACAAATTTGCCATTATCAGATGTTTTGAGAAAAGTTTTCTCAAAAAGTGTGCAACCAAACACCCCCTTAGGTCAATGTTTTGAATGATAAAATGTAAGTTTTGGTGGTTTAATTGCGCGAACCCAAAAAATGAATCAGGGGGTTCTTCATATTTTCGTCATTCTTAATTTTTAGAAGTTATCTGAGTATGTTACTGATAGGATTTAAGATCGAAAAATGTGTTGTACTACTACCACCATGCTGTTTTGTAACATCCACCTTAATCCGACGGATCTCCTAATAAAACAACTGCCATAATATAATATATATTTAAATGAATCTTTCTTGAAAATGTAATATGACACCGTTATTAATAGCTACCTCATTTGTAAGATAATTTATCTTGGAATTAGTTACATGTAGTTATTGTTTCTCTTATGAAAAATGCCTTAGGGACTCAAAAACATGGGACTCTACATGGGACAGGTAATGTGTCGGCTACCTGTCCCATGATGCACTGTTCATGAACAATGCATCATGAGACAAGGAGCTGCGCTTCTCTTATTTTATTTAATTAGAAAATGACACTAGTTAGTGTTCCTTTTACATAGACTAGTTATTGTGCACGTGCAATGCACGTGGTAAAATATCAAAATTGTTATTATTTGTTTATTTATTTAATTACTTTAAATTAAGTGAGATTCATCTTGAGTTTAAATTTGTAAAATTGAATTATTAGATTTAGTATTATTTTATGTAAATATTAATAAAAATAAATGTAATGGATTTTTAATATAAACTGTGATGAATATACCTAACTGGGATATTGTAATTGTCATTATGAACTATAGTTATAGCAATAAAGAAAATATTTAAAAATCATTTACTCAAAAAGCTAAGATCATTGTTTGATTTACTGCGAAGTTGTAAATTATTTTTCTTTGAAGAAGTTAAAATTTATCACCGCCACTACCACCCAGGAACTTAATTAGAGTATGAAAGTAAATATTTATCAAATTTGGTCTCTTATTCCAAACAATTAATAATGAAGTTTGTAATAATTCCAAGCAAAATTATCACAACAATAAACATTAAACATATTTTTATGGATACAGGACAAAACAAAATTTTCTCAATTGTAATTCTTTGCCAATGTTCATTAGAAGATCAATTTCTGTAGGATTAAGGAGACTCTGTTTAGAGTATGCAGACTCTTCATAGGTGTTAATCATATAATCTCCTGGACATGTTTTTGTATCATGTTTTTTAGAAGATAATGCAGACACTACACAAGATTCAGTTATAGAATTAGAGGAAGATTTTTGGGAAGTATGTTCATCATGTCTTCCAATGCCATAAGCAGCAAAATCTACAGTTTCAGAGTCATTTTCCTCAATGACACTCATCACAACATCCAACAACTCTACATATACACATTTATTATTGGATAAATCAAGTACATGTTTAATGGCCTCTAATGAATGCAGGAAAAAAAAATCCAAAGAAATGTTTTATTGAAGTTTGTGACAACCCTAAGCAAATTCATCACAATAGTAATTCTTTGCCAATTGGTTAAAGAGGTCACCTTTATATCATAAATGATTGATCACATGCTGCGCTAGCTATCAGGAAGAGTATTTTATGTCTATCTGACAATATATCCATTCACAGGATCAATAAAAGCAAATTTTTATCGATTGCCTCTCACGAAATGCATGATCATATCCATATACAATAATAAAATATAGTAAAAATGGTTAAATATCAAAGTGTAATTTTATGTGATGTAAGCAATCACATAAGCATACAAAACTACTAATAACTTTGCATGAAAATGCCTTATAAAAATTCCTAATTGTAATTAAAAATTAAGATGTCATATAAAATGATTAAAAATATTATTCTTGAAAATTTCTAATTGAACCAAGATCAATCTTTCTGGGAATTTATCTTTTTTCTGGGCAACTCTAGAGTAGCATCTTCATCATCTACGTCGATTGTAATATCAGGCTGGAGTTGAATTTCTTGTGCTATTATATTGCCTTCGCCTCGTTCATCTTTTGTCTTTTCATCTAACTTCACCAGGAATTTGAATGTTTTTCCGATGTTCAAAACAAATTTTTGGAAATATAGACTCTGATTATTTTTCTGTTGCAATGAGAACAAATGTTATATTAATACTTATGAATTTGTTTATTTTCTAATTATTACTTGAATTTATTACTTGCATAGTGTTACTCTTGCAGTATCCGTACTATTTTTCACGAGAATCTTAACTAAGTACCTGTATTTTTTATTGTTAATTTCTAAAGACAATTAGTATTGTATTTTAATATGTTCATGTATTACTTAACCTTGGTATTGGGTCATCAATGATAGTGCTAATATACATGCTTGAAAGAAGTTTGTAAGTACTTACTAATTTTTGTTGCATCTTTCATGGAAAATGCTTCTTCAAATGAGACAAAGTTGTTAAATATGTTCTCCAAGTAGAATCCAGTTGGTGCTTCTTTGATCGATACGTCTTTTGTTAGTACTAATTCAAGTGACTTGTGGATACTTGGAAAAGCTGGGTTTATTCCTTTCACTTCTCCATTTGAAGTAAAATTAATTTGATTTTTTTGAAGCATATCTATAAACTTTTCGATAGTCTCTCCGTACACAACAGCCAAAATAGTGTGCATGGAAAACATAGTTAACAAATCAAAACCAAAAAAGGACCAACAAATCAAAGACGATAGTAAGGTATTTGGTTATTTTAGAAATTTTGGTTTTTCATCTGTTGATGCTAATAATTTGATAATATTTATCTGAAACCGCTAAAACTGCCTTAAAGTCCCTCTGCCAATACTAAATTGTGAGTAAACCATTATCAATAGATTCAATACCAGGATTCCATTTTTGTAGTCCTTTTGGGAATGTTCACTATAATGCATCACTTAGTAATGTACATTCAACTGCTATAACAAGCTTATTACATGCTGAAACTCGCATTCCTATATTTTCATTCTTTCTTTGAATTGGTTTGTGTTATTATTAGTTTGTTTCAGGTAGAACTCTTTGTTGATATATGAGATTGTCATTCTTTCTTTGAATTGGTTTGTGTATAAGATGGTTAGAATAAAAATAAAAAAGGAAATAAAGTTTTTTGTGGGATTGATAGAAGTAAAACTTTAATAAATTTTTACCAAACTGAAGTAAAACTGCAAATTACAAACACCTTAAAAATGATTAAAATAAGCAATAGTTTTCAAGCGGACAAGTTATTTTTTCAGGGAAGATAGGAAGATGAACATAGATTATATCGTGCAGGATAGTTCAAGCATGTATATTAGCACTATCCTTCTTTTCCATGAAAAAGTGGCATGCCTAGTTTATATATAAGTATTTTCCTAATCAATTAACAAAATGGTAACCCCACAAATCCGATTAGCAACTCCCAGTGAACGTTCATGCAATTGGCAATTAATGAATGTGTTCATGTCAAATCCTAACTTCTGATACAACTGCATGAAAGTTTCCAATTTTACCCGACTAAAACAAATTACAAAAGAAGAGATGTACTATTTACACATAACCAAACATCCTAATAATAACAGGACAGTATAATGTGAAACAAACTGAACAAAGAGTTGTACCTGAAACTCGCACACTTTGAATGATGATTTACCTTGATAGATGAAAGAACCTGTAACAATAAAATTCTTAATCCTCTAAATTCTGCATAAAAATTTAAGATATTTTAAAAAAATGTCAATTGCCATAAATGCCATAAAAAAATCAAATACACAATATTTCTAAAGAATAATAATCATGAAAATAAAAAAGATACATACATGTTGAAGGAGATGTATTTTTACTATAAAATTGTGTAATTTTTTGGTTTATATATAGGCATGAGGTATTGCATGTGATAGGATAATAGTCATAATTAGAGTTTTATTAGGATTTGAATTGTGTTACAATCAATCAGAGATTTGTTATCAATCTACAGATAAGATTAAAGTATTATTAATCTCAAACATAACTCAAAAAGCATATGCGAAGGAGAATTTGAGACAGATATATGTGTATATCAATTCACGTGATAATATGATAATGCATATGCGAAGGAGATTTTTGGGTCAATAATAATGCATATGCGAGTCTACATATAAGACTCATCATAACTGCTGAAAAGCATACTTTATATTATCGATAACTCAAAAAGCATATGCGAAGTCTACAGATATATGAAAACCGAGTGTGAGTTATGTTTGAATTGTAATTAAGACTCATCATAACTGCTGAAAAATTCCCTTTGTTGAAAAAGCATATAACCATTTAAAATTCCGAGTTACGGGGTGCTTCAAATATTCTTATATAATCGGGGATTAAATTCTGTGTTTTGTTAGAATCTACAGATAAGAATGTACTATTATCAATCATGAAAGTTATTTTAAATAAATATCTCTGAACTTTAAGAACCAGGAAACCTAGATATTATTTAATCTTTCAAAACTATCAGAATACCTATCGTCTCACTGGTTATTTTCTCACTGGGAATTTGTTATTAATATAGTTATTAAATTTGTTATTAATATTGTTATTAAATATGCATCTTGCTGAAGCTAGCCACGCATATTCTTATCAATATAGGATGATTCTTATGAAGTAATATCTGTATAACAAGCATAAGTTTCTTTCTTTTAGTTCTTTATACTTGATTCTCATGGATCATGCTTATTTTCTCACTGGGAATTTGTTATTAATATAGTTATTAAATTTGTTATTAATATAGTTATTAAATATGCATCTTGCTGGAGCCACACATATTCTTATCAATATAGGATGATTATTAATCGGGGATTAACTTCTGTGTGTATATAGTTATTAATTAAAGTTAGTTCCAACTTTATAGGGTAGTTCAAACGTTATAGATAGGGTAGTTCAAACTTCATAGGGGTATATTTGTCTAAAAAAGATTTTTCGAACTCGTACTTTTAAAGGGAGTATGATAATAATATCTGTCAAACCGTAATATTATACAACTTAAAAACATCAGTATTAATTCCCGTACATGTAGACGATAAAACTTCCCGTACATGTAGACGATAAAACTAGCATCTCTCCAAAGTAAATGACAACTCAGCTGAATTATCTTCAATTTTGCGAGTAAACGATTAATCGTGCTAGTCTTTTTTGTATACTAGCTACGAAATTGACACCGTATATCGTTTGTTTCTAGAGATGACGGCGTTTGTTTGGTGCGCTTTTGTTGTCATGCGAGTCATGCGACGGTTACAATTTTGGCTGGACCCTCGTTGCCTAAAGCCCCATTTGCAAGTTGTGAGTACTGTCGTGCTCACGATGTGCGGGGCCGCGGCAATTTCGTATTGGTGACTTTCATAGTGTTGAATGTTTAGATCACTTCAGATGTGACATACCTGGTGTTTCCATAAGATCAATTTACATTCTGAGTAGAATTGAACATCATACTTTTAAGCCGTAATTGAATACTTTTAGGTTGACAGTAATTTATTCTGAAAATAAATGATTGAAGGTGTGATATAACTGAATACCATATTTTTTTAATCTTTTATTGTTTTAACCGAGTGTCATCTAACTGGAGAGAATATGAACCTGCCTCTTATAGGCGTTGAATATGTGCACAGACTAAAACGAAAGATTTTTCTTTTGAGAAAAAGGATGATGTTGACACCTTATAGGATGAGGCCCTAGCCATATATACCACTACACAAAAAAGGATTGATTACATAACAAGGAGTACACTCCTAACCCTACAGTGTGTGCTCAACAAGTATCAAGTAAAACCCCAGATTGTAATCTAATTAATATTAACTTGTTCACACTTTCTTTTTGTGATACTCTAATACCTAGTCCCACATCAGATATTAATTGGATGATTAAATAGTTTATAATGTAAGTCCAAAGAGTCAAGTATAATATTACCTTGTCAATTTTGGCCATGGATCGAGCTAAACAACATGTTGCACTCAGTGAGTCTCAGGGCTTACATTGCTTCAACGGGCTAGCAAGTCAGAAGCGTGACAACTAGTATTAGAGCAGTTAGTCAGCTAGAAATGTGAAGCTAAGTGCTATGCTGGAGTAAGTGGAGCTAAATTCTATACATGACTGAGCGTTACACTACATGAGTACTGTAGTGGAAGCCTCACTAGAGTCAACATTGTCTGATGGTGATACTGGGAATGACCAATTGTCATGTCGTGACGAGGACGTCGCAAAATTAAGATGAGTGATTGTGATACCCAAGATTTAGTCCCACATCAGATATTGATTGAGTGGTTAAATAGTTTATAGTGTAAATCCAAAGAGTCGAGTGCAACATTGGCTTGTCAATTTTGTTAGTGGATTGAGTCAAACCACCTATTGCACTCAGTAGCTAACGCCAACGAGCTTGCAGGCTCGGGGCATGTCACTTTTGAGGTCCTTACTTTTTTTCCTATATATGTTTTAATTTTCTATGCACTCTCTGATAGTTACCATGTTTATTACTTATTTCTAATCAAATTTACTTTATTATGATACATATTTTGCACACCTACTAGTGGGGTGGGTGGGTTGGGGGGGGGGGGGGGTTGGGTGGGTTAGCTATGGCCTCCTTAGATCTTTGTAACAAAAGGTACAAATAGTAGTCATGATAAGTCATTAGGTATGTTTAAAATCATCAATGCAGTATATGACATGTGAGGTGAAATCTAAAGATGATAAACTGTCGTGTACTGTCACAATTGTATATGCTTTGAATCAACTGGAAGGTAGGAAAAATCTATGGGAAGATCTCCTGGCTTATAAAAATAATGTAAATGGTCCATGGTTGGTAGAATGTGATTTCAATGCTATTCTTGATGATAAGGAAAAAAATAGGGGGTATTCCAGTCACTGATACTGATACTGAGGACTTCCAAACCTTCATTAATTCAAGTCATTTGCTACATAGAAAGTCTATAGGGTGTTATTTCACCTGGAACAACAAGCAAGAGGCAGATGCAAGGATTTGGTCCAGATTAGACAGAGTGTTAGTAAATGAAGACTGGATTCAAATTTATAATTCAAGTCAAGTGGATTTCCTTGTGCCTTCATGCTCAGATCACTCTCCAGCTTTGTTAACAGTGGGGGAAGATAACTTTGAGGGAAAGAGACCATTTAAGTTCTTTACCATGTGGACTAAGCATCCAGATTTTGCAGCCATGGTCAATTCAGTATGTGATCAAAGGATTACTGGTTATAATATGTACAGGTTTCACTCAAAGCTTAAAAAGCTTAAATCTGTTCTTAAAGAGTTGAATAAGAAACACTACATGAATATTAGTGAACAAGTCTCAAGAGAAAAAATGGAGTTATGTGACATACAAAATCAGCTGAATAACAACCTCTTTGATTCTGAGCTGATCTTAAAAGAGAAAGAATGTATCAAAAAATATACAAGGTTATTGGATTGTGAAAATTCTTTCTACAAACAGAAAGCTAATATAAATTGGGGATTATATGGTGACAAAGGTACAAAATTCTTCCACTCTATCATGAAAGCCAAGAGACACCAAAACAAAATTCTTTCTATTTACTCTGAGGATGGGTCCATAATATCAGATATGCCAGGAATCAAAAAGCTCCTGGGAGCTAAAGTGCCTACTATCCCTCCAGACCCAATTGTAATTTCAAATGGACCATTACTCACTTCTAATCAGTGTAATGATCTGTGTAGTCCTGTTTCCAGAGATGAGATTAAGCAAGCTGTCTTCTCTATGGCAGATGGAAAAGCTCCTAGTCCCGATGGCTTCAATGTTTCTTTCTTTAAGGAAGCTTGGAATATCATTAAAGAGGATCTGTTTTTAGCAATAGAAGAATTTTTCTATTCAGGTAAACTTCTTGGCACTTTCAATACTACTTCAATCACTCTAGTGCCAAAAGTTACCAATCCAAGCTCACCATCAGATTATAGGCCCATTTTATGTTGTAATGTTGTGTATAAAATCATCACAAAAATCTTAGCCAGTTGAATTCAAAAAGTCATGGGATACTTGATTAATGAAGCACAAAGTGCTTTTGTCAAAGGGAGGCTCATTTCTAGTAATATATTGATGGCTTTTGAGCTTATTAAGCACTATGGAAGGAAAAATAATTCTCCCAGGGTCATTCTTAATATTGATTTGAGGAAGGCTTTTGATACAATAAGTTGGGATTTTATCAGGCATATGCTAACTGGTTTGGGTTTTCCAAGAGTCATGGTTGGATGGATTATGGAGTGCATTACAACTCCAAAATTTTCTCTTTCTCTCAATAGGGCTTTACATGGATATTTTCATGGTGCTAGAGGCTTAAGGCAAGGAGATCCCCTTTCTCCATATCTCTTTGTAATTGGAATGGAATATCTATCAAGGAGGCTATGCTTATTAAAGGATGACAGGGAGTATAAATTTCATCCTAAATGCTCTAAGTTGAACATAACACACCTAATTTTCGTTGATAATCTATTACTGTTTGGTAAGGCTGACATGGGTACAATTTCAAGATTGAATATATATGCCTTCAAGAGTTCACTCAGGTTTCAGGTCTAGAAGCAAATCAAAACAAATGCTTAATATTTTTGAGCGGGATTGAGGATAGTTTAAAAAGCCAGATATGTACCCATCTTAACTTCTCTGAGGGAGTATTGCCAATGCTCTATTTGGGTATGCCTTTAATTGCAAAGAGACTTTCCTACTTGGATTGTTTTTCTATAATCAACAGAATCTCTGGACAATTTCAAAGCTGGCAATAGAGAAGGTGCTTATCTTATGCAGGTCGTCTCCAACTGATTAAATCAGTCATACTGGGCATTCAAAATTTTTGGACAAGTAACTATATTCTTCTAATCAAAGTTTTAGAAAAAATTGACAGACTGTGTTCAGCTTTTCTGTGGGGAGGATTTCATCTTGTCTCATGGAATGTTATCTGTCAGCATAAGGATAAGGGTGGGCTTGGAGTTTTTTCTGCTAAGGATTGGAACTATGCAACTACAATAAAGTTATTGTGGTCAATTCATCTCAAAAAAGACCTCCTTTGGATTAGATGGATTCATGAGCATTACTTACAAAATTCTGATGTCTGTCAAGTGCAACGAAAGAAGAGTAATTCATGGATGTGGAAACAACTCCTCAAGGTGAGGGACTTGATGTTGGTAAGGTTTGGAAACATTGCAAGCTTTCAAGACATTGTCAGTGCATGTTGCACGAGAGGGCAAATTCAAATTTTGATGGTTTATAATGCTCTCAATCAGCATAATCCCTCTGTTCCTTGGTCAAAAACAGTTTGGAGGGGATTACACTATCCTAAGCACTCGTTTATTCTTTGGTTGGCTTTCCACTCCAGATTGTTAACTCAGGACAGATTAAGTAGAATGGGGCTTATAGACTCAAACAAGTGTGTTTTATGCTCAAATTCTCAGCAGGAGTCCTATAAACACTTGTTCTTCAAGTGTCAAATGTCAGCAGACATTTGGAACAATGTGATGAGCTGGTTAGATTTCTCATGGAGATCATGCTGTTGGGAACAACTTATTCATTGGTATGCATTCAATCTCAAAGGGGGGGGGGGGGGGGGGGCTTCAAACAACAGCTAAAGAGAATGGCGTTCCCAGTTTCTGTTTATTTGATCTGGCAAGAGAGAAACATGAGAATCTTTCAAGGGAAATCTCGGGGATCAGAGCAAATTTTCAGGATGGTGAAGGTTCTGATATACTCAAAGGTTTTAAATGATAATATACCTGTTAATATGAAGAATATACTTGAGAGATTGTAGATAGCAAGAGACTGTAGATAGGCTTTTCTGTTAGCTTGTAGATTGCTGTAGTATGATCACCAGATAATTCTGGTGCTTAGATGTTCTTCTCTCTTACATATTGGAAATGAATGAAAAGCTTTTTCATTGATCAAGATAAGTCATTAGGCCAATGTTTGGATTGAGTACTAATTTGAGGTAATAATCTTTTATCCTTTAAAATAAAATAGTAAGGTGATAAGTCATTATGGCTAATGTTTGGATTGAGTACTAATTTGAGGTAATGAGCTTTTATCCTTTAAAATAAAATAGCAAGGTGTTTACTTTGAAATTTTAGGAAAAATTAGGCCAGACTAATTAACCCTTTAGGTACCGTTTGGCAAAGGGTTAAGTGAGGGGTTAAGGAGACTTGACCCCTTCTTAACCCGCCAAACACAAAAAATCTATACAAGGGTTAAAGTGAGTTAACCCTCTATAATTTTCCAAATATTAAAAATATAAAAGTGTTAAGCTAACCCCTCTAGAGGAATTAAAATAAGTTAACCCCTCAAAATGAGAGGTTTACTAATACTCCTATTTAGAATGATTAAGAGTTAACCATTCTAATTATAAAAAATAGTTAAAATCATTGTTATTCCCAAATACTAAACCTGATCACAAGTGCTAAAATAAAACTTATTTAACGGGTTAATAATTTAGTTTTTCAGATTATCGAATGAGCTAAGTACATTAATTTTTCTCTTTAACCATTCTTCCTTAACTCTTTGCCAAACGGGGCCTTAGGTGCTATTTGGAAACGGGTTAAGTGAGGGATTAATGAGATTTAATCCTTTCTTAACCGACCAAACACAAATAAATAAATAAATTATACAATGGTTAAAGTGAGTTAACCCTCCATAATTTGCCAAACGTAAAAAATACATAAGGGTTAAGCTAACCCCTCTAGAGAGATTAAAATGAGTTAACCCCTTCATTTATGAAAAAATAGTCAAAATCCTAGTTAATCTCAGATACTAAAATTGATCACAATGACTAAAATAAAATTTATTTATGGGTTAATAACTTAGTCATTTGGGTTATAAAATGAGCTAACTATATTAATCATTTTTCTTAATCGCTCTTTCTTAAGCCTTTGTCAAACATGGCCTTAAAATAAAATATTTTGGACATTTCAGACTAAATAAAGGAGGGGAAGGGATGTTATTATAATCTTGAGAGTATTTTCCAATTTGTTTTAGACTTGAAAATACCACATTGACTCTTAAGTGGCCCTATATTTTCCAAGCGTTTTTTCTCTAATTAGTAATTGTTTCTTGTTGTAATATATTCAAGAAATCAAACAAGAGACAAAAGACAAGAGAAATAGAGAAATTATAATTTTATTCATCATCAATCTTTTTCCATACATGGTCCAATTTATAGATACATTGTGGAAAATAAAATGACATTTGGATATATGAAAAGTCACTAATTAATATTCCACATTCAATGTAATGTCCACATTCATTTTGTCTTTTACGTTTCCACAAAATGACTTTTAGATTTCAACACTCCCCCTTGGACATTACTTTGAGATATCAATGCCTCGTTAAAAACCTCGCTGGAAAACCCAGTGGGAAAAAACCAGTCGAGGAAAAGAGTACATGACATGCATACATAATTTCTGTTACATCAGTTGTCTCGTTAAAAACCTTTCGCTAAGAAAAACCATGTAGGACAAAAACTTAGCAAAGGAAAAAAGAGTACAACTATAGATCTTCGGGATCCAAACTTGTGCTGCATTAGCTGCCTCGTTAAAAACCTTTGGCTAAGAAAAACCCAATGGGACAAAAATTTAGCTAAGGGAAAAAGAGTACAGCTACCGCCTTCAGGGCTTAATCTTCAGGATTATTCTGAAAAATAATTTTGCTCCCCCTCAAGACAACAAACATTTAAGTCTACGCATACCGTGGTGGCCAAGCACGATACCATAAAATTAAAAGTTGATGTATTAAGGGATTTGGTGATCAAATCTTCTAGATTGTCACGACTTAGAGCGAACTTATCTATGTTAATTTCATTATTATTTTCGAGTGCAAGTGGATAAAAATTTTCCACATCTCATTTATGTAACACAAGTTACATTATCCTTAGAAAGGACATCGGGGTCATATCCTCGTTTAATATGCCACACGATCATCGAATGTGTTATATCAGCGATTTTAACCATACACATTCTCGTGGGAGACGTATAGAGGAACAATCTCTGAGTGGTTTCAAGTATTAACCATTGTCTACTTAATAAACCTCCAAAAAAATGGTACCACTACAGAGAAAAACATGACCAGTCAGAGATTTGACAATATGGGGATCAGTCATATAATCAACATCAGAATATAGCCCACCAATGTCATACTTTGATAAACAAATATCTCTTGTACTTTGAAGATATCAGAGGATATATCTAATGTTATTTCAATGTCTCCTTCCAGGAGATGCACTAATTCTTGCTAGCAAGTATAACACAAATACAATATCAGGCATAGTACAAAGAAGTGCTTCAATAGAGCGCTCAAAAACGAGACTTCAGGTCCTAAAATATCCTCATTATCTTCTTTAGGTTTGTATGGGTCTTTATCCACTTCAAGGGATCTAACAACCATTGGTGTGCTAAGTTCATGAGATTTATTCATTTAAAATCTCTTCATGACCTTCTTCAGGTAGGTTGACTGGTATATCAATATTTCTTTAGGAACATGCTCGATCTGCAGGTCGAGACAATACTTGGTTTTCCTAACTTTATTTCGTTTCAAACTCCGTCTTTAGGCATGAGCTAGCTTCTGTAAGCTCCTTGTGCGTTCCAATAATATTTATATCATCAACATAGATTGAGATGAACAGAAGCCATTTTCAGATTTCTCTATAAACACACAAGGGTAGATATCATTATTTGCATATCTCCTCTTCAGGAGGAACTTATTCAGTCGGTTATACCATATTCTACCTGACTGTTTCAAGTCGTATAACGACCTTTGCAATTTAATGATATACATGTTGCGATTCTCATTTTCTCTCAATTCAGGGATTTTAAGTCCATCAGGGACTTTCATATAGATATTAGCGTCTAGTGACCCATATAAATATGCGGTCACAACATCCATCAACTGCATATATAAATTCATAGTTTCTGCCATATGTATTAACTTGCGGAACATAATATAATCACTAATAGGAGAATATTTTGCATCTAAATCGATGCCGGGTCTCTGCGTGAACCCATTGAGCTATGAATCTCGCTTTATATCTCACCACCTTACAATTCTCATTTATTTTTCTTATGGAGACCCATTTATATCCTGCAAGGATATATGAACTACAGGTTCAAAATACTTTAGCGAGTTCAGCTCAGTCTCAATTGCCAATTTCCATCTCATCTAGTCCGAGTGCTTCAAGCACTCTGCTACCGACTTAGGTTCTGGATCCAGATTATTTTTAGAGATAGTAAGAGCAACTGTAGAGGCAACTATGTTGTTGACAACTTTTATATTTCTATTATATATTTCTCCTTTTTCACAAATTCGTGGCCACTTCAAAGCTTATTTTATTTTAACCAAATCCTCAACATTTCCCTTAACATTTGGATTTGGATGTTCCGCATCTCCAATATTATGATTATCAAGTGCACGTGCAATTTACTGGAGATTTTGTCTTCAGGACAAGCCTCTTCCGGAGGTTATGGGAGTGACTGTCTTTCTATAATAGATTTAGTGTACCGCGGACTTTTATCTTTTACACTAACATGTTTCATATGCTTCTGGCACAGTATGCTTCTGGCGTACCAAATCATCAGTTGATATACTCAAGATGAATATGGGGCTTAGTCACTCCTATCTTTGGCAGATAATTTTATACTAAACTTCTAGTTCAGCTTACTAGTACGTGGATCTAAAAATAAAGATTCTTTTCATTTTATGAAATTTCTCGATATTCTTTTATATTTTGGGCGCTAATCTCCCCCTAATGTCGAGAATTGATCTTCATTAAAAAAAATACAGTCAGCGTACCAAATTATAAATTGATCCCCTAACATGGGTCAAATGTACTAAATTATTGACGGAGTTTTATAAATAATGTATGTACCTTATCTTTGCTAAGGCCCAATAGAGGTACGCTAGGGTGGTGATATAGAAATATGGACTGCAAATAAAGAATACGCAGATGGGAAATGTTTCGCTTATTCACCACGTATTAGATGAAGGGGAAAAATTGTGATATGCAGTAGGTCGGATTTGGTTTGAATGCCCCCATTTAATTTAAGGAAATCCGAAAAATCATATTATGCCCAAGATGACCCAATCGCTCATGCCAGAATTTAAAAGAATTTGGGTCCATAAATCTTAAACACATCGCAACATGATGTATTTTAGGTCAGACAAATTCTAAATTATACACATATGAATAAAAGCCACATAGGATCTCATGAGTTTAAAGCAAACTCAAGATAAATTAAAATTGTCTGACAAATGCATATAATCTAAATATAGAAAAACCAAATAGTTTACCTTGACCACCTCGATAAGATCCATTTCAATGTCTACTACCTTTCCTCGTCCAAGTTTATGAATATTAGTTTGAATTATGACATGTGCTTTAGGCACTACGATTGAATCAATTAAACTTGCATTATAGTTTCTCACAACAGCTGGTTGTGTTTTTAACAACTACTAATGCAAGGATTAGTTCATTTTTAGTCTTGTACTACTGCAAGAGTACAAGGTTACTTGTTGAATTGCATTCAATCGAGGATTTAAAATTCAAAAATGGCTACAGGATATAATCTCCTACTATGTTCATAGCCCCCCCTTGTCCACACATATAAGTAATTTTCTGAATTGTAGCATGTGCTACAAGCACAACTCGTAAGCTAACTATTCTGATATTGTGATTTCTAATCAACAATTAGTTGTGCTTTTCTGCGACTACTAATGTAGATATTAATTCAGAATGCTACGTACAATTTTTGGTCATGTACTACTGCTGGAGTACAATATTATTTGTGTGGAACGGGGAAAAGAACTTTTCGATCAATTTTTTTTCACTGTCTGTAATGTTCTGCTTACAGAGTTTCAGTAGCTAGATAATATGGTACAAAGCTGAATCATATTTGGTCATGTATTTAAAATCCTAAAAGTTCTGATTCAGTCTGCCAGTTGCGCTTGAGGGAAGATTATAGACTTTCATAGATCAAAGCGATCCTTCAGGGATTGCCCAGAAAAAGTGAATACTTTTTCAGTGAGGCATTAATTTTTCACGTCTTAATTAATAGAGAGAAAATTTAAAGTGTTTGTCTTCTGGGCAAAGATACTTAAAGAATCAAGAAATATAATCATGCAAAAATCACAATGCACTAATCATATATTATAGTAAAATGAACGTTCGAGGCCAAAGACAAGTAATAATTACTATCATATATCACAGTGCACTAATCATGGGGACTAAATATTAGTGCATGAGTAATTAGAAATATCCACATTGTAATAAGATCACACATAATCACCAAAATCATCAAGCTCCTTTTTCTAAAGATCTTTATAAAGATTATCTTTCAAATGTTTGCTTCTGGCAAACTAGTCTGATATTAAAATTTACACAAAATTTTTAATGCTAGGACGATCAATGACCATCACAAATTCAAGCAAGTATAAAATAAACAAAGGCATAACCAATTTGTGCTATTCTTTCTTCTAAACTCAAGGTTGTCAGATTCAAAAACACCACCTTGTGATTTATTATAATGCACCGGGTAGCTCATAAGGAACCACCAAGATAATTTTGGATATAAACTAATATTGTATAATTTCAGTGGAGAAAGAGAATCAGTGCAATTAGCAATAAAAAAATGGATCACTTATGGATGCCAACATGAGCTTTAAAAATCCACAACTTAATTTTAAGTTTTCATGAGGCTTAGATTTTACTTCAAACAAGCAAATAGAATATTTAAAGTAAAAGCATCAAATTGATATATTATGACAATTTTTCATGATTGATGCTCTATCTTTTCATACTCTAGACTAGATAGCTGGTATGTAAGCAAGTGTAATACAATCATGTCTAAAATATAACATGAATGACAAGAATGAACAATTCCATATATAACAGAATAAATCATGATTTTAATGAGAATATGAAGAAATTGTTTAGAATTATGATGTGGTCATGTCTAGACTGTTTTGGGGATAATCAGATCAAGCTTCATGTTGATGCTTCAGACATTTTCAGTATCACCGTCTGTCAGTCTATGTAAACAAAAGGCAAATTTTAAAACCTTATGAGTGTCCAGAAAATTTTCTTTAGAGTAATTCAACTCCACTCGGGAAAATATGTTGTTCTTGGGGTAACTTAGCTTCAAAAAAGCGTTACAGTAAATGCAAACTAAGAAGGTTGGGATCATCTCATGCAGCTTCCACAATCTTCTAATGAAAATTTTCAGTTAAACTGAACATGCATCTAAAGACTCACAAAAAAACCATATTTCAAACGAGCAGCAACAACTGGAAGAGAATGGCAAGACCTATCGGAGGTTTTAGAGCTTTCATGTTTTTTTTTTAAATTGTACATAATGTATGATTGTGAATCAACAAAATGGTTGCATGATAAATCCCTAAAATATGCACCCACTTAATGGATCACTCTGAAGTTATATCTTTTGGAACAAATAACTAACGCATGAAATCACTCCAGACCATGTAAGTACTAAATAATTATCGCTGTTCAACACATACTATTATCTGGGGACCAGGACTAGTAGCATAGTTCAGAAAGCCTTTTAGATTTCAAAGGCATTAAGACTACAAAGCAAGTTATTGCATTTGAAGACACCTCTGTCATATGCAGCCTCCATCAAGATTAATTAGGTGATGCTTGATTATAAGCCTTCGAATGAGGTGTATCTAATGATGTTAATTTAGAATATTTTTTTTAAGGCTACTTTCCATAATTGCAATACTTGGAGCATCATCACATGCTTAAAAGGCTATCCATGTCAACACAAATCATGTATTTAAAATTCAACAATAATGGAGTTTGGTTGTTTAATTAATAGAGCATATCAGCAAACACTTGCAATCTATTAGTACTACACTAGAAGACAAGTGCATCTGTGCATGTATATACACAACTGAAGACATCATTGGCCTCCAGAAAAAGTCTAGTCAATTCTACCAGAACATAATGCTTGCATCCATTCTGATGGTAAGAATAAATCAGAAATATGAGTCGGATACATAAAGTTTTATTTAAAAGCAAAAGAAATTACAACCTTTTGTTCAGGTTGAATATTGACTGTTTAATATTAGTGGTACTGATAGACTAGGAAACTGTCGAATATAATGTTTCATGTGGAGTTCATGTAGAGCTGTGTAATACTTATTTATTTTCTAGGTTAGCCATATAAAGTAGAGCATTATAAGAATAAACAACTTGTGAGGCTATTTTGTTCAATACATGAGACACCCAATTGGCCATCACATATACGAAAATCAAAAGCATATTAAAATTCAATAAAAGTTACCTTACACGAAAGATACGATTCGTTCCTAGACCATACACCGAAAGTTTTCTTTGTCATGGATTCAATGATCCCAAGATGGTTAGAGACTCGTGCTGATAACGTGTTGTAATATATTCAAGAAATCAAACAAGAGACAAAAGACAAGAGAAATAGAGAAATTATAATTTTATTCATCATCAATCTAGGTTGAATGTAGAATATTAATTAGTGACTTTTCATATATCCAAATGTCATTTTATTTTTTAGGTTTCCACAAAATGACTTTTAGATTTCAACATTTCTCTCCTCACATTTTCTGTCTTTTATTTATTCACATGCGGGTTTGGTGTTCTTGGACCTGCGAACTCATTGTCCAAGGATCTCTCCCCCCTCCTGCCATATACATGCCCCCCCGGCCTACCCGATCTCTCGATATATGTATCTCTCCCTCCTGCTCCACCCCCCCCCCCCCTAGCCCACCCGATCTCTCGACATATATATCTCTCTCTCCTGCTATCTCTTTAAAAGGTACTTAATGATATATTTTTCAAGATTTAAGTATAGAACTATAGAAGAATTTAATTTATAATTTTTCGTTTAAATATCTCAATAGAAAATACTAATTACAAATCATGTCTAACATAATTGAGAGGAAAGCTAGAAACCAGATTTTGAGTTTACTTTGCTTGTTTCGTTATTAGAAGCTATAATTCACTATTGAGATAGGTAGAATGGTATCTTCGACATTACTATTTTCATAATCATATAGCCTTTCATAATGACAAAGTTTCAACCATGACTTGAATGTAGAATCGGCAAGAGATTTGATCAGAACAGGTTTTGGATAGCGCAGGAGTCTGTTTGGGTGCTGTGCGGTCGACCGCGGCGCAAGGTCGGTCGTGCACGGATCCAGGGTTTGTGCCTAGACTTGGCACGGTTAACCGCGAGACCCTGTAGGATTTTTTGGTCTCTGTCGCTGGATCACGGTCGACCGCGAGCTTTGGAGTTGATCGCCAATCGAGTCAGGGCCCAGTTTGAGTTTCCTGTTTAGTTTGGGTTTGGTGTTTGCTATAAATACCAACATACGAATTAGGGTTTCTTTGGGCTTGGATTGGAGATTGGTTTGGGGATATTGGAGCGTAGAAAAAGGAGAGTTTTTCTGAGCAATTGTTTGAGGGTTTATTTGGAGAGAATAATAGATTTGTTGGTGAGATTAATTGATTGGTTTGAGCGTTTTATAATCTCAGTTTGTACTCTTCTTCTCTATTAGTAAAAACCCAATCCCCTTCTTGACCCGTAGACGTAGATAATTTGTCGAACCACGTAAAACTATTGTGTTTGTATTTGTGCCGTTGTTTTGATTTGTTTAGCCTTTATCTCGACGTTTGTTTGATTTAGTTCTCGAAGCATGCCCGTTTGGTTGTCACGCTTCCGCGCCACGCACAACAATTGGTATCAGAGCTCTAGATTTTAGATCTAGGGTTTTTGTCTTAGTTGGAGGAGTAGATCAATTTGGAAGTTCGGCTATGACTTTGTTTGGTGAGAAAGGTGAGATCTTTTTGGTAAAGACTAGGGGTGTTATCGGAGCGGATACGGTTCGGATATGACACTTACCATATTCATATCCGCTTTTTATAAACGGATACGGATACGGATACTGATCATCTTCGGTAAGAGAAAACGTTAACCATATACGCACTTATCGGAAACGGATACGGTTCGGATATTTTAGAATCGGATCGGATATGATCGCGGATATAAACGGATATTCGACAACATGATTTTGATCGGATATGAATTAGTACACCTATGCATAAATTACAACCAAATATGAGAAAACCTTATAAGTGTCTCATAGTTTTTAGCTGCCAGTTGATTTATAGACAATGATACCACTATAACTGGATTGAATTTTAATCTGTGCAAAAACTTGAAGCATGTACAAAAAAACCATATTTCATTCTCCTTTAATGATGTGAACATACTACAAAGATTCTAATTGATGTCTTACTTGACAGAACTGGCTACCAAGAAGGCTGATGAGTGCATGGCGTGTTGCCGGAATCAAACACGCATTAGAGGGATGGGATGCACACGAGTGTGGAGACACAATGTTAGGAATTGAGAAAATATGGCATGATGCTCTTCGTCATGGATTTCTTCTAGCGACAAAAGTTTGATCAGCCTGTTTTAAGAGGGTATCTTTGTGTTTTACCGATTGCATATGTGATGATGACATGGACTAGCCACCAATATGCTATGAAATCACTCTCTGCCAACATTAAAAGGCTGCAACATATGTAATGATTAGCTTTTATGTCCTGGACTCTATATTTAAGAATGTATTATGAATTATGTTATCAACTGCGGAAGGGTTGTTTCCAGCAGAGTTAGTCTGTGGAGATATTGAAATGATACTGTTACTATTCATAGTCTAATATAACTCCATCTACAACAGAATAATAGCGGGTAAATCTAAAAAAGGGGAAGTTCTCATTCCTCAGTAACACTAATTACGACCCCCCCTATACAACTAGGAGCACAGCTATTACAAGTGAACTGTGGTGAACTACAAAATAGTTTAGTTTAGCAAATCCATTCAAGAACCATCATCGACAAAATCAATACTTCATTCCTGCATGTTTACAGATTAGTGAAATAGGTCAGTGACAACTAATCTTGCATTTCTTTTCAAACATAAACAGCCATATAAGAGATAAAATCCAATGGAATAACTCAATTAAACTGTTGCCGTTGCGTTAATAAATGCACTAAGCTGAAAATTAACGATAATTAACCAAAATGAGGGCAAATACCTCAACTCCCATGACCTCTTTATAGAAATTAATGGCTATAAATGGGCAATTGCTGCAGAAACCCCAGCATCCGAAATCGATTTGCGTCGCCTTTTCACCATGATCGTCGAGAATCCGAAATCCTAACCCTAAATAGCTTAGGAATTTGGGATCCGGATCCGAATATCGATCTCATGATGATTAAAAATGGAATTTTTTTCTTTAAAGAAAGAAAACCGATGATCCCAAATTGTCGTCTGCCCTAGAGAGCGGGAAGCGGGAGCTCGTAGACTTTGATGGCGCCTGGACGAACGGCGAACGACGCAGGATCTGGCGAATTTGACGGCGCCTGGACGAGTATGACGGAAGACGACGAGGATCTGACTAGGGAGGCTGGAAATTTTAATTTGGGGCTGGACTCTGCAGACGGCGGAATGGAATGGGAGACTCGCTACTTCGCTAGGGTAGGGTTACAACTTACAAACGGATTTGGGTTAGCGGTTACGGGTTGTAAACTTATAATTGTAATTTTGGGACCCGAATCATTATTACATTTGCGGATATCCGTATCCGCAATCCTCATATCCATTTTCGAATCCGTATCCGAAAAAAAAATCCAAAACCATATCCGTATCCGTTACCGTATCCGCCCGGTTTTAAATTTTGCTTACCATATCCGTATCCGTTCGGATACGGATGCGGATCGGTTCGGATATATCCGAACCGTTTGGCACCCCTAGTAAAGACTCTATATTTTTTAGCTTGGATCTATTTTTCGTTTGTTCCGTATTGGTTTGTTGACGCTTGGGCTATTTGGAGGAGTAGATCGCTTTGGAGGCTCTTCGAGGGCTTTGTTTGGAGATAAATGTGGGATTTTTCCTATTTGTGGATCTCCTTGTCGTCGTGCGGGGTGAGATCGTTTAGAGACTCTTGTTAGGGTTTCAATTGGAGGTAAAATTCTCTCCTTTATCAGTTTGGATCTATTCTTTATTTGTTGGTGCTTTGAGATAGTTGGTCGAGATAGAAGGATTTGAGACTGAGTTATTTGTTTATTGATACAGTGCATTGGATTATTGAAAAGTGCCCTTGACCTGCATATTGAAGTCCTTTGAGCATGTTGGTATGAGCAAGAAGACCGAGGTGGAGTTTATCACTTCTATTTGATGATTGAGGGGTCTTCTATTTGGTGTTCATTCAGGCATTTAGGGGCCTTCTAAGGAGGCATCATTGGAAGATAAATTGGTATTTTGGTTTCCTATGTTAGGGATTGTACTAGGCATTTGTGGGTTGCAACCAAGTCCCGTTGGTTTTAAAGTCCTAGTAGTCAACAACAGTTGAAGAAGTGTATTGGCAGAAGGTAAGGGTACTTCATTCTGATTTTAGCGGGAGGGACAAGAGGGACCTATTTCTGCATTTGTGCCGAGCTCATGATAGTTTGAGATACTTCATTGGAGAGGAAATATTGTGGCAACGAGATAAGATGATATTTTTGATTGGTTGTTTCTTTCTGGAGGGGGATCGGTGTTGGTTGTCGAGCATTGGATTTAGTATTCGGGCTTCGACATGTTTGGGTCGTCTTATGTATAGGTTGCCGACTGCTACGTTTGGAGATTTTGGATCTGGTGGAACTACTTCAGATTTTGGTTGGCGTCGGATATTTGGTTACCCAGTATTTGGTCACATCGAGGATGTGAGATTTGATCCGATTACGCGTTTGGGATTCAGAGGCTTATTTGATTATCGGTTGGGAGCTTTTGATTTTGTTCTGAGCAGGTATGTCACATTAGACTCTCGGCAGGTAGAGAGTGTTGATCAGGTCATTTGGATATCACAGCAGGTGAAGGGTGATGCTACTCCACATTAGGTGGAGTTTACTCCACATACTTCAGATCATACTGCATCATTTGGGATTCCAGCTGAGGTGACATAGATTGGGAATCATTTGGATTTGGATGTAGATGATATTGGTGAAGAGTTACAGACTTTTTTATTTGTTTGAGGGCCTTTGGAGGCATTTGGGTGAACTATGTGAATGCTTGATTCCTTGGGTAAGAGGATACGTAGGCAGTCAGTTTTGATGCAGCCGATTTGGTGAGTAGATACCGACGTTTGGGTGAGTGTTCGCACTACCGTTTGGGTCTTGACTTGTTGTAGATTGAGTCCGTTGTCGTGGATCGTTTCACTTCGTACTGGACGTAGTAAGTGAGGCATTTGGTTTGGTCGGTGTCGGCTCAGTTTTTGAAAGAAACTTCGCCGAGGTGGGGAATTGTAGAATCGGCAAGAGATTTAATCAGAACATGTTTTGGATAGCGTAGGAGTCTGTTTGGGTGTTGCGTGGTCAACCGTGGCGCAAGACCGGTCGACCGCGATCGTGCACAGATCCAGGGTTTGTGCCTGGACTTGGCGCGATCGACCGCGAGACCTTATAGGACTTTTTGGTCTCTGTCGCTGGATCGCGGTCGACCGCGAGCTTTGGGCGGTCGACCGCCAATCGGGTCAGGGCCCAATTTGAGTTTCCTGTTCAGTTTGGGTTTGGTGTTTGCTATAAATACCAACATACGAATTAAGGTTTCTTTGGGCTTGGATTGGAGATTGGTTTGGGGATATTGGAGCGTAGAAAAAGGAGAGTTTTTCTGAGCAATTGTTTGAGGGTATATATGGAGAGATTAAGAGATTTGTTGGTGAGATTAGTTGATTGGTTTGAGCGCTTTGTAATCTCAGTTTGTACTCTTCTTCTCTATTAGTGAAAACTCAATCCCCTTCTTGCTCCGTGGACGTAGGCAATTTGCCGAACCACGTAAAACTATTGTGTTTGGATTTGTGCCGTTGTTTTGATTTGTTTGGCCTTTATCTTGACGTTTGTTTGATTTGGTTCTCGAAGCACGCCCGTTTGGTTGTCACGCTTCCGCGCCGCGCACAACATTGAATAATAAGAATGTTAATAACAAATTGAGCCAGACATGTTATTAAAAATTCTATTCACTATAGTCTCCTAGATTATTATATGTAGTGAGTTAAATTAGTCCAGAGATAAAACATGTCACTGACCCAAACGTGACCTATATGTAAGTAATAATAAGTTGTGAGTGTATATTTATTAGTGGTAATGGAGTTATGGGCGTCACTAGGGCATTTAGTAATGCAAATGAATTGTTGTAAGTGTTTTGGGCAACCCCCGCCAGAAAAATTTTCCACCACCAGATTCTTTTAAATTTCACCGCGTCACTATCTCTAGATCCCGTTCATGGGCCTTGAGCTTACTGCCTACTCCTCAGTCTTCAAATTATTTATCCATCAACAAAGTAAACTCTAGTAGAAATCCTTTAGTTAAAACCCTAATTTTGTAGTTAAGTAAATATTTATACGTTTTAAAAAATAAAATTTATCATTATTTACTATTCATAACTTTAGTTTAACTTCTTTAAATTTCTTGATACTTTTTTATATAAGTGAGGTTTTTAGCTAGGTTTCTCATAGAAGTATATCCCCCTAGCTATGCTTAATTAGTGCAACAGAATTACAGAAATGACTAAAAATTCATTAAATCAATTATGAATGAAGATGAGATGTGTCATTTTATTAAGTTTTCAATTAAGATTAGAGACGCACAAACCACAAAGGGTCGATTGTAAGATGATTGGTTCCATGACTAGAAATCAAAATTAAATTGGCTTAATTTCATTTTTTTTGTTACAAGGACCGTGCTGAAAAGTTTCAAATTGGGCATCGCATCATGCTAGTATAAAATTTGGGTTACATTGAATAATTGGTGCATATATTAAAGTGAAAAATGCTTCCAGCCCCCAAATTCGTAACAAGTATGCCCCCCCCTCCTCCCCAAGACTTTTTCAACGCTCTAAAAACCCCCAAATTCGTAATAACTGTGCTCTGAGCCTCTAAAACACAAAGCCCAAGAATTTTACATAGGTAAAGACTATAATACCCATTCTCTCTCTAATATTATATTCGTAATAACCATACAAACCCTCCTCTCTCCCTCCTCCTTCCCCCACCATTTTTGCCCTAGCCCCCTCCGTCCCTTCTGCAACCCTCGTGGCAGCCGAAGCTCCTCTTCGGTCTCACGTCTCGACCCCTCGCCTCCGCTCGCCGAGACCCTCCATGTCCACCGCTGATCCCATCGCGGCCTCCGCTCGACCCCTCGCTCGACCCCTCGGCCTCCGCTCGCCAAGAATATTTCATGAAGCTCAGGACCTCAACCTTAAACTGTCCCTGCAGCCCGGGCCTCATCCCGAGCACGCACGAGTTTTCTCGTGTAACTATTGCCGACGGACTTTTTACACCGCCCAAGCTCTTGGAGGACATCAGAATGCACACAAGCTGGAGCGCAACCTAGCGAAGAGGAGCAGAGAGATGACTAATGATTGAATTGATCTCGTAATGACACATGCGAACTTGATGTTGCTTTGTAGCTTCTGAAACTAATGCATCTAGATTTACTAGCAACAGAGTTTCTTCCTGTCACATGTTTTCTTTTGGGATCTTTTTATTTTTTTATTTTTCCCCTTCAAATTAAGTTTTCCTGTTTGAAAAAGAATGCCTCTTCTCTCTTGCAACAATGGTATTTTCTTTCTTCACGTTTAATATACATGTACCCAATGAAAGTTATCTTTTCTATTTGCAGATAAGGTTACGGTTGTTAAGGTTACGGGTTGCTTGTTAAGGTTACGGGTTGGTTGTTAAGATTACGTGTTGGTAGTTAAGGTTACGGTTTGCTTGTTAAGGTTACGCGTTGGTTGTGAAGGTTAAGCTTAACAACCAACCCATAACCTTAACAACCAACCCGTAACCTTAACAATCAACGCGTAACATTCACAACCAACGTGTAACCTTAACAAGCAAACCCATAACCTTCACAAGCAACCCGTAAAACCTTCATAAAAATAAAAAAAGGAAGAAAATAGAAAAAAAAGCTTTAATTTTTTGTACTTCTACTATAATAATTCATAACTTCATAAAAATAAAAAGCAGTAACAATTCTATACTTTCCTTTAGAAAATTCATGCTTACAGCACCCCATAAAACTGTGCAATGTATGATTACTTTCATTTTACCACTCAACACTCACTAAGGAGGTGGACTACCATGGTTTTGAGACCGTTGACGGGGTAGAGGAAGAAGACGATGATGTATACATTTGTTTTAGGTAGTGGGAGTGAGCTAGATTTTGTAATAATATTTCACTTTTAATTTTAATGAAATTTTCAAAAGCCAAACGATTTACGTGTTGGTTGTTAAGGTTATAGGTTGCTTGTTAAGGTTACACGTTGGTTGTTAAGGTTATGTGTTGGTTGTTTAAGTTATACGCGTTGGTTGTTTAGGTTTCGGGTTACTTGTTAAGGTTACGCATTGGTTGTTAAGGTTACGAATTTTCAAAAGCCAAACGATTTACGTGTTAGTTGTTAAGGTTACAGGTTGCTTGTTAAGGTTACACGTTGGTTGTTAAGGTCACATGTTGGTTGTTAAAGTTATACGCGTTGGTTGTTAAGGTTTCTGGTTACTTGTTAAGGTTACGCGTTGGTTGATAAGGTTACGGATTACTTGTTAAGGTTACGGTTAACCTTAACAACCAACGTGTAACTTTAACAAGCAACCCGTAACCTTAACAACCAACATGTAACCTTAACAAGCAACCCAAAACCTTAACAACCAATGCGTATAACCTTAACAAGCAACGCGTATAACCTTAACAACCAACACGTAACCTTAACAAGCAACGCGTATAACCTTAACAATCAACGTGTAACCTTAACAAACAACCCGTAACCTTAACAAGCAACTCGTAACCTTAACAACCAACGCGTAAATAAAACCACTTGGTTTAAGAGTAAAATCAGGGGTTTGAAGGCAAAAACTTACAATCAAGCAAACACTCTCAAAAAATTTTCTAAACATCTTCATACGTATTATAAATACAATACATTGTCTGCAAGCAGATTCATTAAAAATTCTTCTATCATTGTAGCCTGATTTCTTCAAACAAATTCCTCAAATAATTGGTTATCGCATGAACACTCACCCAATCACATTTTAGAATACTAAATTAGGAATAATAGGATTAAGCTGCTTTCACCCATTTCTCAATTAAAAAATAAAATTAAACTTTGACCTGAAAGGACAAAATATTAAACTATATGTGAACCAAAATAACAGATGTTCATCAACATTAATTTGCAAAAAGAACCCCCAATAAGCAACAGACCACAGTGCAAATGTGCATATTGAATACTGCATGCGTAGATACAAAAATGTAAGAAATTAACGCTTTTTTTCTTCTGTCCCATAAGACATGAGGACAGAGTCATCTCCTCCTATGCGTTGCGACACCTCAGTAAATTTCCCTACATAAAAAGATGAATGAAGTATTTAACACACACGCACAAGTTGTATGAAAAGACATAAAGTACAATAATTTCCAAGAACGGCAGCACTATAAATGGTGGAGGATGATGGACCTGAGGGATGGAGAGGGGGGTTTGATGTGGCGTCTGGGGGAGGAGGGATTGGGTTGGGAACAGAGGCGAGGGGTCGAGCGGAGACCACGCTGGGATTGGCGGTGGACATGGAGGATCGGTGGAGGCGAGGGGTTGAGGTGTGAGACCGGAGAGGAGCTTCAGCCACCACAAGGGTTGCAGAAGGGACGGAGAGGGCTAGGGTAAAAATGGTGGGGGAAGGAGGAGGGAGAGATGAGGGATTGTATGGTTATTACGAATATAATATTAGAGAGAGAGAATGGGTATTATAGTCTTTACCTGTGTAAAATTCTTAGGCTTTGTGTTTTGGGGGCTCAAAGCACAGTTATTACGAATTTGGGGGTTTTTAGAGCATTGAAAAAGTCTTTGGGGGGGGGGGGAGCATACTTGTTACAAATTTAGGGGCTCGAAACCATCTTCCCTATATTAAAATGCCTCTAGTATTTGTGAAGATTTTTTTAGTAAAAATTCTTTTCCCAGGTTTCCTTTTGCCTACTTTGTAAAGTTATTAACAAATGAGTACAGTCCCATATCAGAAAGGATAAAAAAGAGCTATAAGTTTAAAATGGGAGGTAGGGTCAATATATAATAATTATAACTTTTGTGTTAAAATTGATATGTAGTCTCTATTTAAAGCCCATTAACTCCAGTTTGGGCCCTATTGCTCCCAAACAAATGGTATTACAGAGATGTCGGGTGAACCCACAGACTCCTACAGGAGTGATAGGTTGGAGTATTCGAGTAGCGGAAGAAAAACATAAACACACAAGAAACCCCAAATCTACCAACCAATCAAGACAAACAGCAAACAACAAGATTTAACGTGGATCCACGCTATCAAAATGATCCGTGTACATCCATAGGGAGAAGGAGAAAGATCTTATTACTTTTGAGAAAAGATTACAAGAGGTTGAAACCACACACCCCTAACAATGATGGAATATAGATCTCTCTCTCTCTCTCTCTCTCTCTCTCTCTCTCTCTCTCTCTCTCT
>BQKN01000339.1:604407-631297 GCA_022839385.1 Asparagus kiusianus | reverse complement strand
TCTCTCTCTCTCTCTCTCTCTCTCTCTCTCTCTCTCTCTCTCTCTCTCTCTTGTTATTTAAACCCATGGATTGATACAATATATAGAGATTGATTTTGCTCAATCCTGTTAGAACTCTAACTTGAATCCTAATTGGATTTCCCTTTTTAATTAATTTCTTCAATACAATCCTAATTAGGATAGTATAACTAATCCTAATTAGAGTCCAAACTCAAACTGAAACCCTCTCAGTTACTTCTCTCACTCGGTCAGTACCTTTACTTTGTGTCATACGACATCACAATAGTTGCGGGTTAAATCCTTCTCACACGTGCGGCAGCAGTGTGGTCTCTCTCCAATAGTAGCAGCGGATGCTGATTGGCTGCAGGAGGCTGCTGATTGGCTACAGGAGACTACAAGGAACACAACTGCTTGCGGGCTGTTTGCAGAAGACAGCAGCGCCCCAGCTCCTTCGGATGCATCCCTCTCAATTGATTTGAGTCATTACGAACTCAACAATCTCCACCTTGACTCACATCACGTTGAATCAATCATTTGCGAAGATTTTTTAAAATCAACCCCCACTTTATACAACTCCCTCCCAAGAGTATTTCTTCAAAGTTACCTCTGAAAGATGTGGATGAAGTCCATAGATGCTTTGAACTTCTCTACTAGAAAGACCTTTGCCATCATATCTGCCAGATTCTTCTTCATACTGATCTTCACTAGTTCGATCACCTTTTTTCTGTCAATCCATTCTCGGATCTTGTGATACATAATGTCTATATGCTTCATCCTCTTGTGATACCTCTGATCCTTCGCAAGATGAATCACGCTCTGAATATCACAATGAATAGGTACTGAATCCTGCATGATGCTAAACATCCTGACCAAACCCCACAACCACAGAGCTTCCTTCGATGACTTAACTGCAGCTATGTACTCTGCCTTGGTCGTCGAAAGAGCCATAGTTTCCTGTAACTTAGCCTTCCAACTAATGGCATAGTTAGAAACTGTGAATACATACCCTGTCGTTGACCTTCGCTGACCAAGGTCGCCTGCGTAATCTACATCGACGTATCCATGTAGTTTATTGAATCCCTTATCCTCCAAGGATTGAAACAATAGACCCACCTTTGCAGTCCCTCGTATATAACATAGAATCCACTTTACTACATCCCAATGCTGATTTCCTAGATTTAACATGAATTGACTTACTGAACTTACTGCATAGGCTAAGTCAGGCCTAGTGCAAACCATAGTATACATTAGCGATCCCACCGCACTCACATATGGTATCCGAGACATATTTTCCTGCTCAACTATTTGTGGACATTGTTCTGAGAATAATTTAAAGTGAGTGTCTAAAGGAGTAGAAACCGGTCGTGCTTCATCCATGTTGAACCTTTTCAACACCTTGAGAATATAATTCTCTTGGGTCAACCAAAGTTTGCCTAAAACCCTGTCTCGTGTGATCTCCTTACCTAAGATCTTCCTGGCTGCTCCCATATCCTTTATGTCGAACTCCATCTTCAGCAACCACTTGACTTCCTCGATTTGTACCCTTTCTTTCACAGCTATCAGCATACCATCCACATATAACAGCAAATATATTGGATGTCCAGTCTGCCTATAATATACACAATCATCATACTCACATCGATTAAAGCCGGTCTTGATCATGAATGAGTCGAAGCGCTTGTACCACTACCTCGGAGATTGTTTGAGCCCGTACAGAGACCTCTTAAGAAGACAAACCTTGTCCTCTTTACCCTCATGAAAATATCCCTCAGGTTGCTTCATGTAAATCAGCTCCTCTAATTCTCCATGCAGAAATATTATTTTGACGTCCATTTGCTCCAACCCCAAATCATATTATGAAACAATAGCCAACAACAAACGAATAGACTTATGTTTGACTAGAGAGAAAAGATCTCATTGTAGTCCACTCCTTCCTTCTGAGCATATATCCCTTGGCAACCAACATTGCCTTGAATTGCTCACCATCTTTCTTCCGAAAGATCCAATTACAACCAATCGCCTTTGAGCCTCTTGGAAGATTGACCAGAACCCACGTCTGATTCTTCTTCAAAGACTCCATCTCCTGCTCCATGGTTGTAATCCACCTGTCATGATCATCTGCTTCAATGGCCTCTCTGTAGCTACATGAGTCTCCAGCTTCTGTGAAGAAACAAAAGATACGTGATCATCGTCTTCCCCACCATATCTAGCAGATAGCACCACTGTACGGCTCGAGCATCTTAATGCTATTAGCTGCTCCTCCTATGTAGTAGCTCTGTCTCCATCGCCGGTTGGAGTCTCATCAGTAGACCCGCTAAGGCTTGCAGGGCTTTCCGAAAACTCCACCTCTTGTACCTAAGAATCTATAGAAACATCTGGAGCCCCACCTTGCGCCTTGTCTTCTGTCTTTGCATCTGCCCGCATGATAGCATATTCATCAAAGACCACATCTCTACTAGTAAAGGCACTATGAGTCTCAGGATCCTATAACTGGTACCCTTTGACTCCAGAAGTGAATCCTATGAAGATACATTGTCTCAACTTAGACTCTAGCTTGTTTCTCTTTTGACTGTCTACAAGACTATACGTTGGACAACCAAATATACATAAAGTCGAGTAGTCCATTGATTTTGCTTACCATATCTCCTCTGGGATGGCTATAGATGGTGACCTGTTAACCAAATAACATGCATGATTTATTGATTCTTCCCAAAATCCTTCTTACATGTCTGCTTGTAGCAAGAGACTACGGGCTCTTTCCATTAGTGTCTGATTCATGCGTTCAGCTACTCCGTTCTGTTCTGGTCGTCCTGACACACTTAACTGATGTTGGATGCCTTCATTAGTCAACTACTCTTTGAATTCCTAGAGGTATGCTCACCCCCATTATTTGGCCTCAAGACTTTCAAGTTTAGCCCCTTCTGATTTTCCACCAACGCCTTCCACTCATTGAACTTCTGAAAAACCTCAAACTTCTGCCTCAAGAAATAGACCCAAAGCTTCTTAGAGAAATCATCAATGAAGGTAATATAATACCTCACACTCCTAATGGATACCTTCGGTGAGAGTCCCCATACATAGGGGTGTCCAATTGGGCATGTGGCAGGCCCGGGGCCCGGGCCGTGCCCAGGTTTGGCTCGGAAACACAGGCCTAACCGGCTTTCGAGTCTGGGCCTGAGCCCCTTCATCGGCGCCCACATCGGGCCTAGCTCGGTCCGGCCCGACCCGACCATAACAGTAAAAACCGGCTATTTTTTAGTTTTTTACCAAAATACCCCCCAAAATGGTCAAAAAAGGTTAAAATTTGAGGGTATTTTGGTCATTTATCTAAGGGATTGGCTCTATAAATAGAGGGGTTTTATTTGTTTTTCTCGTCCAAAACTCATCTACTTCTCTCTAATACTCTCTAATACTCGCTTTTCCTCTCTAATTCTTCAATCAAATAGCTTCCTCCTCTGATTATGAAGGGTAAAACCTAACTCCTGATCTTAAAACGAGTCCTCCTGCTATATGAGCTATAGCTACTCCTCCTACTCCTACCGATGTTGATCATGACTCTGGTGATGACGATTCTGTACTAAGAGCTCCTAAAAGGCCGAGATCTGATGTGTGAAATTTTTTAAGAAGATAGAAGTCACCTGAGATGAACACGGTAGTGTTCGCGGGAAAAATCGTTGCTTCTTTCATTGATGATTCCATTGCACACTCGGTAATTGTTTATCGATTACAAAGATTCGGTCTTTTTATAAGATCCGGTTACAAGAAATCAACAAAAAGTAAAAATTACAACTTTCCTTATTTGTCGAACAAATCACGAGCTCCTGTTATCCGGTCGCTCGCTTGCGTGGGTTGTTTGCCTACGCCGATGGTTGATCCGTTGACCACCGCACGATCTAGATCCGGTCGGATCTACATAGTACAACGGGTATTATTTCACTAAGGAAATAATAGCCGGTGGGGATTAGTTCACTAAGGAACAAATCGCCCAAACCTCGGGATCAAAGACCAAGCTTTGATCCGGAGTACGCCTGCGTAGATCTGAGATCCGGTCCTCTCGAACACCTACCTTTTTTGGCGTTGATGATCGCCGAGCACCAGATCTGGATGAGCGAGTCCTCGAAGTCCCAAAGTTGAGATCTTTGTAAGTTCTGAGTCTCCAATCCAGCAGGGCTTCGCCTCTCCAAAATCCAACCTCTGAAAATGAACCCAAGCCCCTCTATTTATAGGCTCTCAGATCTGTGCTTTGGCATAGATCTGGGTCGGCCACCCATAGGTGGCCGGCCACCCATAGGTGGCTTGGCCACCGAGCCACCCATGGGGTGGCTCAGCCACCCCATTGGGTGGCTCGGCCTCCGAGCCACCCTAGGGTGGCTTGGCGGCCGTCGAGCCACCCCATGGTGGCTCGACCATGGCCGAGCCACCTGGGTGGTTCGGCTTTGGCCGAGTCGCCCGGGTGTGGCGCCATTGTGTCCGTTGTCCGGTTTCGGTCCTTTCCGTGATTCGGTTGTGTGGTTGACTTGTTCGGACTCGATTCGTTATCCTGATTTAGCAGTAAATCTGATTCCTGATTAGGCAATAAATCCGCTTCTGAGTTCGAGTCCGAAACTGATCTTGATTCGATCGTGATTCGTCCGAGTTCGCTCTTGATTGGATGACTCGTTGATTCCTCAACCCGTTGGCTTGATTCCGTACGTGAGTGGATTCATTCTGTTGTTTGCGTGCGGTTCGTCAGCTTCGTAGCCTCGTTAGTCCGCTTCGTCGCGTATCGTTTGGCTTCGGTGTCATCGGGCTAACGGTCGTGTTTGGATACGTCGCCCGATGGTCTGTTTGTCGATCAGTGTCATCGAGCTGTGTTAAGGGACCTATAGGCAATTTTATACGCCTACAGATACCCCCTCCAAAGTTTTCCAGCCTCGTTCTTTTATGGAAGAGTCTGGAATACTTTGGATATGATCGTCCCCACCTTCAGTCGGTATAACGGGGCCTTGGAATGGCTTCTGTTCTCGATTCTTTCAATCCTTCAGGCTATTCGGTGCTTTGTCGAGTGCTTGAAAAGGTTTCGGTGCTGCATTTATTGTCTGACCGTCTGTCAGAATTTTGAACTTCAAGTCAATTCTTGATTTCTTGCCTTTTTAGCTCGAGTTTGCTGCTTCAACACAGAACTAACCATCGGTCGTCGGCGTTGAATCTTTATTATAACGCGTTGTCCGGCGTTTGATACAGTTTATACTCGTACGTCTGCTGGAGTATACACAGTTTAAGCTCTTAAGGAATTGGAGCGTGGCAAATACCTGAGTCACGAGACCAATTTATAAAGTTGATGCGTCAATGACTCGTATTTATAGAATTTTTGGCAAATTCTCAGCCATCAACGGATTTGATACGCCTTTACCGACTACCGTTTGAGTCGGGCTAGCATAAGGATTGTCTAAATCCGTTCCGCATGTAACGTTAAGCTAAAAGAGTTAACCCTTTTAGTGCTACGATATTGAATACGTAGACTTCGTCTTTCTCCTGTGAAAAGACTAAACAGCAACGTGTATGAGACGTTGACTTAGGATTTTTGGCAGATCCTCAGCCTTCAACGGATTTGACGTGCTCTTACCGACCACCGTTTGAGTCGGGCTTACATGCGGATTGTTTTAATCCGTTCCGCATGTGACGTTGTGCTAAAGGAATGAACTCCTTTAGACTTTGTGCTATGATGTTGAATACATATGCTTTACCATTTGTTACGGGAATAGGCTACCCGGCGACGTGTTTTAGACGCTGACTTTAGGATTTTTGGCTAACCCCCAGCCTTCAACGGATTTGATTAGCCTTTACCGACTACCGTTTGAGTCGGGCTAGCATGCGGATTGTCTAAATCCGTTCTGCATGTAACGTTGCGCTAACGGAATGAACTCCCTTAGACTTTTTGCTACGACTTTGAATACGTAGACTTCGCCATTGTTACGGGAATAAGCTACCCGGCAACGTGTATTAGACGCTGACTTATCCTTACTTAGGTTTCGGAATAAAATACCCCAGAATCGAGTTCTGGTGTCTCTTTCTACGGAAAAAGACTAAACCGGCGACGCGTGTTAGGCGCCGGTATATCCTTTCTTAGGATTCAGGATGAAATTCCCCATGCGTATGAGGCATGGATTTTGGTGTTATTAATAACAACCTGCCACAATGTTGAATATGTGGGCGGGTGTTCTTTTTAACGGTTAAGAACTAACCGGCGGTGCGTGTTAGGCGCCGACTTATCCTTTCTTAGGTTTCAGGATAAAATACCACAGAATCGAACTCTGGTGTCTTTTTCTGCGGAGAAAGACTTAACCGGCAGCGCGTGTTAGGCGCAGACTTATCTCTGCTTAGGATTCGGGATAAACTTCCTAGGATAAATCCAAGATTGATAAATTCTTGGAAAAGATTGGTGTGGGAAAGGAAGAATTTTATATTCTATTCCCCGAACAAGGAAGGAAGAATTTTATATTCTATTCCCAGTTGGAAAGAAGACTTGAGGTGGGATCTCCACCCCCAGAATTGAAAAGATTCGGATAACCCTAACTGTCGGAAGGTTTGACTACCGAGCTAAAGATGGAATTTCTCGTTTATCAAGAGTGAACTGTGGTTTTGGTCCTAACCGTAGGAAGGTTTGACCAAACGGGAGCTTGAGATGACCCTAACTGTAGGAAGGTTTGATCACTCGATTTATGGGCCTCTCGTTTATTGGAGGAATCGAGAGGGGATTTTGGTTTTGGCCCTAACTGTAGGAAGGTTTGACCAAGCGGACGGTTTGAGACGATCCTAACTGTAGGAAGGTTTGATCGCTCGATTTATGGGCCTCTCGTTCATTGACGGAATCGAGAGGGGATTTTTGTGAGGAAAGATTAATCTGTCAGAAGGATCAAATCTCGTCTCAACAAGATAACTCATGAGAATTAGTAAATTTGATAATTATAATAGAAAACATTCCGACATTTAGAGCTTAAATGTGGATGTTTTACTTATTACTTTTATAGTGATTGGGTTATCCCTACGAATATCGCCCGTGGTATTCTTTTGGGAACTTCCCGATACATGAATAATCCACCCCCAGCTTCCTTTGTGAAACTGGGTTTGCCATTGTATTCAGTTGCATGATCGGGTTATCCTTAAGAATATTACATGTAAAAATTCTCCAGGAACTTCCCGTCAAGAGTGGGAATAGTTTAGACTCATATACCTTTTGGAGTATTAAGAAGCAGTTTATACTCGTATACTTATCGGAGTGTCAGGAAGCAGTTTATACTCTTATACCGGTCGGAGTTATGCCGTTCTCAACTGGCTTACTCTAGCGTTATGACGCCGGTTCAACCAAAGTCTGGATACTATTCTTTAAAGTAAAGCAGGCCTTGGTGGGATGAAGGACCCTCCTGTGGTATGCGCAGTACTTCGGATCTGTAGTATTGTCAGCTTCCTCCTGATTCGTGATCGGTGGCAGCTTGATCTTGTTATTTTTAAGGAGTGATTCGAAGATGGCTGGAACATCTTCGTCCTTGAAGGAGTACTCTTTTTGAGGCCTCTGATCCGAAGTCTTCTGCTGTCTCCGGGACTGCTGTTGCGATGTTTGATTAGCATCGACAGCCGCTGTAGGTGTCTTGCCCTTACCACGGGAGGCGAAGTTCGAGTTCGGAGGATTAATCGTCGATTGACTCCTCTCGGCCTTCTTCCTTCGGAGGAAGCGTTCGGCTTGTTCACCACGCACCTTTAAATCTTTCCAAGTGTTGGACGGTACTGTCCCCATTGCTTCCAACACGTCCAATGCGAGATTGTTGTGGCAAGTCTGGAGAATAAACTCCTCGGTGATCGGGTCCCGACAGTTCATCGCCTTGTTCCGGAACCTCTTGACGAAGGTGTCGACCAACTCCCCGTCCTTTTGTTTCTCGTCAAGTAACGACCCAATGGATATCTCAGTGTCGTCGTCGAAAAAGTTAGCGAGGAACTTTGTCTCCATGTCGTCCCAGCTATTCACGCTACCTGGCTTGAGGCGGCGATACCAATCGAAAGCGGCTCCGCGAAGAGTGCCAACGAAGGACCGTACCATCAGAGGCTCATTGCCAGAGATGACCCCCAGATGTGATTTGAAGTAAATCACATGCTGAGTGGGTGAACCCTTCCCATCAAACGGCGTGAAGTTGATTAAGTTGAACTTCGCCGGATACGGGATTGATTCCCATTCTCTCGGGTATGGACAAGGAATGCCAGTCTTCTTTATCTCTTGAGCAGAAATTAATGTATTGATCTTGCTCTCGAGATTTTTGATCTTCAAACTTTCACCCGAGTTCTCGTCAGCACGATTCTGAGGTGGAATCGTGGTGTTGTGGCTAGCATTCTCATTGCCACCCCCTGCATTGATGGGAGGGTTATTGGCGTTATGAGTTTCATTTGCACCTGTGTCCTCATCTTCCAGATTGTTTTGGTTATGATGACTTGGTTCGCCTTGTTGGTTCCTCAATGCCTGGATTTGTTGGTCATGCATCTCTCTCATAGTCTGCATGGCCATCTATATTTCGAACTTGAAGCTCTCTTGCTGTTTAGCCATGGCTTCTTCGAGCATCTTGGCCACTTGTTCCGCGCTTATCATCAGCGACTCACGGGGTTCCCCCTCACTGGACACTGTATTATCTGATGCGACCGCAAAGCAGGCATCCGACTCTTCACCTTCTGAAGGTAGTTTTTTCCGAACCCTACCATAAGTTCCTCGTGCGATGGCTCCAGACTGCAGACGGGTTAGACGCCGGGATGCTTTCAGAATCGACTCGAGATTATCCCGTGCCGATGTCCTTTTGCTGGTCATGTTAGCGGTGACCCTCGGAAATTCTCCATCTTCAACCGCTGTTCTTCTTCGTCAGAAACGCCTAGACCTTGGCTTTGGCATTTCAGTGCTAAGCCTTTCGAAAACCGAAACTCTTTCGGGGACCGTCTTGATGCAGTTACACTCAGACAATACCGCCCGAATGAGTTTGGAACAGGGGCATTGATTCTCTAGCCTTTGAGGACTCCTCTTCCTAGTTTTCCTCGTACCCCCAACACGATAGTACAACTCGTCTGTTTGAAGATCGGAGTAACCTATCGTGTATTGGCACGACTTCTTAGGTATAACGTTATCATCATCGGATGATAACGTTTCCTTCTGAGGGCGAACTGCCTTCTTCGGGCTTTCAAAAGTTACGCGCCTCGAAACATGCCTTTGTGGGCGCCAGTTCTCAGCGGGCTCCTGGACTTCGATGCGCAAATTGGCGCGCGCAGCAGCCTTGAACTCCTTGTCATGCTGAAAATGATGACAACCCCTAGCAAGTTGAGTCGTTCGGGGCTTCTTCATCGGGCCCAAACGTTCTTGAACTGTAGCCTTGCCTCTTTCATCAGGAATTGGACCGATGCGTTCCAAAACTGACCTCCTTCTTCGGGATGGTCCTGCGGGATCTCCCGGAGCATCTATAGGGATTATCGGCGATTTGAATTGGATCGCCGGAGGTTGAACCTGCTTCGAAGGCTGTAACGATTGTGCCTTAGCCTGAATCACCGCTTCAGATTTCGGCCTCCATACTTGGCGGGTTGGTGGTGGTTTCTTTGCCACCTCCTTCTGCAGTCTTCTATGGGCCTCTTGGACTTGAGCCCGTGCCTGCGCTGACAGTGCGCGGCGCTTGCGAATGCGCTCCTCAAGTGTCGAACGATTCCGTTTGACACGGATCTATTCGTTCGTTGGCGGCCTGGAGGAGCTGCCATTCATCGGTTGTTGAGGCTGTTTGCCTCTCTTGTTCTTCGGACTCGCGTTATGGCGGATTCCATCCGTGGATTCCATTGCCTTCGCGAATTCTCGGGCCAAGCGTTGGCGTCGCCTTTGGCGGGCTCTCTTCGAGAGAGTCACCACTCCTTTGGTGACGGAGGAATTGGCAGGAATCGGCTTGACCTGGTTAAAAATTGGAGGGATCTCACCCAATGCGACTTTGGCATCCAACGGGGCGAGATCTTCGTTGGTGTTTTTCAACATCTTCATACCAACGAGCTTTTCTCCTGGAGGAGAACTTCTTGGACTTGCGGGGAGAGGTTGATCCAGACGAGGACGACAGGTACTCCTCGAACTTCTGTTGGTCGAACTCGTATTCGACCTCCTCCACGACCAGGATCGAGATCCGCGGCTGCGACGCTCCGATCTCGGCAGCGAGATCGGCGGCTCCCACTGTGGTCGCCAGATTGTTCGTGGGAAAAACTATAGCTTTCTTCATTGATGATTCCATTGCACACTCAGTAATTGTTTATCGATTACAAAGATCCGGTCTTTTTATAAGATCTGGTTACAAGAAATCAACAAAAAGAAAAAATTACAACTTTTCTTATTTGTCGAACAAATCACGAGCTCCTGTTATCCGGTCGCTCGCTTGCGTGGGTTGTTTGCCTGCGCCGATGGTTGATCCGTTGACCACCGCACGATCTGGATCCGGTCGGATCTACGCAGTACGACGGGTATTATTTCACTAAGGAAATAATAGCCGGGGGGGATTGGTTCACCAAGGAACAAATCGCCCAAATCTCAGGATCAAAGACCAAGCTTTGATCCGGAGTGTGCCTGCGTAGATCTCAGATCTGATTTCCTCTCTCGAACTCCTGCCTTTTGTGACGCGGATGCTCACCAAGTACCAGATCTGGATGTCCAAGTCTTCAAGCCTTCAAAACTCAAGAATGAGATCTCAATTCGGCAGAGTTTCGGCTCCTAAAAAGTCCTCCCAAATGAATGAACCAACCCCCTATTTATAGGCAACCAGATCTGTGCCTTGGGCACAGATCTGGACCGGCCACCTCAAGGTGGCTCGGCTCTGGGCCGAGCCACCTTGAGGTGGCTCGGCTTCGGCCGAGCCCCTCTAGGTGTTGGGTTTGGTTGTCTTCTGTCTTTTGGTTCTGTCCGTGATTCGGTTGTGTGGTTGACTCGTTCGGACTCGATTCGTTTGACCCGATTTGGCAGTAAATCCGGTTCCTGATTTGGCAGTAAATCCACCTCTGAATTTGAGTCCGAAACTGATCTTGATTCGATCGTGATTCATCCAAGTTCGCTCTTGTTTGGATGACTCGTTGACTCCCCGAACCGTTGGCTTGATTCTGCACACGAATGGATGCATTCCGTTGCTCGCGTGCGATTCGTCAGCTTCGTAGCCTCGTTAGTCCGCTTCGTCGCGTATCGTTTGGCTTTGGTGTTTGCGGGCTAACGGTCGTGTTTGGATATTTTGCCCGATGATCTGTTTGTCGATCGGCTTCGTCGAGCTATGTTAAGGGACCTATAGGCAGTTTTATACGCCTACAGGTAGGCTTCTCACCCAGAAGGCTAAGCGTGTTGTGTGGCCATATTTTCCAAGCTCATCATAAGAGCGGCACCAACCACCTCAAACGCCATTTAAATAAACACAACAAAGGCCAGACGCCTCAAGGTGATATCCGATAATCTGTACTCTCCTATTCTTCATCTTCTAGTAGTCTCGGTAGTTGGAATTATAACATAGTTCAACCCAGGAAATACGTCATCAGGTTTATTATTCTTAAAATCTTCCTTTTAAATTAGTAGAATATGATAAATTTGAAGATTTGTTTATAGATGAATTAAAAAAATTTCTCATCAAACTTATCAACTTGATATTTTAAAATATTATCAGGAGGAATAATAAAAAATAATTTTTTATTTTTAAAGTTTAAACTATAAATTTTCTTTAACTTCTGATATTTAGACATCTAGAACACAAACTGATTATTTATGTATCACAACACACTGGATTGATGATAATTAGCAAATGTTTAAAAGAGTTATTTCTTTTATTATATTTGAAGAGTCACGTACTGGTATTAATATTATAAATTTAATAATTAAAGAGCTTATAAAATTAGAAATATCAGAAAGAATATTTTCTCTTTCACTAGATAATGCAAGTAATAATAATGTAGCTGTTGATTATATCAAAACATCTCTGCTATTTCTATGTAATGGTGATCTTTTTCATATTAGATGGTGTGCCATATTTTAAATTTAATTGTTCATAGTATGTTTAGTAAAATTAAATCCATGATAGAAAATGTTAGGTCAGTAGCTTATGCTCATAATGCTTCTGAACAAAGAATTAAAAGATGAAAATAATTCTATAAAAGAATAAAATTAAAATCCAGACTAATTCCAAAAGATGTTGACCATAGGTGGAATTCTACCTATGCAATGTTAAATGTAACAATAGAATATAAAAAAATTATAAATGATTTTATTGCTTTCTATACTTCTAGTTCTAGCTTTGGTGGTATGTATGGAATAACTGATGATGAATGAAAAATTATAAGTAATTTAAAAAAGATGTTACAAGTTTTTTATAATGCTACTATGTTATTATCTGGCTGTTATTATCTAACCATTACATTAGCTACTTTACTTTAAATATTCAATTTTTTAATAAATACCGTATGGATAATTATTTTTGAAATATAATTTTTTAAATGAAAAGTAAATTTAATAAGTATTTTAGGCATATTCCTATTATTTTTGGTTTGGGGTTCTTATTGATCCGTGTTTGAAGGATATTGACCTTCGAAGTTTGTTAAATTCATTGTACGATAATATGATTATAAACACTAATGATGGTCAAACCATTACTACTCTTACTCATCATAATACTATTAGAAATTATTTTTAAAGATTATATGATGAGTATGCAGCTAAATATAGTGTAACTACACAACATTCTACAGTTTCTGCTTCTTCGAGCTCAAGTCAGGGCAAAAGTGTGAGTTTTAATAAGGAATCAATAGTAGCTGAGCTAACTGGTGGATCTAGACTTGTATCATCAGCGG
This sequence comes from Asparagus kiusianus, assembly GCA_022839385.1. Classification (NCBI taxonomy): domain Eukaryota; kingdom Viridiplantae; phylum Streptophyta; class Magnoliopsida; order Asparagales; family Asparagaceae; genus Asparagus; species Asparagus kiusianus. The sequence continues at coordinate 618,448 of BQKN01000339.1, read as the reverse complement.
AGGTTTCTGAAATTGATCAATATTTAGTTGCATCTTTAGTTAAATGTTAAAATAATAGTTTAAATATTTTGCAATGGTGGAATGTATATGGAACAGTTTCATATCCTGTACTTTCCATCATGGTTCGTGACTTACTAACAGTGCAGTTTTTCACAATAACATCGGAATCCGTCTTCAGCATAACAGGACGTTTGATCGACGATCACAAGACATCGTTAGATCTGTATACTGTACATGCAGTAGTGTGCCTACAATATTGTTAGAGGTATGAGAAGAGAACGCAAAACATCGATCAGATGGCTGGTATAAAAGATAAATTTGAAGAGTTGGTACTAGCAGATAGATATAAAGAGTAAATATTATTTATCAAATTATAATTTTTATTAGTTAGTTAAAAATTTATGATAAATTAAATAGTTACAAATGATAGTGATATAGATGAGTAGGTGCCAATCTAGTTGGGATGTATTCATCTATTGTGATACGATGAATTCTAAAATAAATTTATAATTATAGATGATTTACTGGTTATTAATAAAGAAGTTATTTTTATCATTTTAATTTTTATAATTTTTTATATTTATAATTTATGTAATTACAAGTGATTAATAATATGATTATTTTTTATTAAAATTTTATTTAATTTTTGGTTATGTATTATTGAAAATTTAAAGAAATAAAAAATTTTAAAAAATTAAAATAACCAAAAAAAACCTGGTCGGGCCGGAGCACGACACGCTCAGGCCAGGTCCCGGGCCTGGACCCAGCCCGGGCCAACCGGGTCCAGGTACGGGTTCGGGCCCCAGTTTTGCCCGGCCCGGGCCCGATTTTTTAGGACGTTTGGACACCCCTACCCACACATCAATGTGGACAAGATCTAGCAACCCCTTGGACTTATGCTGTAAAGTAGAGAAAGATACTCTACGTTGCTTCCCTTAACACAATACTTACAAAAGTTAAGTTTGCTTTGATTTATTCCTGAAAGCACGCCCTTGCCATGGAGAACTTGCAGACCCTTTTCGCTCATGTGTCCTAGATGCATGTGCCAAAGTCTCAATCAATTAGTCTTCTCTGCTGCGACTAAAACCTCACCCTCAATGATGCTTCCTACCAGTCTGTAAGTTCCTCGTGCACTCCCCTTTCAGAATAGTAGTAGCGCCCCTGGTGACTGTGATAGCTCTACCTTCACCATTGAACTTGCAACCTTGAGCTTCAAGAGCTCCCAGTGAAAGAAGATTTTTCTTTAAGTCCGGAACATACCGAACATTGGAGAGAGTTCTTTCCTGTCCATCGTGCATCTTCATTGTGATGTTCCCAACACCAACAATCTGACACACTGCATCATTCCCCATGGGAACCGGTCCTCCAATAAACAGGCATGTAAGTGCTAAACCACTCCCTCTTTGGGCACATGTGATATGTGCACCCTAAATCAAGTAACCAATCATCGATATACTTGCCCGTACCTGACTCCGCAGTCAGTACGTCACAGAGATCTCCTTAGTGTTGTCAGTCCTGCCATCTTGTTTCTTCATGTACTCATTGTACAACTTGCAATCCTTCTTGAAGTGATCTGATCGTTTGCACAAAAAGCAGACGACAGAAGTAGAATTTCCTTGAGCCTTGGCCTGTTCCTTGCCCTTCGACTTCCCTTTCTTCACATTGGCCACTAGACCTGAAGATTCCTCCTTGGTGTCTGTCTTCCTAATGAGTTCATTACTCTGAAGCACCGAGATGGCATCCTCTAACTCCAAAGTCTCCTTCCCATACATGATGGTAGTCGCCAAGTGATTATAATTGGGTGGAAGCGAACACAGCAACAAAAGAGATTGGTCTTCTTCTTCTAGCTTCATCTCAAGAGCCAACAAAAATCGTCAATAATCCTATTGAAAGTGTTCAAGTGTTGCAGAATAGGTGTATCTTCCTTCATCCGAAGTTCATAGAGATGCTTCTTCTTGAAGAGTTTATTTGACAAACTCTTCGTCGTATACAAACTTTCCAACTTGCACCACATAGCAGCAGTCGTGCTCTCATTCATAACGTTGTAGGGCACATTATCTGATAAGCATAGGATAATTGTAGCCTTTACACAGACATTCATGTCCTTCCACTCATCTACATCTAAAGTGGATGACATCTTCTCAAAACCGTCTAGGGATCGGTGGACCCCTTTCTTCACGAGTAACGCCGTGACGCGCATCTTCCACAAGAGAAAATTCGACTTGCCGTCAAATTTCTCTACCTCGAACTTGGTCGTCGTCGTCTTGGTCACCATAGTAGCTCTGATACCAATTGTTAGAGTATTCGAGCAGCGGAAGAAAAACTTAAACACACAAGAAACCCTAAATCTACCAACCAATCAAGACAAAGAGCAAACAACAAGATTTAACGTGGTTCCAAGTGATCAAAATAATCCGTGTACGTCCACAGAGAGAAGGGGAAAGATCTTATTACTTTTGACAAGAGATTACAAGAGGTTGAAACCATACACCCCTAACAATTGTAGAATATAGATCTCTCTCTCTTTTTTTTTGTTATTTAAACCCATGGATTGATACAATATATAGAGATTGATTTTGCTCAATCCTATAAGAACTCTAACTTGAATCCTAATTGGATTTGCCTCTTTAATTAATTTCTTCAATCCAATCCTAATTAGGATAGTATAACTAATCCTAATTAGAGTCCAAACCCAAACTGAAACCCTCTCTGTTGCTTCTCTCACTTGGTCTGCACCTTTGCTTCGTTGCATACGACAACACAACAGCTACGGGTTAAATCCTTCTCACATATGCGGCAGCAGGGTGGTCTCTCTCCAATAGCAGCGTCGGCTTCTAATTGGCTACAGGAGACTGCAGCGAACACAGCTGCTTGTGGGTTGTTTGCAGAAGACAGCATCGCCCCAGCTCCTTCGAATGCTTCTCTCTCAACTGTTTGAATCATCACGAACTCAACATGATATAGTCTAGTTAGCCACAATAAGTGAAGTGGCGCAAGATCATATGGAAGTCTAATAGCCATGTGCTGAATGCCTGATTTGATTAGCCCATGAATGAAGTAGTACATAGTTGGTGATTTGGTTAACATATGAGTGAAGTGATGCAAAAATTAGTGGATCCTGTTAAGGTTTGAAGTGTAATTGACAGTTGAACTATATTTACAAATTAAGACGGGGTTGTTAATATTATTAATATGTGAGTATAGTCCCGCATTAGATATGATAAAAAAGAGTTATAGGTTTAGAAAGAGAGTTGGGACCAATACCTAAACCGAGAGTTATAGTTTGGGCTCGGTTACTCCCCAACACTCATTACATATGTAATGCTTTTATAAATTGTTATTTTTATCACTTTTTTTAAGTAGTATATAATATGATGATTACATCGCTAACCCAAGGGGGAAAAAAGAAAAGATACAAAAACAAAATTCCCCGGCTTCGCCGCTGCATAGTACCAATGACGCTGAACGGTTCTGTAGGCCCTTGAGCTGGTGGCAGTGAGTCATAACTGATGAGATGCTGAGAAGGACACATGCACTCATCTCTACAGCTCAATGATTGTCCCCTCAGCTCTGAGCACGCACCGTTAATTAATTTTCTTCTATCAAATCAAACTAATGAATTATTGTTAGGTTTATTATGTAGGCCCAACAAAAGACAAACTCACGATCTAATCTACTGACAGCCTTCTCACGTGTTGTTCTGTTCTGGACCCGAACCTCTCGGGCAGGTTGTAGTTATTTCCATTATTATTGTTTTCAATGAGGCTCAAAGTAGGGATTAATTGTTTGAATACTCGCCGATATAATTGCATCGTGAATGCGTATTAGATAAAATAAACATAAAGATATTACCCGCAGTAAAAATCAGTAGACTTATGTTTGACACGAATCCTTTTGCAGAGGCTTGAAACAGGGACTGATTCATGAGAAATAATTTCAGTAAGAAAGTGAAATTAAGAAAACAAAATGAGATGTTAACCTGAGCAAACAAATTGTTTTCATTTTCCGTCTTTGTTTCTTTCTGTTGGCGCATTTAAAATACATTTTCAAGGAGGAAAGAGACAGAATAGTGGTAAATGTAGATTAGTGTTTAGGATAAGATCATTTTTTTCTTTATTAAAAGTAAAATCTATATTCCATCAAAACAAGTTACAAATGTAAGATTCTATTCCAATAATTCTCATTTTAATATTGTACCAACTTTTTTTTAATCAACTATTGTGACGCGCCTTGGACAAAAATTCACTGCACGCTTGTCATCGTCTGAAATAAATGTGTTATAATATTGTACGGGTTGCTATCCAAACCTATCATGTTGTAGACTGTGAAGGCGGCATTTGGGTACCCCGCCCACGGATTCTTCACAAACCGGCTGCTTATTGGTGCGGCCCCAAACCCCCAATTATTTCTCCCTCTCTAGATAAATACCTTCCAACCTCTCCCTCTTCAAAATACTCTCATCAAACTCTCCATCCCAATAATATCACAAAGTCACTCTAGCTACGAGCGCTCGTAAACTTCTCCTGCGAGAATGTGCCGCCCTCCTTCATCGTTCGAATCTCTCTCATCTCTTTCTTCGTCCTCTTACTCAAACACCAGGATGATCAGAAAGCCCAGCTTGAGGTCCATGCCTTGGTCTCCTCGTGTGACCTGTGACCAAAGTTCATCGGTTGGGGAGCCTCAACGCTATTTTCTCGACTCTTGTTTCCTCTGCAAAACCCCTCTCCATCTGGGTGATGATATCTACATGTACAAAGGAGACACCCCTTTCTGCCGTGAGGAGTGCAGGCAAGAGCAGATCGACATCGACGAAGCAGAAGAAAGGAACAAGAAGTTGTCCAAGAAACTGAAGTCCAAGATTAGTAATAACAACACTTACGAATCTTATGAGATTCATGCGAGGAACGCTGAAGCTGTGGTTGCTGTGTAAACTGAAGTCAACCAGAGAAGTACTCGAGGCGATCGATGTTTACTGTGCATCAGGAGATGATCAGCACGAAGAAAGCTATTTGAGGAGAAGATCGATTGGAAGGGGAGAATAAGAGATCTTCTGTGTCCATGTTTATATAATTATCCTTGTGATGTAAATTAGTTGTTTGTTGAAACTTGACGATTCAGTTTCAATGATTGTGCTACGGCACCACATCTCTTAAAAGTCTTTTTCCCCCATATAACTTGATGAGAAGTTTAATGGTATGTTTGGGAGTTCACCACTCGCCGCGAAAGCGAATCACCTAGAGAGAAAGCTCTGACTTTTGTTTTCACAAAAAACTCAAGCCAATCTCGATGTTTCTGTTTCGCGATGGAAACAAGATTAGAAGTAATATATCTCAGCAATGTGAGATATACATTATTCTCAATATCAAATATAGGTCTGAATATCGAGGTGTTAAAGTAAGAGAGAGAGAGAATCTTGGGTAAATTTTCCTTTAGTTGAATATTGAGTGTGCACATATATTTATACAAGTAGAGGAGTGTGAGGTGTGTTCTCCCAAGCAACGTGGGACTAAAACCCACTACAATACACTATTATCAACAACTCCCTTCAAACTCATGTTGGATCAAACAAAGTGAGTTTACGTACAAGAAACTGGAACCGATAAATAGATAAGGCCTTTGTGAAGAAATCTGCAAGCTCATCATCGAATGAGACATGAGGAAGTAGAATTGTCTTGTCTTTAATAACTTGGTGACAGACAAAATGAGCGTCGATCTCAATATGTTTGGTCATTTCATGAAATACTGGATTATTAGCAATCTGGATGGCACTCTTATTATCATAATAGAGAGGAGTAGGAGTCGTAACAGAAATGCCGAAATCACTGAGAAGACGACGAAGATGAATAATCTCATTAGCTGTTATGGACATTGCACGACACTCTGCCTCGGTACTGGAAAGAACAATAACATCTTGTTTCTTACTTCGCTAGGAAATAAGGGAATCACCAAGAAATATACAATAACCTATAGTAGACTTTCTGGTAGTTGGATCACCAGCCCAATCAGCATCAGAATATGCACAAAGCTCTAACTTAGATGTAGCAGGAAACAAAAGAGAGCGAGTGCAAGTACCCCGGAGGTACCGAAGAATCCGTAATAAAACAGCGTAGTATACAGAACGTGGGGCACTAACAAATTGACTGACAACACCAACAACATGAGAGATATCTGATCGAGAGATGCACAAATAGACCAACTAGCCAACAAGATGTCGATATCGGGTAGAATCAGATAGAGACTCACCGTCAGTAGAGCAAAGTTTGACATTCTGCTAAAGTGGAGTATCGACAGTTGCATTATCAGTTAGCTCAACTTGATTTAGAATATCTGAGAGATACTTCTGTTGAGACAGTAATACACCCCGCGGGCCTTGAGAAATTTCTAGACCAAGAAAATGTTGGCCTTCTTATTTTGATGATGTTTAACAAACAATTTACTACTAATATTGTTTGTTTAGTGTTTGTGCTTTTTTATTTATTGTAGACAAACAATATGTTGGAGGATGGATGGAATAGAGCTTCAACGATCATATGCAATAGAGGTTGGCGGAATAGTGGAGTGAAGCAATGTACATTCAAGTTAAAGATACAAGTTCAAGCTTCTTCCACAAGTGTACCAAGTCAAGCTTGGGTAATTTAGTTTAGGTTTATACATTATGTGTGTTAATACTTCAAGCTCAATATCACACGCACACGTTTGGTTTGGTTTATCGTCGTTTTGGATTATAGACTTAACGATATTATTTTATATCTTTTATCAAGTTTATAAATCTATTGGAAAGTTTTTAAAACTTTGTTGAAACTCATTTTGTCAAGATCAAGCTTTTACAAGACCATACTTATGCGATTTTACAAAATAATGAGATTCTACAATTGGGAAATACAAATTAGAAAATTATTTTTGTAGCATGTTCAAAATCACATTTTCAAACATTTACCAAAGTTTCATCAAGTTTGAAATTGATTTGTTACGTTTAATTAAATTTACAAAATCATGTTTTTCGTTCGTTCATGTTCGTGCATATTTTTACAAAATAGATGAGTTTTTATAAATGGGAAGTGATATTTAAGAAATTATTTATTTGAAATGTTTATCTACATGTTTAAAAACTTCCTTTGGACCTGAGACATAGAGTTGAGACGCATAGATGAACTCCGCGCTTTGGACCTGAGACGCAGAGCTGGACTCTGCATGAACTCTGCGTTACTGAGTCCACAAACTCTGTGTCTGGACTTGAATGCTGGGGATGACCCTTGCGTTTTGACTCTGGAATATGGGTATGACCTCTGCGTTTTGATGATATATAACACAGGGATGACCACTGCGTTTTGATGGTGAAACACATGGATGACCTCTGCGTTTTGATGTGAAGAGACCATCAATTTGTGGTCTCTTTTGCTGGAGCATTGCAAAGATCATCATCTTATAATCTTCATCTTGGCTCCTTACAAATATGAGAGTCCTCAGATTGTAACTCCCGATGTTGATTGTGAAGGTTGTTGATTGGAGCTTTTATCAGTTATTGTGAAGGTCGTCAGATTGTAACCTTCATCGATCTACGTGAAAGTTTTTAAATTATAACATTTTGGAAGTCGTCAGATTGTAACTTCCATCATCGGTGTTTGATGGGGGATCAGATATCTATTGTGATTTTTAGACAGCCTACAAGGAAGAGTCAACAGAAGGAGAGGGAGAGATGTTAGGGAGATCTTGAAAGGAAAACTGAGGTGAAGAAGTGGGTAATGCAGTTGACAGGGAAGCATGATCAGTAGAGTGGAGAAAATTGAAGTAATCAGAAGCAGAATAATATGAAGAATCCTCTTCGAACTGAACATGATGAGATATATGAACTCGACGAGTTGCGGGATCATAACAACGAATTGAACAAGTGAGACACAAGATTTACGTGGTTCGACAAACTTGCCTACGTCCACGGGAGGGGGTGATGGGAGATTCCACTATGAAGGAGAACACCGACGACTTGCACAACCAGCAAGCTCGTCCCAAAGATGAAGAGACTTCGATTTTACCCAAGAAGACTTCTTTCTTGTACAATCGCTCCAAGTTCTCTCTCTTTTCTCTCTCAAGGTCTCACTTTTTTAGATCTAAAAAATTCTTTCTGCAGCCGCCTAAAACCTCTGCAAACCATCTTAAAAAACCTTAGGAATGAGTTCCTATTTATACGCAAAGAATTAGATCTGAAAATTTGGATCTGGAAATCTCATCGGCTGTCTCACACGGAAGGGTAGTGAGACACATTTTTGTGTCTCGGATGTGCCCTGAGACACCCTCGTGGGTGTGCCCCCCTCCCCGAGATACAATTTGTGTCTCGCTATTCACAGGAAAAATTCTCCCTCCTTCCATTCCCCTTCATTATCCTCCAATTTGGGGTGTAACATTTTGGCACAAATCCCCCACCCCACGCCCATTCCCCTCCTTTACCTTCCTAAATGCAACTCCCAAACAATATTAAAATTACATTTTTCTTCCCCTCCCCTTCTCTACCCTCCATCCAAACAGGCCATAAGAGTTTTATTTTACACATAACTATTCTTTAAAATTTTATTTTGGATAGCTGCTTGCTGAGTTTTGAATCACGATTGCTCGAATATCGTATTAGAGTTTCCTTGCTATACCGGATTCAAAACTTTCAACAAGAGTTGAAGATTATACTTTAACGCATCACAGAAGATAGAAACTTGTGAATCTATTAAAATTACCTCTTTGAATCCATAGAGAATGACCTTTGAATTTACAAAGAATTTTAAATCCACAAAGAAAATTTAAGGGTAAAAAGCTATTTTGACTCATGTTCTTGGGCTTCATACTTAAATTGGTCCTCATACTTAGTTCTTTCTCAATTTAGTTCTCGGGCCACACTTCAATTTTTTCTCAACTTTAGTTCTCATAACACACTTTGATGCTCTAGATACATAAATAACCAGTTTGTGCTCTAGATGTCCAAATATCAGAAGTTAAAGAAAATCTATAGTTTAAATTTTTAAAATAAGAAATTATTATTTTTTTCTTCCTCCTGATAATGTTTTAAAATATCACGTTGACATGTTTGACGAGAAAATTTTATAAATGCAGGATAAAAACCATCTCTAAACATATCTTCAAATTCATCATCTTCTACTAATTTAAAAGGAAGATTTTTAAGAATGATAAACCTGATGATGCATTTCCTGACTCGGACAACATTATAATTCTAACTACCGGGACTACCAGAAGAGGAGGATTGGGAAATCATAGATTGTCGGATATCACCTTGAGGATTCTGGCATTTGTTGTGTTTTTCTATATAACGTTTGAGGTGATTGGTGCCGCTCTTATGATGAGCTTGAAAAGTCTTGCCGCACAATACACATTTAGCCTTCTGGGTGAGAATCCTGCCGTGTTCATCATTGGTGACATCTATCTTCTCGAAAAAATTCCACACATCGGATCTCGGCCTTGTAGGAGCTCTTTGTGCAGATTCGTCACCACCGGATTCAGGATTAACACCGGTATGATCGGTAGGAGTAGCTGTTGTAGGATGACTCATTTCAAGGAGATAAGTTTTGCTCTTCATAATCCGATTCAGAAGCCATTTGATGGAAGGATTAGAAAGTATATGAGATTATTAGAGAGTATAAGAGAGTATTAGAGAGAAGTAAATGAGTTTTGGTGTGAGGAGAAGAAATGAAAGCCCTCCTCTATTTATAGAGGTAACCTCCTAGACAAATGGCCAAAAAAAACCACCACTAAATAGCTGTTTTTGACCGTTTTAAGGGCAAAACGGTTAAAATGACCAATTTGACCGTTATGATCGGGTCGGGTCGGCCCAACCCGACCAAAACGGTCACAAATGGCCCGGCCCGACCACAACGGTCACTTAGGTGATCGTTTGGCGAAAACGGTCACCTTTGGTGAACGTTGACGCCGGCCCGGCTCGGATGTTGTCCGCAATGGTCACTAAAGGTGACCGTTGCGACCGGGCGGGGCTTCGGGCCGTCCGACCTGGTTTCTTTGTCCGATCGGTGCTGTACTGGGCCGGACCCGGGCAGGACATCAACGGGCGGACCCAGACCCGAGTTTGGCCCGGGTTTCCGGGCCAACCTCGGACTGGCTGGCAGGCTTTTTGAACATGCCTACATTAAGTCCTTTATAAAAAGATTTAAGAGCAAATTCATCATAAGTTTTATTCAAAAAAACAATAGTTAATTTTAACTATACTCTCAAGGAACTACAGAATACAATTATAATCAAACAAACGTGTTTAATTGAAACCCAACATTGGTACTCCTCGAACATTCATAATTGAAATAACTACGGATATAATCAAAAAAATTTACGGATAAAAGTACACACACATATGTAATTTGTCTCTACTATAATTAACAGCACCTGTATCTAGTAGCAGATACAGCCCCTTACTGATACCCTTTCCTTTGCTTTATTCTACTTTAATAATGGCACGTGACATTAACTTCAAATTTACGCGAACCAATTTGGGGTTCAGAGCTCACACGTGAAATCCCAGTACTAAACTCATCATGCGTGCTTTTGATCGCGCCAGCATTATGGACCTAAAGCTGCCCTCGAGATGCAAGCTCCAACAAAAGCGTGGTCAATCAAGTCCAAACACGCGTCATCTACAAAATTCCAATTACAAGTACTTTCTTGCTTAATTACCTTAACTATGTTGTTATTAAATTGAGTAAATTAGTAAAATTACGATGTTTAAGCAAGCAAGAAAATGGGAGATGACGAAGAGATCCGAGATGTCACCTTGAAGCGCGATAAAAGGTGACAATCTCGAATATTATACAAATGAAACACAATCTAAAGTGTTTTTAGGGTTTTTTTTACGGGTATCCTTGTACACTCATTAAAGGATGAGAGATAGAGAGGAGAAAAATAAGAAGAAGAAATAATATAAATCAGAGGGGACTCACTTAATATTTATTTATTTTTATCTCTTTCATCCTCCAATGAGTGGCATAAGTGCCCATTAAAACAATCGTTAAAAAGAAATAAAGAATCACAAGCTTGTAAGCAGTACTCTTACTCTAAACCAACATCTATCTAAATTAAAAAAAAGACAGCTAAAAGCACGAACATAAATTTATTACTATAAAAGAAGAAAAGGAAAGAAATTGATTCACTGTGCAGAAAATAGTGCGGCACCCAAATTTATTTGTCGAAATCTTAGGTTTTTTGTCCATGGACCACGGCCAAACAACCAAAAGTGGTCACGGCTGCATGTGGGTTGTTGATGCATGCATTGAACCGAGTCCCCTTTCGAAAAGACAGAGAGTAAAAAAGATTGTCGCTTTTTTTTCCTTGTAGTAAAATTATCTGAAATTTTTTTTAATGAGATATGAAATATCACTTCAGAAATAAAAAGATGCTAAGACATGAATTATCGTTTTTCACTATTTCGCTCACCAATGTTATGGCTGTTGTAAAGCTTAAAGGATAAGAAATATTTGTAATTTTTGGTTATTAGAGTAGCTAGCATTTATAAGGAATGGCACTGTGCTACAATAATAAGGTTGAATGTTAAACACTTCAGTTTTCTTTTAAGTTCTCACATAGTAATATATATATATATATATATATATATATATATATATATTCAAAGTCAATAATTCAACCTATCCCTCTGGAATGACTTAAGATTTGTATAACTATTGCCAGCATAGTTAGGCAAAAACTTGTAAATTTAGCCCCTACCCTTGGGAATTTAATGTATGAGTATAGCTTCATATTAGTTAAGAAATAGTGTAGGAAAATAGAAAGGTACGTAAGTTCAATACTTAAGAATTTGACCTTTTCGTTTATTTGGTTCTCAACCTTTGTTTAAGACCCATTAATTTACGAAAAACATGGTTACGGCCTAACATGTGACGTTAGAGCCCAAATTACACTCTAAGAGAGAGTGAAATTAATCTTATACGTAACATGATCATGTTAAGGATTAACTAAGAACAAACCAGCCGCAGATGGTGGAAGATCATAGAATGTTGATATGCGACCATGTTATTATTGTATGGTTGTCATTTTAAACCAAGTCATTATTGTATGGTTGTCATTTTAGGTCAAATCAAATCATCTAAGCTCGGGTTAATCCATATATTTTTTTGGGAAAATTCTGCAAATACTAATAGTCGTGCCATTGAAATCACGATGGTTGGCACATGGAATCTATTTTTTTATTCCTCATAAATAAATTTGTGATAATTAGTTTTTCGTGAGTAGTGACAGCCCATGGATTCACATGGGCCACCCATAAACCAGCACGGCTTGCGAGCCACCTCCCTCTTTATAAACTCTCTACCCTTCCCATTTCCTTCGCTGCATCAAATCCCATAGTCTAATAATTAAGACGCCAGTCTAAGAGAGAAGAAAGAAGTACGTGCAATTTATACCCTTCATCTTCCCCTCGACCTACAAATTAACCCAAGCTTGAGATCAATGGAGGGGTCAAGCTCCACTCAATTCTCTTCTCTATTCTTCAGCTGTGACCCAGCTGTTTTAGAAGAGAAGCCTCACTATTTTCTCGACTCCTGCTTCCTTTGTAAAACCCCTCTTCATGTCGGCGACGAGCTGTTCATGTACAAAGGAGACGCCCCATTTTGCAGCGAAGAGTGCAGGCAACAGCAGATTGAAATCGATGACGCGAAAGGGAGGAGGAAGATGAAGATGTCGAAGAAATTGAAATCCAAGGTCGGAGATGATAGCAACAATTCTACTGCTAAACCTAATGAGGTCTATTTGAGGCAAGCTGATACGGCGGTCGCCGTGTAGTAGAGTGGCTGATCAGAGATGAGCACGAAAGCCGATCGAGGGAAATTTGTATTTAAAAAAAAAAGAAAAATTCGTTTCTTTTTTTGGCTGGCTTTTCCCCCTCTCCCTCTTAACACGAGAGAGATTTTCGGATGTAAATGAGTTTGTTTTTAAGTTTTTTAAAAGAGAATTTAGTTCGTAAATCTGTTTATTAATTAGCCTATACTTGTTTGACTGCTGGAAATTAGAAGCATATCAAAATCGAAAAGTTTAGCTGTTTAAGAATTAAAAAGCAGAACGATTTTTCAAAACAGCCCTTTTTAAACTTTTATTTTTCAAAATCGATCCTGCTTTTTTTATTTATCAAAACCGACCCGTTTTTTTGATTAGCAGCCTAATCACATTCCTAAATAGTCGGGGTTGCCAACCCCGACTATTTCGGAGGGTGTTAAACCCTAAGTAGAAGCCTTAAACCATACAAATTTTAAGTCCTAAATAGTCGGGGTTGCCAACCCCGACTATTTAGGAATGTGATTAGGCTGCTAATCAAAAAAACGGGTCGGTTTTGGTAAATAAAAAAAACAGGGTCGATTTTGAAAAATAAAAATTTGAAAGGGACTGTTTCGAAAAATTGTTCTAAAAACCATGGTCAGGGCCTTGTGCAGTTCTAGTTCTAGGTCTATTTCTAAATCAGTTGTCTCGTTAAAGTTTCTGTTTTTTTAATTACCTTTTTTTTAATCGTGTAAACGAGATAATATGAAGAGCAACCCAGAAGGCCACAAGTTTGGAATAATAAACCCAAATTATTTGCTTAAATACATAACGCTTGTACGTAAGTAATGGTCACTATTTCGAATAGCGAAAAGATAAGGAAATCTTTCCCTGAATTGTACCTCTTTATTCATAATTGAACAAACAACATCTAAAATTTAAATATATAGATTCTTTAAGGGTTAATATCAAAAAACCCTCCTTAAGGTTAGATGAATATTGATAACCCCCCCCCCCTCCTTTAACTTTTAAAATATCAGAAACCCCTTAAATAAGGATTATCACAATACCCTTCCTTTAACTTTTAGATTTTATCAAAATATCTTCCTTAATTTTGAGATTTTATCAGAAAGCTAAGGGATGTTTTGACAAAAATCTGAAGTTAAGGAGAATTTTCGGATAACACCTAAATTTAAGGGATTTTTTTAAATATTTTGAAAGTTAAGGGGTATTCTGGTAATCGTCCAAACTTGGGGGGGGGGGGGGGGGGGGGGGG
>BQKN01000339.1:577416-604307 GCA_022839385.1 Asparagus kiusianus | reverse complement strand
GGGGGGGTTTATTATATTTAGCCATTCTTTTGACTTCTTTTGTTTGTCTCTCCATCAGCAATGCGTGTAAAGTTGTATGTGGGGCTCCAACTACAGGTGCAGTTTTGTAATTTTTCGATTTAAAGATCGGACGACGAGAGTACTTCAGGTCGTTGTAATGAGCTGTATCCCACTGAGGCTGGAATCTGGATACATATTCGATAGCTTGTGGACTTTTTAAAAACAGGAAAATTGATAGCTTGTCCTGCGAAAATGACTCGTTGCTTAGGGCGCATTAATTTGGGTTATCTCTATTTCAAAAAAAAAAAAAAAAACCGAAAAACTATTATTTTTAATAATAATTGTTGTTTATCTAGTGGTTAGTTAAGAATGTTTTTTTTTTATATTTAACACCCACCATACCATCTGAATTGCACTCATTTCAAAATTGTACTTAAAAGAAAAATACTAAACTATCAAACAGATAATCAATAATTGCTAGAGTAGTGATCCCTCCCTATTTTTTTAATAGTAAAAAGGGTCTTAATCTAAATATACTGTGGATCCGATTCCAACATAATGGTTCGTGAATTACTACTAAACAACCAAACCGAAATTCTGGAGAGATGGCCGTGGGTTTGGAAAGAAAGGATAGAAAAGATGCATAATATACAGAAATTGAAATGACATGTTTAATACTAGATAAGATGTATATTGCGATTAAAATAATGGCAATAGTAATAATAACGTTAGTTATAACAACAACAACAATAATAATAGAACTAAAACAAATTACTACTTGGCATTCATGCAATCAATGACAACTGTTTTATTATATACGTAATAGATGATCCATATTGGAGAGATCCATTTCTATTGAGAATTCTTGTATGGGTATCATCTTATTACGGGAAAAAAACTAGAAAACTTATAAACATTGTATAAATTTTATATCACAAACTTCATAGCTAATTGTTGATGTTAAATGATTACACGGTCAATAATATCCACTATTGGATGGAGTTGTTGAATATTGATGAGCAGCCGCTTTATTCCCCGACTTTATGTCTGGTTCTTGAGTTGAGTGACTGAAGCATGCATAAGTAAAAACTCGTGAGAGGATGGGAACTTGTTCCCTCATGGTTCCTCCAACAATCAAGTCAGCTAGTGGGTTTGAGTGAGAAAAAAGAACAATGAGTTATTATGTGTGTGGTATGATTCGTAGAAGACACTGATTTTTCAGAAAAAATCAGAATCAAATCAGGATCCTCTCAGCCTCCCCGAATGAGAATCCTCTCAGCCTCGAATCAGAATCCTCGAATGAGGGAATAGTACCTTGCATTTATAGTGGTGCCAAAGGGGCATAACCATCATTATGACCGAGCACAGGATGGCGGTGAAGAAACGTGGGCTGGCAGCTGCGTCAGCACTCTCTTTATAGGTGTCGGCTGACAACTGGAAGAGAGATCACGTCAGTATTAAATGGGAGGTGATCGGAGGTATGGCGGTGCTGACGTGGTCTGATGAGTCATGAAGACTATCGAGGCTAGAGGTATGATAGCGTCTGCCAAACATTAAATGCGACACTGACATGTTGTCAATGGGAGAGGCTCGAGGCTAAAGTTATCCTCTAGCTTCGCCAAAGAAGTAACGCCCTTCGAGTCGACCTCGTAAGGTATCGAGTCAGCTGGTCGATTGGACTCGCTGTGAGTGGTCTTCGACAAAAAGAGGGGCGACAAGTACCGTCTTTCGGGTCGATATGATGGAATATCGACTCGACAAGATGGCTGAGTTGTCTTCCCTGTTAGTCTCCGGTCGCCAACCTGATTGGGGCATTGCATGCAGATGTACATCTATCCGTTGCTAGTAAAGGGTTGCACTTAGATGATTGGGAACACCATAATAGTTGGCCCCTTTCGCTTGGAGTCAGCTTTAGCTGGGTCCAAGTGAAATAAGAATAGCTTTGGACAGACGTGGGTGCTTCAAATGCGAGAACTAAAAAGTTCCTTCGATTTGACATGACCGACGTCACTACACGTTCTTTTGACTGTTGCAAATATATTTTTCCTAGCAGATTGCGGGTTACTCTAGGTGAGCAGGATGCGTCTCGATCTGTGAGATGGTGCTTCGAATTCTGAAAATTGATCTCGGCCATTGACCAAAATTTGATCTGACGGTTTAGATTTCGGCAATTGTAAAGTCAGCTGCCTATATATAGGACCAGGGGTTTGAGGGTGTCGGTTATTGCCTTTTAAATTTCCTTCTAGAGAACTAAAGACTTTTCCTCTCATCTCTTCCAGCGATCATCTCTGCAATCTCCGATGACATCTGAGCCTGTGGATCGTTGAGCTCTCCTGGCGGGGATCCATTCTAAGGTGACGTAGTCCCAGATGAGAGTGCTCTCTGCGAGGTTTAACATCCCTAAGGAATATGATCTGATGGCCCCGACAAGGTCGGAGGCCATCTGTGATCATGGGCCTGAGCGGAATCCTCTCTACTTGAGGCATTTAGAGTTTAGTCTTCAGCTATCCCTACATCCCTTCCTTAAACAAGTGTTCACGGTGCTAGGGGTTTCGCCGGCACAAATGAAGCCGAACGCCATTGCTATCTTGGTAGGGTTCATTGTGATCTGCCACTGGTTGGCGATCAAGCCATCTCTGTGGGTCTTGGGCCGGCTGATGGTTGTGAAGGTGAACCAGATGGAGATCCGCTTCCACTTTCAAATGGTGGGGAAGTTCAGGCTTATCACCGGTCTTCCAGACTCTCACAAGCACTAGAAGGAAAAGTTTTTTGGGTCGTGGGGGATGATCTGAAGTTGGGCTACTCTAATTAGCCTGAAATAAGAAGTGAGGCGCTCATGGAGGGTGAGCTGACTATCGTCGAGAGAGATGCGCTTGACCAGATTAAGGCGACGTTGGTTCTCATTGAGTCGACAATCTGCTTGACAACTTGGTCTTGTGGGTTATTGGTGTGTGGAATGTGCCCCCTTCTGACAAGGACCAGGAGAAGGCTTCCACCCTTGTCATAGGGATAGCAGAAGCGGCAACGGCGCCTACTGTTTATTTGGCTGCTCCCCAGGAGGGGTCATCTACTAGGCCTATGAAGTGTTTTCGATAGGAAATTCCTCCAAGGAGGCTGAGATAGCTGAGGAGGAGCCTGCTTCCACCCTCATCCATAGATAGATGAGGTCGAGGGATATGGAACAGGTACCTCAAGTAGCGGCCAAGATGACCAAGACCAACGTCATTCATCTAGATGAGTCTGCCTCAGGAGAACCAGTCGAGGCTTCTCAAGATGAGGGAGCCGAGGCTAGTTTTGTCTAGGTAGGGAGAGTCGTCCCGTCGCTGAAGCGGTTTGACTCGACGGGGGAAGGAGCCGATTGAAGAGAAGATAGTGCCTCCCGTAGGGCTAGAGTATCTCTTTCCGCACCGTGTCGTCAACATCGGAGAGGAAGAATGAGAGAAGATGAGGAAGTACCTCATCGGGCCCACAGGAGTTGGCTCTACCTATGGACAAGAGCCTGGCCTTGAACACTACTTCAAGCCCGATGAGCACCTTGATGCTCGGGGGACTGTCCTGGGCTCTCGTTGGACTTAGCAGAGGGCGGTTATGTAGTTCTCACTTCCTCGGGATGCAAATTATTTGCAAGGGGTCCCGGATGTCGGCCTCCGCCATACCCTTTGCAGCTACTTTGTTCGAGGTGCTATGGTGGAGATGAAGTTATACAGCTAGATGGGTAGTTATACCGCCAGATGGATCTTATCCGGACTGCTTATCTCAAGTTCTTAGGGTAGGTTACTTCCCTAAGGGCTAACAGAGAGGCCGACTCGGAGTGAGTCACGGAAACACCAGTCCCAAGCGCTTCTAAGGTCGATTGGCTCAGGCGGGAGCAGGAGGAGATCTAGAGGAAGGTCGGGAGAATGGAGGCGGCTCTCTAGGAGAGGGACTGTGCTATGGCAATGGCTGAGATGGAGAAGGATTTGACGGTGCATGCGAGATGTCGACTGGGCGAGGAGCATGAAACACTTGTCAAGCATTAATAGGAGGTCGCCCACTTACAGGAGTCACTTTTAGCGGTTCAAAGCCAAAAAGCTCAAATTGAGTCAGAGGCTCACTTCCGGGAGATCATTGAGGAGTATCAACAAAGTTTAACTGAGAAAACTAAAATGGCGATCGCTTGCAAGGCAGAATATGACTACTTCTCGGTGTAGCTCCCAGTCGAGATGGGGAACCCACCCGACCACTTCCACTATCCTTCTATTATGGCTAAGTGCCTGGATGAGCTGGAGGATGTGGAAGCTTTAGGAGGGGGACTCGATCTCGATGAGGACGAGGGAGAATCGGACGAAGGAGAAGACTACGCGACTCCTCTGTCGACCGCTCCTAGGGATTCCCCACCAGCGACTCCTGGAGCGGGAATGGACTTCTCGTAGCCTCCTAGGACTTTCCTGTTTCTATGCTTTTGTTGTATATGTGTATACATTGTATATTGTAATGACACTTTATCAATGAATGAAGAAACACTTTTGAGTCTGAAATTGCTTGTCATGTGCTGTACAATCTAAATTTGTGTCTTCTGAATGACTTAACTCCATAGACATGAACTGCTGACTCGAGGGGACTTGTTCTTTGTTGAGAAGATACGTCCTGAACTCGAGTAGTCACTCTTGATGTGCTAGTTTTTTGTCTAAGTTATAGAATCAATCTGGACGGCGTTGGTGTCTGAGCTTCATGGGCGAGTGCCTGAGAAATAGTCTTCATAGTCCGTTTGTTTGTCATAAAATGAGATCTCAAAATTTGTATTAATTGAGTTGTTTATTACAAATCAAAATCACTTTTATACAGAAGCAGAGAGAATTGATTCGATCTCTCTTTGTTTAACATGGGCTCTTTGGGGCGATAGGATGCTTCTCTCGACGCTTGTGTCGAGTTTGTTTCCATTTAACGATTCGAACGAGGTTGCGGACAAACTTCAGCACATGGTAGAAGTTTGGTTGGATGAGTTCGAAGGCCGAACAAGTGCTTGATTGCTTGTAGGCTGAGTATGCCGATTTCTCAAAGTTTAGTCCTCTTCTCCTGAGGATTCGAACAAGACTGCCAATAAGCTTCATCGTGTGGTAGAAGCTTTATCAAAGTTTGAATACTCGAGCTAGGATATTTGAGAGCCGAGTGCACAAGATGCTAGGTTCATCTCCTTGCATCCACATCTTTCCTCTCTTTTCTGCCCCTCCCCTTTTCTTGTAGCCATCAATGGATATTTGTAGAGGAGAATGACCAATAATCACCCCCTTAGAACGTGGAAAGTGGGCACAACCATTTTCACAATTCATGCTTTAGTGGTTGACTTGGTCAAACAATCCAAGCGAACCTGACTTTCAGGCGAACTTGATAATTCGGGTGAGCTTGACCATTCAGGCAAGCTTGGCGAGCTTCAGGTGAGCTTGGTGAGCTTTGAGCGTGCAGGTGAGCTTGGCACATGAAGACGAGCTTGGAACATGCAGGTGAGCTTAGCACATGCAGGCAAACGTGGAACATGCAGGCGAGCTTGGCACATGCAGGTGAGGTTGGAGTAAGCGGGCGAACCTTGTAGGTGAAGCTATCAGGCGAGCTTCAATCAATTCAGGCGAGCTTCAAGCGTTCAGGCGAGCTTAGCCTTGTCTGCGGAGTCAAGTATTCAGGCGAACTTACCTTTGCTTATTTGATTCAGGAAAATTCACACTATGAGGCAGACTTGCCTTGAATGTTCAGGCAAACAAGTAGACTTAGCTTGGTTCAGACGAACCCTAATCTTGCAGGCGATGTTCAGGCGTTGAGGAACATTACTTGGTGCGAAGAACGGGTCATGACTTTTAAACCGTAAGTCGGAATTAGACTAATTATATATGAAAATTAACTATCTTGTCGAGATGGGGCCAACCAAACCCATTGAAGTTCAGTTTGCTACCGTCTGTTTTTCCAAATTCCCTTTGGTTTGAGAAATTTTGGTGTTTTTATCTGTTTTTTACTATTTTTGATAATATTCTTGCGGGCAAACTTTTAAATTTCTCTTTTAGGAATAAATGCAATTTTATTTGCCTACACCATTTTTAGCTATCAAGGATCGACTAGGGAGGCCGACTATTCATCTAATAAACATTTAGTGAGTTTTTAAAAGTATTTATTAGGCAGGTGAAACATCACTATGAGAAATGACATAATGGCGCTATCCGTTGTCAGAGAGTTATGGCGTTGCTTCGGTTTTCGAGCGAAGAGGCGCGTAGTAAAGGAGGGATGCTTCAAATTTCATGTGAAATTTTTGAGATTTCAAGGCAAATCTCGCTCGTTCACTTTGAAATAAGCCGACAGTCCAAATTAATCCAAATGTTCCCCTCAATTGCTATAAATAGCTCACTGGGGGCGCAGAATAGTCTTCTTCGTAAACTCTTGCTCTAAAATCTTCGGCACTTCTCTCTTAACTTTCCTAAATCCTTTGTACTCCAAATCTTCAAATGGCCTCTCAAACCTCCACCACCGGCCACAGTGAGGAGAGGATCAGCTCGAAGGTCACCGTCGGAGAGCTCGAGCAGTACCATGAGCTCTATGATATCCCCAAAGCTTTCACGCTCACAGCGCCAAGCAGGGACGAGCCGGTGTATTGCCATGGCGATAATAAAACACCGTTATATCTTTCTCATCTTGAGTATGGGCTATGACTATTGCTTCATCCCTTCATTAGGGATGTATGCGTTGCTCTGGGGGTT
This sequence comes from Asparagus kiusianus, assembly GCA_022839385.1. NCBI lineage: Eukaryota > Viridiplantae > Streptophyta > Magnoliopsida > Asparagales > Asparagaceae > Asparagus > Asparagus kiusianus. The sequence goes on along the minus strand of BQKN01000339.1, from coordinate 597,588 downwards.
TCACCGTCTCAGTTCACCCCGAATGCAATTGCGGTCCTGGTGGGCTTCATCGTGATCTGCCACTGGGTGGTGTCCTACTGAGTATATTCCTCTTGGGGTGTCTGGTCAGGGTCAAGTCAATGAGGAGAGACCCATACTACTTCTACCACTATAGTGGAGGTGGTAATCTTGTCTTGGACGCTCCTGAGTCGAGCAGGGACTAGAAGGAGCGGTTTGTGTAGCTCTTTGGCGCCGATGGCATCCTCTCCTACCCTAGTTTGTATGGGTCTTCGGCGCCGACGCCATCCTCTTCTGCCCCAATTGGCCTAAAGTGGCCAAGGACGTGTTGAAACCGCGTGTTGTCATCCTTGCTGGTCTCTGGCCATCAACTTTATAGGGGCATTGTATGTGCATGTACACCTATCTATTGCTAGCAAAGGGTCACACTTAGGTGATTGGGAACACCATAACACTAACTATTGCGATTATTACGAACAAAGAGGAACTTCTAATATGAGGTTCATGTTGGATCCGAGATACAAGCCTAGAGGGGAATGAATAGGATTGCCTTTTGTTTTTCACCTAAACACAAAATATGTAGAGGAATAAAGCAGATAATAAACAAATCAATAAGGAATGAAAATCACAAGAATAATCACAATCAGAATACACGAGATTTTATAGTGATTCGGATAAACAATCATATATCCACTCATCCTACATCTACTCTTCTGTTTCGTGTGTTTAGCTTGTAATTATTCCTATGATTATTGCATTGCTTACTATTTTTATTATTATTCATTTTATTCCTCTGCATACTCTATGTTTAGGCGAAAGTTAGTAAGCAATCATATTCATTCCTCCTCTAGGCTTGCATCTCAGATCCAACAAGTGATATCAGACTCATTGCCCATCTTTAGGATTCAAAACCTAGGGTAGGGACGTCTTGTTTGATCACTATATATTTCACTAAGGGACATGCTATTGATCAATCCCCGCTTTTCGATGGGTCAAACTATACATATTGAAAAGCGCACACGAAAGCCTTTTTGTTGTCCACTAAATTTGAAGTTTGAAATATTATTGAGAACTGCTATAATGAAGCCACTACTGCTAATAGTGTGGCCACCGTGGTCACACCTAGAGATAAATGGACCCATTGTGAAAGCTTTATTCTTTGAATGTCAAAGCAATGAATGCTCTTTATTATTTTTTAACTGCTAAAAAATTTAACCGCGTGTCTGATTCTTTTACTGCATAGGAAATCTTGAATACTTTAGAAGTTATACGTGAAGGAACTTTATAGGTAAAAGAGGTGAAACTTACAATGCTTATGAGAAAAAATGAAAATTTTAAGATGAGGGCCTCAAATAATATTCATCACATGTTTTCCTAATTCACATACATTATGAACAAGTCAAAGGCTTTAAAAAAAGAATATGATAACAGAAAGCTTGTGAAAAAAAATTATTCTCTTTTTAGGGATTGGAAACCAAAGGTAATGACTATCGAAGAATTGTAAAACCTTTCTAAACTAACTCTTGAGAATCTTGTAGAGAATCTTCTTACATATGAAGTGCGTTTGAAAGAAAGAGAAAACAATTTAGAAAATAACTACAAGAATAAGTCGCTAGCTTTGAAAGTGGAAAGAGAAAAATCAAAGGCCAAGGCAAATAGGGGTGTGAGCTTGAGTTCAAAGAGTGAGAAAGATAATAATGTAGATCAAATTGTTAAAGGCTTCAAAATCTTCCTCAAATGAAAAGATGGTCAGAAATTCTTGCAAGACAAAAGTGATTACTACATAAGTAAGGTAAATAAATATAATTCTGGTGATTCTGATACTAAACCAACTTATTTTCGATGTAGGAAACTCAGTCACTTAAGAAAGAATTCCTTGCTAAACAAAAAGAAATATAAAGAAAAATGCAAAATTTTCAAAGTGACTATATGAGATGAGTCGGAGAATAGCCTGAGCAATGATGATAAAAGAGCACATTATTGTCTAATAGCTAAACATAGCAATTCGGATGAATACAAACACGACAGCTCCAATAGTAAGATATGCCCTACATATGATGATTTATATTCTAAATATGATAAAACTTTGGGTCAATGTTAAAAACTTATTGAAAAATATAAAGTTGTTAAAAAGGTTAACTCTAGTTTAAAGAAGGATAATAAATTATCGGGTGATAAAATTAAAAAATTTCTTTAGAATTAAATACATCTAATAATACAAGTGAAAATACCTCTGTTGAATGAGTACAATATTCTATGTATAGAGATATGAATTCTGATTTATTTAAGCAACTAACTAAAAAATCAAGTGAAAACGAATCATTAGTTGTTAGGATAAATGAGCTTTGATGTGAGTTGTCTTCTGAACAAAGAAAGTTTAAGTCTAAGTGCACTGCTATAATTCCTAAAAATGAGGAACTAAAGTCCAAAAATATTAATTTGAGAAAGGCTAAGAAAAAATTTCATAGGTTATAAAGGCTTAAACATGGTCCTTTTTAATCAATAATTTACAAAATCTAAATCTGGACTTAGTTATTCATATTAAAAAACATAAAAAATTTTACGTTTCGTGTGTCAAAGGAAACATAACTCTTTTTGTATCCATTTCTAACGTATCATCTACTATTTATGCTTTATATAGTAGAATGAGACATATTTCAATGACTTGTCAAATGCTATATAAAGTTAAATTATTTAAGCAAATTTGGGTACCTAAAGGCATAATTAATAACCAATGTGAACCTATGTGGATACCTAAGTCGTACCTTTCTATTTTTTTTTTGTAGGTATGTGAAAATGCTAAGAAGCAAGGTAACATCTGCTTTGGTTGCTCAAAACATATTTAAAAGATAAGAATCTATTCCTTATCCTAACCAAGAAGAAAAATGGGATGAGTGTAGGCGTCAAAAATTGCCTATAGGTCCCCGAATAGAGCTCGAGACAAAGAGAAGGCGATAAGCGTCATCATTCAAGTCAGGAAAGGATTATCCACTCCCGCGGAAGCTAACGAATATACGAATTGAGTTATTGGAGTGTACTGTAGGCGTATAAAACTGCCTATAGGTCCCTTAACATAGCTCGGCACGGTGATTCGACAAATTAACGAACCATCTGGTGACGTATCTAAACATGATCGTTAGTCCACAACACCGAAGCCAAGTGACACACGACGAAGCGGATTAACGAGGCTACGAGGCTAACGAACCGCACGCAAACAACGGAATAAATCCACTCGCGTGCGGAATCAAGCTAACGGTTTGGTGAGTCAACGAGTCATCCAACTATAAAACGGATTCGAACTCGAACACCGAAGCGGATTTACTGCCAAATCAGGATCCGTACTGCCAAATCTGAGCCCAGATCCGCTTTCAGAAGCCTATAAATAGAGGGGGGATGGCTCATTTTTCAAGGGTTAGAATTTGGAGAGCCGAAACTCTGCTGGATTGAGAATTGGACTTAAACTTTCGGAGCTTTGAAGATTCAACTTCCAGATCTGGTTCTTAACGATCATCCACGTCAAATAAGGCAGGAGTTCGAGAGAGATCAGATCTGAGATCTACACGGTTTTCCTCCGGATCAAAGCTTGGCCTTTGATCCCGAGAAGAGTCTCGATTTCGCTTGGTCGATTTCGATAACTAGGGCTATTATTTCCTTGGTGAAATAATCCCCTCACCTGTTATTTCCTTCGTGAGATAACACCTGCTATACCGTGTAGATCCGACCGGATCAAGATCGCGCGGTGGTCCACGGATTAACCCCGGCGCAGGCAAATAACCCACAAAAGCGAGAGACCGCAAAACAGGATCTCGCGATTTGTTCGGCATAAAAGGAAAGTTGTAATTTTTTTATTTCTTTTTTGATTTTGTTGTAACCGGATCTTATAGAAAGACCGGATCTTTTGTAATCGATAAACTGTTACTTGAGAAAGCAATGAATTCAATGAAGGCAACTTTCACCGCGAACCATCTAGCGACCACAGTGGGAGCCACCGATCTCGCTGCCGAGATTGAAGCGTCGCAGCCGCGGATCTCAATCCCGGTCGAGGAGGAGGTCGAGTATGAATTCAACCAGCAAAAGTTCGAGGAGTACCTATCATCCTCGTCCGGATCCACCTCCCCTCGCAAGTCTAAGAAGTTCTCCTCTAGGAGAAAAGTCCATTGGTATAAGGAAATAGAGAATACCAACAAAGATCTCACCCCGATCGATGCCGAAGTTGCATCGGGTGAAGTTCCACCGACCTCTAACCAGGTCAAATCTGTTCTGGCTAATTCCTCCGTCGCTGAAGGCATAGCGACTCTTTCAAAGAGAGCCCGCCAGAGGCGACGTCAACGCCTGGCGCGGCAATTCACCAAGGCAATGGAGTCCATTGACGGAGTCCGCTAGGACGCGGATCTGAAGAACAGGAGAGGCAAACAGCCTCAACAACCAAGGAATGGCAGCTCCTCCAAGCCGCCAGCCAATGAATGGATCCGTGTCAAACGAAATCGTTCGACATTGGACGAGCGCATTCGCAAGTGCCGCACACTGTCAGCGCAGGCACGGGCTCAAGTCCAAGAAGCCTGTAGAAAACTGCAGAATGAAGTGGCCAAGAAGCCGCCACCGATCCGCAAAGTATGGAGGCCTAAGTCTGAAACGGCGATTCAGGCTAAGAACCAATCATTGCAGCCTTCAACAAAGGTTCCACCTCCGGCGAACCAACCTAAATCGCCGGGAGATCCCGCAGGACCGTCCCAGAAAAGGAGGTCAGTTTTGGAGCGCCTCGGTCCACTTCCCGAGGAGCGATGCAAAGCTCCAGCTCAAGAACGTTTGGGCCCACTAAAGAAGCCCCGAACGAATCAACATGCTGGGAGTCGCCGCCACCCTCAGCATGATAAGGAATTTATGACAGATAAGCGCACCACTCTGCGCATTGAAGTCCAGGAGCCCGCTAAGAATTCACGCCCACAAAGGCATGTTTCGAGGCGCGTGACTCTTGAAAGCCCGAAGAAGGCAGTTCGTCCTCAGAAGGAAACATTATCGTCTGATGATGATGGCGTTATACCTGAGAAATTGTGCCAACACACGATAGGTTACTCCGGCCTTCAAACCGACGAGTTGTACTATCATGTTGGGGGTACGAGTAAAACTAGAAAAAGGAGTCCTTAAAAACCAGAAACTCAGTGCCCCTGTTCCAAACTCATTCGGGCAGTATTGTCTGAATGCAATTGTATCAAGACGGTCCCCGAAAGGGTTTCGGTTTTCGAAAGACTCAGTACTGAAACGCCAAAACCAAGGCATAGGCGTTTCCGCCGAAGAAGAACGGTGGTTGAAGATGGAGAATTTCCAAGGGTCACCACTAATATGACCAGCAAAGGGATAACGACACAGGATAATCCCGAGTCGCTTCCGGAAATACCCCGGCGTGTAACCCGTCTGCAGTCTGGAGCCATCATACGAGCAACTTATGGTAGGATTCGGATAAGATTACCTTCAGAAGATGAAGAATCTGATGCCTACTCTGCAATCGCATCAGATAATACAGTGTCCAGTGAAGGACAACCCCGCGAGTCACTTATGATAAGCACGGAACAAGTGGCCAAGATGCTCGAAGAAGCCATGACCAAACAACAAGAGAGCTTCAGGTTCGAAATGCAGATGGCCATGCAGAATATGAGAGAAATGCATGACCAACAAATCCAAGCATTGACGAACCGGCAAGGCGAACCAAATCGTCGTAACCAGGTGAATCAGGAAGATGAGGACGCACATGCGGATGAAGCTCACCATGCCAATAATCCTCCTGTCAATGCTGGGGGTGGTAACGAGAATGCCAATGAAAACACAGGTGAAAATTTGAAGATTAAAAACCTTGAGAGCAAAATCAATACGTTGATTTCTGCTCAAGAGATGAAGAAGACGGGCATTCCTTGTCCATACCCAAGAGAATGAGAATCAATCCCGTATCCGGCGAAGTTCAATCTAATTAACTTCACGCCGTTCGATGGAAAGGGTTCACCCACTTAACATTTGATTTACTTCAAATCACACCTGGGAGTTATCTCTAGTAATGAGCCTCTGATGGTACGGTCCTTCGTTGGCACTCTTTGTGGAGCCACCTTCGATTGGTATCGCGCCTTAAGTCAGGAAGCGTGAATAACTGGGACGACATGGAGACTAAATTCCTCACTAACTTCTTCGACGACGACACCGAGATATCCATCGGATCTTTGCTTGATGAGAAACAGAAAGATGGGGAATTAGTTGATACCTTCGTTAAAAGATTCCGGAACAAGGCGATGAACTGTCGGGATCCGATCACTGAGGAGTTCATTCTCCAGACTTACCACAACAACCTTGCGTTGGACGTGTTGGAAGCAATGGGGACAGCACCCTCCAAAACCTGGAAGGATTTGAAGGTTCGAGGAGAGCAAGCCGAGCGATTCCTCAGAAGGAAGAAGGCGGAAAGAGGCCAACAGGCGACAAATGCTCCAATACAGAATTTTAACCCCCGAGGGAAAGGTAAGGCACATGCTAATGCAATTGATGCTAATCAAACATTCCAATTACAACCTCAGCAACAGCCGCAGCAACGAGCACCACAACAATCACAGTCGCAATGGCAACAACGGCCTCAGAAGCAAAAAGCGGAGCCAAGATTTCCTAAAGTGTACTCCTTCAAAGATGATGAAGTTCCCGTTATCTTTAAGTACCTGTTGGAGAACAACAAAATCCAGCTACCAGCGATCGTAGATCAAGAAGGGGCTAGCAAAGTCACGGATCCGAAGTATTACGCATACCATAGAGCAGTCCATCATCCTACAAGGTCATGCTACCATCTCAAAGATAAGATCCAGGCGTTAATTGATGTGGGCGTCATAACCCCGAAGCCATCCAAGAATGTAGGAGCAAATGCAGTATTAATAAGCTTCGGATCAGTACCCACAGCGTGGTTTGAACCAAAACGCATCACCAAAGTGGGAATGAAGACAATAAACGACGACCCATACGGACAGCGCCAAAAAGGACTGGTGCCACACACAGCCCCAAACGGCGAAATCCTCTGGGTCCATCCTGATCTTATTGAGGACGATCAATGGGCGACTTCCTCTACTAAAAAGGGTAAAGGCAAGTCCTGCAATGCCACTTCCGTAATCTTCGAAGAGGATGGTGATGAAGCTCCTACCTTCCCACTCTCCGAAGAAGAACAAGAAGTTTTTGCCACTAGAAGCGGAAATCAATACCACTTCAATTATCCATCACCTAGTGATCAGTTAGCTGAGCAGGGGGTGACTAAACGGGGACCAGCCAAAAGTCACACGGAACTGGGGGTGATTCCGACTCCTAGACCGGTTGAAGAAGCTCGACGACAGCCGGTTGATAAACAGAAAGAAAAGAAGTCCCAGGAGGTTCAGAATCCAAAGCAGTCTCGTTTCAATCGTCCAATTGGAAGAGATAAACCGGAAAACTCGAACACTCCGCACAGCTTCGATATTATGGCTCAACTAGCTAACATTCCAGCACGGATAACGTTGTATGAGTTGCTGCGGTTGTCTAAAAAAACAAGGGAATCCTTGCAAGAAGCCTTGGCCAACTCAGAAGCATTCCTTACTCGGATCAAGCCGGTACTTGAAGAGCCAGAACTGTTAATTCAACAATGTAATATAGCGGCTAAAAACCTTCCCTGCATTACCTTCACCAAAGAGGATATGTAGACAAAGAATTCGAACCATGATCGACCCCTATATTTCATCGGGTACATTGGCTCCAGCGAAGTCAACCGAATCCAAGTGGATCCGGGTTCTGCTGTGAGTATTATGCTGCTTCGCTTGATGCATAGCCTCGGCATTCCAGTTAGTAAGTTGGCGTCCACAGGCACTGTTATCTATGGATTCAACACTAGCGGGTTAAGACCCTTGGGCAAGATCAGGATAAAATGTCAAATGGGTGATCTAAAGACGGAGGTCACATGCTACGTGATTGATGCCGAGACATCATATAACTTACTACTGGGTTAGCCTTGGATCCATAGTAACGTTATATTTCCCTCCACTCTCCATCAGTGTTTGAAATATGTCAACACCGATGGTAAGGTCAGGACGGTGGTCGCGGATAAGCAACCATTCAAAGGGTTTGAGAATTATTTCACTGATTCTCTCCTTTATGGTAATGAATCCGATACTGAACCATCGGTCCAGGGTACGGATAGCGGAGAAGAAGCTGATACTGAAGCCAGATTCGATTACAATGGAGGTTTTGTTTTAAATGACATTGTATCCTTTGTAATCAATCTTGACGATGAACAATCGTCAGATGGTAGTTGTAACTGGCAACTTGCTAATAATGAAATAAATGATGATTTAGAGTACTCACTGTCTCTTGATGATGTGATAAAGGGATTGTATGATAATCCCGATTTATATACGCCGCTTCGATCGTCTTATATAACAAAGAAACACCTCCAGCATTCTTTCGGAACAACCCTGATCGTTCCTGCCAAAATAGGAGGTGAAAAAGAAGTGATTTATGGTAAAGGAGAGAGTTTTCCATTACCTGATCATTTCTTAAGGGAAGATGAGAATAAAGACAAACCTGGTCGACATTTATCTAAGTATAGTCCGGAAGCGCGCAAGCTCATGGAAAAACAGGGGTATGATTTCGCACTCGGAGAAGGTTTATACTTCGATCGAGGTTCCCGTGTTCCAGCCAAAGCGGCATATGTACCGAAAGGGAAACCGGATGATTATTATAAGTTCAGACGAGGATTAGGGTATGTCTCTTCCTCAGAAGACGAATGTTGCTGGTTAATCAATAATCAATCATCTAAGCAATACAAAGATGGATACTCGTCAGATTCCTCGGAATGGGATTCCGATACAAGTCTGGGGGAAGTATTCAAAGCCCTAATGTCGAACATGACTACAGCTGATCCATCTACAATGGAGGACGACGATCAAATACCAATGTGGGAAGACCCATGGGTTCATCACCTGAACATGCAGTACGGCGATAGATTTGAACAGAGGGAACCCCCCACTAAAGACAAAATAGTCCAAATTAACATGGGCGATGAGGCCAACCCAAAGCCTATATTCATCAGCGATAGTCTTCCCCCAAATGAGAAGGAGGAATTAATCGCTCTCATCAGGGAATATATCGATGTTTTCGCTTGGAACTATGAAGACATGCCAGGGCTCGACCCCACTGTGGCAGTGCATCGCCTCGATATCAAGTCGGATGCCAAACCTGTCAAACAACAGCAGAGACGGTTTCATCCGCAGATTATGAAAGCCATCGAGGCAGAGGTTAAGAAATTGATTGACTCAGGATTTATCTAAGATGAGCAACATCCAGACTGGCTAGCTAATATTGTTCCAGTCATGAAGAAGAATGGTAAAATCAGGATTTGCATCGACTTCAGGGACCTGAATGCGGCGTGTCCAAAAGACGATTTTCCTCTCCCAATCACGGATGTCATTATCGATAATACATGCGGATTTGAGAGAATGTCCTTTATGGATGGCTTTTCAGGATATAACCAAATCAAGATGCACATTGGATGATGAGAAACATACAGCGTTCAGAACACCCCTCGGTGTCTTCTGCTATACGGTGATGTCTTTCGGTCTAAAGAATGCAGGCGCCACGTACAAACGAGCAATGACGAAGATTTTCCAAGAACATCTCAGGAAAACAGTCAAATGCTATGTTGACGATTTGGTCGTAAAAAGCCGTAACAAAGAAGATCACATCAATGACTTGAAGACGATGTTCGATCTCATGCGGAGTCATCAATTGAAGATGAACCCCACTAAATCCTTCCTTGGAATGTCCAGTGGAAAATTCCTTGGATTCGTCGTCACCACTAAAGGCATACATATTGATCCTGACAAGGTGAAGGCGATACATAAACTGCAACCCCAGAGAAATTTAAGAGAACTCAGAGGATTGCAAGGGTGTTTAGCTTACATTCGGCGGTTCATCTCAAATCTTTCTGGGAAGTGCCAACCATTCTCTAAGCTAAACAAGAAAGGTGTGTCATTCATTTGGGATGATGCTTGTTAAAAAGCACTCGAAGATATCAAGACATATCTGACGAATCCTCCTGTTCTCGTCGCACCAAAATCAGGTAAACCATTCTTGATTTACATCAAGGCGATGAACCATTCGATAAGCGCTTTATTAGCACAAGAAGATGATAATGGTCACGAACAGGCAGTCTATTACCTAAGTCGGACTTTGGTAGGCGTCGAGTCTCGATATCCGATGATTGAGAAAGAATGCCTCGCATTAGTATTCGCAGTACAAAAGATGCGGTATTACTTGGTCGGACAGACGATTTACGTCATTTCTAACGTTAATCCAGTACGGGTATTTATGACTCAACCGGGTTCGATGAATTGGGGGTTAGCGAAGTGGGCCCTTCTCTTGTCCCAGTATGATTTGCACTTTAAATAGCAGAAGTCGGTCAAAGGACAAGCGATTTGTGATCTTTTGGCGGCAAACCCGACAACAGATACGACAGAAGTATATGATGACTTGCCGGATGAAACCCACGAGGTTAATACTACATCACACCAACAAGTATGGCAATTATACTTTGACGGTGCTTCGAGAGCAGTTAATAAGGCAGTAACCCCCGGATGTCCTAAGGTCTCCTCCGGAGTTGGAGTTGTCTTAGTTTCCCCAGGGAAGCATGTAATACCTCGGGATTTATCGCTGACTGGTCCGTGTTCCAATAACGTAGCTGAGTACAACGCGCTTCTCATTGGACTCAGCTTCGCCAAGGAGCTGGGGGTTGAATATCTAGAAGCTTTCGGGGATTCTCAATTGATAATCAATCAAGTCCGTGGAGAGTACGAAGTCAGGAACCAAGACCTGATTCCGTACCACCAGAAGGCCGTCAAAATGACAGATTCTTTTGAAGAATTCTTTATTGAATACATCCCTCGTCTCCAGAACGCTTATGCAGATGCACTGGCAGCACTAGCGGTATCACTCGTGCAGCCTCCCAAAACTGAACTGCTAGTCACAGTAAGATCGCATCAACTCTTCATACCCATATACAATATGGATATCGAAGAGGAAGACGATAGAAACTTAAACGCCAAGGAGGTGAATTCAACTCAAATTGGGTCTGAGTCCCGAGATTGGCGTTTTCCTATCATTGACTACGTCCAATTTGGTATTTTGCCAGAGAATGTGAAAGAAAGGGAATCAATCTGCCGAAGAGCACCAAGATTCTTCTATAATACCGAGACCCGTACATTATACCGTCGGGGGTACGATGGTCTGCTACTCCGATGCCTTTCGAACGAAGAAGCAGAAGAAGTTCTTAAGGAAGCACACGAAGGAGAATGCGGTGCGCATCAGCCTGGTCCCAAACTGTATGATCACATCAGGAGAATGAGATATTTTTGGCCGACAATGATTCGTGACGCGATCGAATACGCCCGAGGATGTCACGCCTGTCAAGTACAAACAAATTATATGCACTAACCACCGGAGCGGTTACACACGTCAACCACGTCTTGGCCATTCGAGACATGGGGTATGGACATTATCGGTCCTATTTTTCCCCCTTCAGTCAAAGGTGATCGATTTATTCTCGCAATCACGGATTACTTTTCAAAGTGGGCTGAAGCAATTCCGCTTAAAGAAGTGAAGACGAACAACATCATCAATTTCATCAAGCATCATGTCATATACCGACACGGCGTGCCAAGACGGATCATTCATGATAACGGTCCACAGTTCATAAGCAACGCTTTTGTCAGGTTTTGTGACAAGTTCAAAATTCAAGATGTTTCGTCAACAGCTTATTATCCCGCTGCGAATGGATTAGCTGAGGCTTTTAACAAAACGATCATTAAAATCCTGTCAAAGCTCGTGAAGACCAATAAACGAGACTGGGATGATAAACTCGGTGAAGCACTCTGGGCTTATCGTACCACCATACGCATACCTACAGGAGCTACCCCATATTCATTGGTATATGGATGTGAAGCTGTGCTGCCATTAGAAATCCAAATCCCATCCCTTCGGATTGCTCTCGCAACTGAGATGACGACGGAAGAGCAACATCAGAAACGTCTCGAAAAACTCAAAATGTTGGATGAAAAGCGCTTGGAAGCTCAACAACACATTGAGTTTTATCAAGCCAGAATATCTAGGGCTTTTAACAAAAGAGTCCGACAAAGAAGATTTAAGGAAGGAGATCTGGTCCTCGCTGCTCGCCGACCAATAATCCTCAACTCCAAGAAGAAAGGTAAATTTAAACCTAAATGGGAAGGACCGTTTGTGATAGACACAGTCTACTCAAACGGCGCTTATCGTCTAATTTCTCTAGAGGGCGTCAGGCAATTAATGCTAATAAATGGGAAGTTCCTAAAAAAGTACTATCCCTAGTACATTCAGGATAACCCATTTATCAGGAAGTTTCTTGAAGAATATTACACTTAATATTCTAGAGGATAACCCAAAATTATTTCTACCACCAAAATCCCTCACTGATCAATTTTAATTGACAGTGAGTCCACTAACAAATTCCCCTCTTGATTCTTTCCACGAACAAGAGGTCCACTTTCAATTCAGAGCCTCCTTTCGATAAACGAAAGAACTCCATTCTTTTCTCTTTGGTTAAACCTCTTTATGGTTATAACCAAAGTTGAAATTTCATTTCGATAAACGAAAAAAAATCATCTAGATAACCAATCCTATAAAAGGTAAGCTTATTTAGATCTTCCGGATTCTCGGAGTGGAGATCCCACTTCTAGTTTCTTTCTTGTACTGGAAATAGAATATAAAATTCTTCCTTTCCAGAATCAAGGAATAGAATATAAAATTCTTCCTTCCTTGTTCGGGGAATAGAATATAAAATTCTTCCTTTCCCACACTAATCCTTTTCCAAGAATTTAGGATTCATCCTAGGAAGTTTATCCCGAATCCTAAGCAGGGATAAGTCTGTGCCTAACACGCGCTGCCGGTTTAGTCTTTCTCCGTAGAAGAAGACACCAGAGTTCGATTCTGGGGTATTCTATCCTGAAACCTAAGCAAGGATAAGTCTGCGCCTAACCCGCGCTGCCGGTTAGTTCTTAACCGTTAAAAAGAACACCCGTCCACATATTTAACATTGTGGCAGGTTGTTATTAATAACACCAAAATCTATACCTTACACGCATGGGGAATTTTATCCTGAATCCTAAGAAAGGATATGCCGACGTCTAACACGCGTCGCCGGTTTAGTCTTTGTCCGTAGAAAAAGATACCAGAACCTGATTCTGGGGACCTTTATCCCGAAGCCTAAGTAGGAATAAGTCAACGTCTAATACACGTTGCTGGGTAGCCTATTCCCATAACAATGGCGAAGTCTACGTATTTGAAGTCGTAGCACAAAGTCTCAGAGGATTCACTCTCTTAGTACAACTGTATGTTGGAAAAATTGCAAAGAAGAGAATAAAAGAAAATTGAATTTGATTCTTTTAATTCCGGTTACAATTCGATTACAAAAGAGAGGAGAACAAAATTGGTTCTTCCCCTTTGTTTAAAACTGGGTTCTTCTTGGTAGCGATGGAATGCCTCCTTCGATTGCTCGCGTCGAATTTGCTCTCCGTTGACGATCCGACCGTCTCTTATCTCGTGGGAACGATGAACTTCTGTAGGAAGTTTTATATGTAACTCTCGGATGAGTTTAAGAACTCTGAACGAGTTTAAACTCTGTAGATAGAGTTGTTAGAACCGAAAATTCGGTTAATGATCAAGCTGTTATCTGTTGTCGAAGAATCCTCTCAGATTTGATCTTCTGAGATTGATTCAAAAATCTTATCTTAAAAGATTTAGTTGCTGCTGCCGTTGAATCACCGAACCTGAGTGGTTGAGATCCTCCAGAATTCGCCTCCGCTGCTAACTCTTGTTTAGATTCTGAAAAATCTAATCTCCAGAATCCAACCCGTCAGCCCGCTTTTAACTCTGTCGAGTTTGTTGAGTTTTTATAGGGGGATGAGGGGTTGTAACTGAACCCTATATCCGCTCCTACGTGGGCGAAAATCCCTCAGAACGTGGGATAAATGGTTCTGGAACCGTTCGACTTGTGTTTGAACAAGTCAAACGCCCACTCTGGCGTTCAGAACCCAACTTCGTGTCTTAGAATTGTGACGCGAGGGTCGGTGTTAGCTGAACATTGATGAACGCGAGGGTCGCTCGCGTTTTGATTTGTTGCCTGCTTGGTGACGCGAGGGTCGGTGTGAGTTGAACCCTTATGAACGCGAGGGTCGCTCACGTTGAGTTGTGACTTGGAAACGCGGGAGTCGCCTGCACTTCCATATTTGTGACGCGGGGATGACTTCCGCGTTTTAGAAGGAGCTAGTTGATTTATAACTTCTTCTGTAAGGCGTTGCAAAGACCGTTGTTCTGTAATCCTCGCTTTAGCTGTTGTGGAGTGTGAAAGTCGTCAGATTGTAACTTTCACTGTAGATTGTGAAGACTACTGAATAGAGTTTTCATCAGTTGTCGGATGTGTCGTCGAATTGTAACTCTTCTCGATCTATGTGAAAAGTCCTCCATTTGCAGTTTCTTCGCTTATCAACCCGAAAACTATTTGATTATAGCTTCCGTTGTAGGAGCTTAGATGGGAATCAACATCCATAATGTCTTTTAGACGAATATTTGCCCACAGCTCTCTACCAAGCAATTCACCAACTAAGTCCAACCTTTTATTTCTAAAATCATTACACTGCTCATCAGCATCTCTATTAGTCATGCTGTTGTCGCAGCCATCAAGATCAATCATCTCAGAAATGAGCTCGTGTTTGCGGTGGTCGTGGAAGTCGTTTGATTGTGACTTCTGTTATCGGGGCTTGTTTTAATCAGCTATCCGTTGTGATTTTTAGACAGCCTACAGAACCCCCTCCAAAGTTTTTAAAAATTCGCGGTTAACTGGGACGAATTTTCAGAATACTTTGGATCCTAAAATCTAGTGAATTGATTGCTCACTTCGTCTGATCGAGCCAGATGATTTCGATGTTGTTGACTGTAATCTGTTTATGTTTCTCGATAGACTCCCATGCGGAGTCACCAATCTCTTCTCGGCTTTGGTCGCCTTGATGATTGCTGCTAGCTCTTATTTATCTGGGGCCGTGTCATAGCCTTGGTAGTCAGAGAGCTGCCATTATAATAATCCAATGCATAAACAGTTTATGCATTTGAGAATTGGAACGCGTGGGTGAGCCTAGCATTTTGGAATTTCAACCGACCCGAACGCGAAGGTCGGTTTGGGCGGGATTCTGACCTCGAATCCCGTTTGTTACGATTTGACAGCCTGTCCAGCTGTCTATAAATAGACCGCTGTTGTAGGCGTATAAAATTGCCTATAAGTCCCACAATACAGCTCGACGACGCCAATTCAACAAACGGACCATCGAGCGACGTACCCAAACACGACCGTTATCCCGCCGACACCGAAGCCAAGCCATACACAACGGAGCAGGTTAACGAGGCGACGAAGCCAACAAATCGCACCCAAGCATTGGAATGCATCCACTCGCACGCGGAATCAAACCAACGTTTCGGGGAATCACCGAGTCATCTAAACAAGAGCGAACTCGGTGATATAACGATCGAATCAAGATCGGTTTCGGACTCGAACTCAGAAGCGGATTAACTGCCATATTTGGAATCAAGTCAACAAGTCGATTCCAGATTAACTCAACCACAAACTGAAATACGTCGGAATTGGAAACAACGGGAAACGACAAAACGACGGAAACCCGGGGACTCGGCCTTAGCCGAGCCACCCCAGGGTGGCTCGGCCAAGGCCGAGCCACCCTGAGGTGGCTCGGCCAAGGCCGATCCACCTGTGGGTGGCTCGGCCAAGAGCCGAGCCACCCACAGGTGGCTAGGCCTAGAACTGTGCAAACGCACAGTTCTGAGTGCCTATAAATAGGCCAGGGCATGGTTCATTTCAGAGGTTGGATTTTAGAGGGTCGAAGCTCTGCCGGATTGGAATCTGAGATCTAAAAAAGATTGGAGCTTTAGAAGATTGAAGACTTGGACGTTGAGATCCGGTGATCGGCGATCATCCACGCCAAACAAGGCAAGAGTTCGAGAGGGACCGGATCTGAGATCTATACGATCATCCTCCGGATCTAAGCTTGGTTCTTAGATCCCGAGAAGAGTCTCGAATTCGCTTGGTCGATTTCGACACTTGGGCTACTATTTCCTTGGTGAATTAGTACCCCACCCGGCTATTATTTCCTTCGTGAGATAATACCCGTCATATCGTGTAGATCCGACCGGATCGAGATCACGCGGTGGTCCACGGCAAACAACCCCGGTGCAGGCAAAGAACCCACACAAAAGCGAGTGACCGCAAAACAGGAGCTCGCGATTCGTTCGACATAAAAGGAAACAAAGTTGTAATCTTTCTTTTATTTTCTTTGATTTTCGTTGTAACCGGATCTTATAAAAAGACCGGATCTTTGTAACGCATAAAGTTGTTAACTAAGATGGCAATGATATCAATGAAGAAAGGCACAAATTTTCCCGCGAACAATCTGGCGACCATAGTGGGAGCCACCGATCTCGCCGACGAGATCGTTGCGTCGCAGCCGCGGATCCCGATCCCGGTCGTGGAGGAGGTCGAGTACGAGTTCGACCAGCAAAAGTTCGAGGAGTTCGTGTCCTCGTCCGGATCAACCTCCCCCCGCAAGTCCAAGTCTCCAAAGTTCACCTCCAAGAGGAAACTTCGTTGGTATGAAGAAGTTGAAGCTACCAACGAAGATCTCGCCCCGTTTGATGCCGAAGCCGCATTGGGTGAGATCTCCCCAACCTCCAACCAGGTCAGATCCGCTCTGGCTAAATCCTCCGTTGCCGAAGGCGCAGTGACTCTCTCAAAGAGAGCCCGCCAAAGGCAACGCCAACGCCTTGCGAAACAATTCGCAAAGGCAATGGAATCTGTTGATGGAGTCCGCTACAAGGCGGAGCTAAAAAACAGAAGAGGCAAACAGCCTCAACAACAGACGAATGACAACTCCTCCAAGCCATCAACGAACGAATGGATCCGCGTCAAACGGAACCGTTCAACCCTGGAGGAACGCATTCAGAAGCGCCGCGCACTCTCAGCGCAAGCACGGGCTCAAGTCCAAGAAGCCCGTAGAAGGTTGCAGAAGGAGATGGCCAAGAAGCCGCCACCAACCCGCCAAATATGGAAGCCGAAGTCTGAAACCGCAACTCAGGCCAAGGTACAATCAATGCAGCCTTCAAAACGAGTTCAACCTCCCGAACCATCCCGGAGAAGGAGGTCAGTCTTGGAGCGCCTCGGTCCAATTCCCGACGAGCGCCGCAAAGTTCATGAATGCTTGGGCCCTATGAAAAAGTCCCGAACGAATCAATATGCTGGGGGTCGCCATGATCCTCAACATGATAAGGAGTTCACGGCGTCCGAGCGCACTAACTTGCGCATTGAAGTTCGGGAGCCCGTTGAGAATTCATGCCCACAAAGGCGCGTTTCGAGGCGAGTGACTCTCGAAAGTCCAAATAAGGTAATTCGCTCTCAGAAGGAAACGTTGTCGTCCGATGACGATAACGTTATACCTGAGAAATCGTGCCAACACACGATAGGTTACTCCGATCAAATTGACGAGTTGTACTATCGTGCTGGGGGTACGAGCAAAACAAGAAAGAGAAGCCCTCGTAGGCTCAAGACTCAATGCCCCTGTTCCAAACTCATTCGGGCGGTATTGTCTCAGTGTAATTGCACTAAGACGGTCCCCGAAAGAGTTTCGGTGTTTAAAAGGCTCAGCACTGAGACGCCAAAGCTAAGGCTTACGCGTTCCCGACGAAGGAGAGTGGTGGTTGAAGATGGAGAATTTCCAAGGGTCACCGCTAACGTGACCAGCAAAAAGACATCGACACGGGACGACTTCGAGTCGATTTTGGAAGCGTCGCGGCGTCTAACCCGTCTGTAGTCCGGAGCCATCGCACGAGGAACTTATGGTAGGGTTCGGATAAGCTCACCTTCAGAAGATGAGGAATCAGATGCATGCTCTGCGGTTGCGTCTGATAACACCGTATCCAGCGAAGGAGAACCCCGCGAGTCATTCATGATAAGCGCGGAACAAGTGGCCAAGATGCTCGAAGATGCCATGGCCAAACAACAGGAGACCTTCAGGCTCGAGATGCAGATGGCCATGCAGACCATGAGGGAGATGCATGAGCAGCAAATCCAGGCACTGAGGAACCAGCAAGGCGAACCAAGCCACCGTAATCAGGTTGTTCAAGAAGTTGAGCATACGGATACGGATGAAACTCGCAATGCCGATGACCCTCCCATCAACGCAGGGGGTGGTAATGAGGATGCCAACGAAGATACAGATGAAAACTTGAAGATCAAAAACCTCGAGAGCAAAATCAATACCTTGATGTCAGCTCAAAAGGTGAAGAAAACGGGCATTCCTTGTCCATACCCAAGGGAGTGGGATTCAATCCCCTATCCGGCGAAGTTTAGTCTAATCAACTTCACGCCGTTCGATGGGAAAGGTTCCCCCACTCAGCATTTGATTTATTTCAAATCGCACCTGGGTATTATCTCCGGCAATGAGCCTCTGATGGTGCGGTCATTCGTTGGCACTCTTCGTGGAGCCGCCTTCGATTGGTATCGCCGCCTCAAGCCCGGTAGCGTGCATAGCTGGGACGACATGGAGACAAAATTCCTCGCCAACTTCTTCGACGACGACACCGAGATATCCATCGGAACGTTGCTCGACGAGAAACAAAAGGACGGGGAGTTAGTCGAAACCTTCGTCAAAAGGTTCCGGAACAAAGCGTTGAATTGCCGGGACCCGATCACCGAGGAGTTCATCCTCCAAACTTGCCACAACAATCTTTCCTTGGACGTGCTGGAAGCAATAGGGACAGCACCATCCAACACTTGGAAAGACTTGAAGGTCCGAGGGGAACAAGCCGAACGCTTCCTCCGAAGGAAGAAGGCCGAGAGGGGTCAATCAACGACGAATCCTCCGAACTCGAACTTCGCCTCCCGTGGTAAGGGCAAAACACCTGCAACGGCTGTTGACGCTAATCAAACGTCGCAATAGCAGTCCCGGAGACAACAAAAGAACTCGGGTCCGAAACTCCAAAGAGAGTATTCTTTTAAGGATGAAGACGTTACAGCCATCTTTGAATCACTCCTTGCAAATAACAAGATCAAGCTGCCACCTACCGTCAATCAGGAGGAAGCTGATGATATTGCGGATCCGAAGTACTGCGCGTACCATAGGAGGATCCTTCATCCCACTAAGGATTGCTTTACACTCAAGAACAACATCCAAACCTTGGTGGAAGCAGGCGTTATATCGCTCAATTAACTTGAATGTAAAACTCCAGTGGGTGCACGAGTATAAACTGTATCCCAAACTCCGACCAGTATATGAGTATAAACTGCTTCTCAAAACTCCGACCGGTATATGAGTATAAACTGCTTCCTGATACTCCAATAAGGTATACGAGTATAAACTATTCCCTTTCTTCCACGGGAAGTTCCTGGAGAGTGCCATGCATGGTATTCTTAAGGATAACCCGATCATGCGGTTAATGCAACAATAAATCCAGTTTTGCAAAGAAAGCTGGGGGTGGATAATTCATGTAACGGGAAGTTCCCGGAAGAATGTTAAATGTAATATTCTTAGGGATAACCCGGTCATGATGAATAAAGTGGTAAACACTAAACTCCTAATTTACCAAAATTTGTTCAAACTTTCGCTATGTTCGTGCACTCAACACTTTCATTTGTTAGAGTCCGAATATAATTGACGAATTGTCAAACCCCTTCGTGTTAAGTCCTTGTAACTTAACACCAGGAATTCCTTCCGAGTGATGTGTACATGTCAACACTCCTGCTGTGATTTGTACTCTCACTCTCACTTTTTACTTGGTCAAACCTTCCTACAGTTAGGACCAAAACCAAAATCCCCTCTCGATTCCTTCAATGAACGAGAGGTCTACTTTCAAATTGAGTGATCAAACCTTCCTACAGTTAGGATCGTCTCAAACCCCCCACTTGGTCAAACCTTCCTACAGTTAGGACCAAAACCAGAATCCCCTCTCGATTCCTTCAATGAACGAGAGGTCCACTTTCAAATCGAGTGATCAAACCTTCCTACAGTTAGGGTCATCTCAAACTCCTACTTGGTCAAACCTTCCTAC
>BQKN01000339.1:546256-569738 GCA_022839385.1 Asparagus kiusianus | reverse complement strand
GGACTTATCGCTCTATTGGGGAGAGTCGATAAGTTAGAAGTGTTGCGATCGGAGCAACTTTGAGGACTTATCATTCTGTTGATGAAAATTGATAAGTTGATTTTTGTCAGAGGTGTAATTTTAATGTGACGAGAGATATTGCGATCGGGGCAATTTTGGGGACTTATCGCTCTATTGGGGAGAGTCGATAAGTTAGAAGTGTTGCGATCGGAGCAACTTTGAGGACTTATCGTTCTGTTGATGAAAATCGATAAGTTGATTTTTGTCAGAGGTGTAATTTTAACGTGACGTCTGTGGGGATAAAATCCTTTTGTGTCTTGCTGGGGAAAGTCACTAAGTGTTGTTATCATCGGAGTGATGACTTATGATACTTAGGATTTGAACATGATTTTAGGTAGTTTCATTACCCCACTGGAAGGAGTTGATAAACTGATTATTTATTGCCCTGTTGGAGAGAGCTAATAAATTGATAATAATCTGAGTGATTTTGAGAACTTATCGTTCTGTTGATGAGAATCGATAAGTGGGTTCTAACAGAGGAGTTATAATCATATTGATAGTGATAATAACTAGATTCAATCTCTGTTAGGATAATGACCATCTGATGAGTTGAGGAGATACAGAGTTTTGAACGCACTCTGTTGAAAAGAACCCATGAACTTAGAGGCTAAGTATCGAAGATGGATTCTTCATTTGGAAGAGTTATAACGCTAAGGTGACCTTCGCGTTTGAAGTATGAAACGTTGGTCTGAGCCCAGCGTTTGAACGCGGGTGTGAACCTCGCGTTGAGATTAAAGTCTTAACTGACTTTAAAAGATTTACATTTTTTAAAATGGTTGGGATTCTTTTTAGAGTCCCTAACCATCTCAACAACTTAACAGTTGTTATAAATAGACCTGAGTGGTCACATTAAGAGTCATTCGACTCTTTCTACTTTCGGCTATTTCCAAGAACGAGAAATCTCGTTTGACTTCGGCGAGATCTCCGACGAACTTCGTCTTTTTCGTTCGAAAACGCCTTCTCCGATCCACTGTGCTGATGGCGCCACGGAGGATGGGCTCAAGCTCCAAGAAAGTCGCCGGAACGACTTCCGAAACAGCGTCGCTTGAGGACGCTGGCGGTGTTCCTGTTTCTGCGGGGATTTCGTCGTCGTCTCCGCCACCACAAGGACCTCCTTGTCGTGGTGAGTATTGACTGAAAGAACTTGCTTTGGCAAGTTTTCTGAAAACCCTAGATGGGTTCTTGATAACGAGGAAGATGACTCGTTTTGATTAGATGAAAACGCGGGGTTGGGATGCCCTTTGGGTCCCGACCCTCGCGTTCCAAATTTTTAACACGAGATTCGACCCTCGCGTTTGAGAATTCTAACGCGGGGCTCGACCTTCGCGTTGGAGATTTGACATGAGACTCTAACCCATTATGCTTTGGGTTTTATCTTATATCGATAGCTCATTGACATCTGCTTTTGATTGTGCAGTGCTTCTTCCAAATGTGCCACTTTCGCGAGAACAACATTTTGGGTATATTGGCGGTCTTGATGCAAATGAAACTTTCAGTCTTCAAAACACAGTTCCGCTTTGCACTTTCGTTGACTCCGAGAGAACGGACATGATTAGATCTCCTCGATGTTCAACTCTTAGGGTTTTGATCACCGACTTAGACGTGGAGACCCCTGCGGCCATGCTCAGTTTCCCAAACCGGCGTTCATATTCGGAGATCGAATATCCATCGATGATCACCTCGTACATGCAGAAGACTCGAAGCTATTGCGGAAAGTTGATAATCGCTACTTCTTCCTTCCAAACATGAAGAGGATGTACCCCCTCTCCTACTTCTTGAATGCAAGCCGTCGTCGGAGTCTGACTTTTGACATAGTCAAAGAGAAGGAAAATGTGTCGTTCGGATCTGGTCGACGGGCTCGTACACAAATCGGAGGGCAGCTCAAAGGATTGAGACCTGGTTTATTTGAGAAGAAGGAGCTGGTTCAGGAGATGCCACGCCCAGCGAACATTTTCATTCGCCAGTTCCTTGCAACTCAGGGTGAATTTTCTACCCAAGCGTTCAGATCCCCTGGATGGGTTTGTTCCGGAGAAGGAGGTTGGTGGACCCGTATGGTTGACTTTGTTCTTGAGGAGCTTAAGGAATCGCTCGCTCAATCGGGTCTCACAATTCCTGTATTAGCTGTTCGACGGGGAGTTGTGCAGAGTTTCCATAATTTCTTCGCTATGTTGGAGAAATATAACCCGGACAGTTGCACATTTTTCACACCTGCAGGAGAGTTAGGTTTTGCTCTTCATGAGATGCAAGCGGTGTCGGGATTGCCACTTAGGAAAACACCCTACGAAGAGTTCATCCCTACTACCGAAGAGCTTTCTCAGTTGAGGTTGGCGCACCCAGAAATTTATGCTACTTTCTGGGAGTTGATGTGCCACTTCCACATATGTGCTCAAATCTGTGGGACGCGTGGGGGAGGCATCATGCATACCACGTGGGCAGATTATCTGTTTCAGAACTTAAACCGAAAAGAGGCAGCCGTCTCTCGTGTTGCAGCCATCTCTCCCAAGATGGCCAAAGCTCGGATTAAGACTTCTAATGCCACCTACACAACAGAGCATATGGAAGATGATTTTGAGGATGGTATCGAGTTCGAAAGTTTCCACCACCAGGCCACAATCCCTATTTCTGATGCGGCTCTTCTCGCAGGTTTCTTCATGATCTGGCTAAAGCGGTGCGTGGTACCGACAAAACCAGCTGAGGCTATATTAGCTGAGGTCGTGTACCCAGCTAATTTATTAGCGCATGGAAGACCTATAAGTCTCCTAACCGCTATGGTCGGCTGTATACAAAATGGCCTGAGGATGTTGACCTCAGAACTTCTCAGCGCTTCAGAAATTACCGCTACCAAGAAGAAAGCTAGGAGAGCTCCCCCACCCCGTGTACCAATGCCATACACATATTTGGTGGCCTGGTTTGTGTTCCATTGCCCCTTACTGATGACAGGAGTATATGAGGGTGACGATGCTTATACTCCCTTCGTACAGAGATTAGAGTCGGCCACGTGGACATATTCTTACATAGTCAGGGCTCAACAACTCCTATCTCGGGAAGATAATTATCGGATTTTCTGTTGTGCTCCTGATTTTGACGGAGCTGACGTGAAGGATGCCCGCTTCCTGGACTTGCTTTTTGAGGGCTCGTCTTCTTTGGAAGAAGGCACATTCAACTGGCTTCTCATGATCAGGTTGGGCTACCTGGTCTTCCGTTTGCGGGAGAAGTGCTTTATTGAGCCTTACGTGCCTTCTCGGTTCGCTAGGCAATTCGGATATGACCAGCTTTATGTTGGCAATCCCAACCCGGCATTGGCTCATATTGGGAATTTATATGAAGGAGCTCGTGCATGGTACTTCTTTTTCACCGGGGGAACCCATACGCAATTCACTCTACCCAATTCGCCGCCTGGCTACTCCACTGTTGCCGATTTCCGCAGCTGGTATGAAGAAGTTTCCCAAGTCACGGGGTATGATATTTACACCTCCTGCATAAGTGAGATTCGGGAATTATATCGTTCGAGGAGTCGTTCTTCCAGCACTCGTTTGCCGGGGGTAGAAGAATATCTATCCTGCGAACAAGAAGCATCTGGGGCTGTCGAAGCTCCTAGGAATTTATCCGCCATCGAGCCTCCCAAGGAAGAAACTCCTATGGAGATCGAAGAGGAAACACCGATCGCTGACTCTCCCGAAGAAAAGCCAATTCCAGAATCGCCTGCTCTTGAACCTCGTCTTCTGAGATCGGGTAAGAAGGCACTTTTTGCTGCTGAACAAGGCGAGTATGACAGGAGAGTGCGTAAACGACTGCCTGTCGTAGCCAAAAATTCAAAGAAGACCAAGTTGATGGGAGACGCGATACGATCAGCACATGCTGCATCTCCTGAAAACAGAGAGGATATTACGCTTCCCACCGCTCCTCCAAGTCTTGAAGCAACAATCGGTGAGCAGGAAGAGGATATCTTAGGCTCCACGTCAGAGATGATCAAAAAATTCTTATCTGAAGCCCCGCACACCTCTACTCGCACTGATTATGCAAACTGCTTCGTTTATCCGACCGCTCCACCCCCAAGTTCTGAGACACTGAGGGAGCTCATCGAACAATTGGAACGTTGGATGCAAATGACCATTGACGTTGTCAGTCTCGGGGACGTAAGTTACAAGGTTTTTGAACCTCATTTGCTGGAATGCTTGGCTAAGATCAAGCATCAGGGTGATAAAATATGGACCGAGAACTGTCGTGAGAGCCTCATCATCTTGGAATATGAGCTGGAATTCCTCTCCATGCTGCAACGTGACGACATAGGCCCAGAAGTGGATCGGGCTCTTTCTGAGGCCAAGGCTTCGAAGGCACAACAGCAAGAGGTTCTTCAGAAGAGTTTATCCGAAACGGAACCTCGTCTTGCTCACCTGCGTGATGAACATGCCCAAGTACAGAGGGACATGAGCAACCTCGCTGTGGGTCTCCGGGATACTGCAGCAGAACTTGCTCGAGCTGGTGTTGAAGTACCTCAGATAAACGCTCAGCTAGCTGATGGTGTGGAGATTCTAAAAGGATTCGCTGGTTATTGCGATGGACTCTTCAAATGCTATTGCGACGAGATTGTTGCTGCCGATAAACTTCGGCGAGAACTTGCAGAAGCAACGCCTAGTGAAGAGGAACTCAAGAGCAAGATAACTGAAGACATCAGAAAGGCTCGCGAGGAAAATATATCAGCGCTGAAATCTAAACTCAAGTCTTTCAGATTGATGAGCCCCGATGTTTAGGATTTGCGCTATTTTTGGTGGAGGGATAAATTTGTATCATTTTCCTTTCAATTGCTTTCACTCTTGTATTCAGATTAACAATATTGAATGGAAATGATATCATTTTGGTTTTCATTATCTCTTTTGTTGAAATATGATTCAAGACAATGAAAAACGTAGTGTCAACTCAATATGAAAACGAAATTCTCTTTATTATCATTTATAAAACAATTCTAGAAAATTTCAATCGTCAGAGGTGTAGTGTTAACTTGACGAGATACAAAATAGAGTTACACTATAAATAGGCAACCCCCAGCCTGATCTAGCTGGGGATTAGGGGGCTACATGATTCACGGGAAATATCTCTTTAGGAATTTCCCATTGATTGGCATCATGAGCCTATCTCCTTGCTGATTAATGAGGCGATATGCTCCGTTCGAATAAACTGATTCTATTACGAAGGGCCCTTCCTATTTAGGATTGAACTTCCCTTTGGTTTTGTGTGTCATCACCATGGGTCGTCTGTTGGCCAAGACCAAATCGCCTTTCTTGAAAGTTCGTTCCTTAACCTTTTTATTGTAGGCTTTGGAAATCCGAGCTTGATACATTTCGATCTGCTGCTTAGCTTGAAGTCGTTTGTCATCTAGGGCTTCAAGTTCTTGCAGACGCCGTTGATGCTTTTCTTCTTCTGTTAGTCCCGTCGTGATAGCGACTCTCAGAGAAGGAATCTGGATCTCTAGTGGCAATACGGCTTCACAGCCATATACCAGCGAGAACGGTGTAGCTCTCGTAGGGGTCCTCACCGTTGTGCGGTAAGCCCACAAACATTCACCGAGTCTTTCATCCCAATCACGTCGGCTTTTGGAAACGAATTTCTTGAGAAGTTTCACAATGGTTGTTGAAGGCTTCTGCAAGACCATTTGCCGACAGATAATATGCCGTAGATGCTACACTCTGAATTCTGAATTTGTCACAAAACCTCTAGAACCCAAAACTGATGAATTGTGTCCCGTTGTCATGAACTATCCGCCTCGGGACTCCAAAACGGTAGACAACATGGTGTTTGATGAATTTGATTACGTTGGAAGTTTTAACTTCTTTCAACGGGATTGCCTCCGCCCACTTGGAGAAATAATCGGTCACAGCCAGGATGAACCGATGTCCTTTAGAAGTTGGAGGAGAAATTGGACCTACAATGTCCATGCCCCATTCTTCAAATGGCCATGATACAGATGTGGGGTGTAAGTTTCCAGGCGCTTGGTGGATGAAATCCCCATGAATTTGACATGCGTGACAACGTTTAGCGTAGTCAACCGCGTCTGAGAACATTTTTGGCCAGTAATAGCCAATTCGACGTAGGCGATCCCCTAATTTAGCTCCGGGCTGATGAGCTCCGCACATTCCGTCGTGAGCTTCCTTGAGGGCCTCTTTTGCTTCCTTTTGAGAAAGACATCGGAGCAAAATGCCGTCATGGGATTTACGATACAGAGTCTGAGTGATTGCATCGTAATAGAATCGGAGGGCCTTTCGTTTAATGGCGGCCGCTTCCTTAGGATCGTCAGGCAAGATTCCGTATAGGACATAGTCAATATATGGAAATCGCCAATCTCTAGACTCGAATTCTATGGAGGTCGTACAGACTTCCTCCGTCATTGTCTTGTCTGAGCTTTCTTCCTTAGGAATCTTGGAGGAGTATAGTTCACGTCCTGAGACTGGGATTGTCGTTTCGGTTCCTGGTGGTAATGCCAGCGAAGTTGCCAATGAAGCCAAAGCATCTGCGTAAGCGTTCTGGGCTCGTGGAATGTATTCGATAAAGAATCCCTCGAACTGCTTAGCTTGCTTCAGCACTGCGAAGTAGTATGGAATTAAGTCCTCATGACGTACTTCATATTCCCCTCGGACTTGGTTTACAATGAGCTGAGAGTCACCATAAGCCTCAAGATGCCGAATATTGAGTTCTTCGGCGAGTCGCATCCCTAGTAGCAAACATTATACTCAGCTACATTGTTGGTGCACGGTTCAATTAGGGAAAATCCTCTTGGGATTATATGACCGTTAGGCGATACGAGCACCACTCCTACTCCCGCAGTAATCGCTCCGTGAGGGTTTTCTCTAGACGCGCCGTCGAAGAATAGTTTCCACACTTGTGTAGATTCTTGAGCAACACAAGCTTCGGCGACTTCGTCGGGCAATTCTTCATACAACTTAGATGTCCCTGGCACCGGGTGATCGGCCAAGAAATCTGCCAATGCTTGACCCTTGACTGCCTTTTGGGGCATAAATTGCATGTCGTATTGTGACAAAAGGATGGCCCATTTTGCAAGCCGGCAATTCAGAGACGATGGTTTCGTCATCAGGACTCTCAAAGGATTCACCTTAGAGATGACATGAATTGTCTGTCCAACTAGGTAATGTCGCATCTTTTGAACCGCGAATACCAAAGCGAGACATTCTTTCTCGACCGGGTTGTACCGATGTTCGGCTCCCATCATGGTCCTACTTAAATAGTAGATGGCTTGCTCTTGGCCTTGGTCGTCGTTCTGGGCCAGCAGCGCTCCCAGCGAATGATCCATAGCCCTCACATATAATAGGAATGGTTTTCCTGATATAGGGGCCACGAGAATCGGTGGCTGGGTGAGATACTTCTTGATCTCTTCAAATGCTTTTTGACATTCCTCATCCCACACAAAGGATACTCCTTTCTTCATGAGCTTCGAGAAAGGTTGGCAGCGCCCCGAAAGGTTAGATATGAACCTCCGGATGTAGGCTAGTCTACCTTGCAAACTTCGGAGTTCTTTGAGGTCCTTCGGCGGTGGCATGTCTTGGATAGCGCGCACCTTTTCTAGATCTAGAGAAATTCCCTTGGATGTGACAATGAATCCCAGGAATTTTCCACTCGATACCCCGAGAAATGATTTTGTTGGGTTCATCTTCAGCTGATGTGTCCGCATGATTTCGAACATTGTCTTCAGATCTGTAAGATGATCATCCTTACATTGGCTTTTCACCGCTATGTCATCAACGTAGCATTCTATCTTTTTACGCAGATGTTCATGGAAGATAGTGTTCATTGCACGTTGATAAGTTGCGCCCGTATTTTTCAGGCCGAAGGGCATCACTGTGTAGCAATACACCCCCAGTGGTGTTCTGAATGCAGTATGCTTCTCGTCGTCCGGGTGCATCTTGATTTGATTATACCCAGAGAATCCATCCATGAAAGACATTCTTTTATATCCGCAGGTGTTGTCGATCATAACATCCGTAATAGGAAGCAAAAATTCGTCTTTTGGACAAGCTGCGTTAAGGTCACGGAAATCAATGCATATACGGACCTTACCGTTTTTCTTGGGAACTGGAACAATGTTAGCTACCCAGTCTGGGTGTTGTTCTTCCCTGACAAAGCCTGAGTCAATGAGCTTCTTCACTTCGGACTCAATTGCTTCCATGATCTCGGGACGAAACCGGCGTTGTTGTTGTTTTACGGGTTTGGCATCCGTATCAATGTTGAGACGATGCGTGGCCACTTTTGGGTCAAGACCAGGCATGTCTTCATAATTCCAAGCGAAGACATCTATATATTCTCGGATGAGAGATATAAGGTCTTCTTTCTCAGATGATGATAAATCTTCGGCTATGAAAATGGGTTTAGGGTCCTGTTCGTCTCCCATGTTAACCTGGACCACTTTATCTTCAGTGGGTGGTTCGCGTTGTTCGAATCGCATATCCCACAAGATGTTAAGACGTTTGATCCAGGGGTCATTGGTTGACTCCATTAACCCTTCATCACCCCCTGCATCTTCATCTGGGTGACTAGTTGAAACCATATTCACAGTCAGATTTCTAAAGAGAGGTCCGATACTGACATCGGACTCGTATGCAGACGTTCCAGATGAGTGGTCCTGACGCAGATAATTACTTATTTCATTTTCTGAGACAGCGGGAGGTGTGATAAATCCTAAGCCCCTTCTAGTCTTTTGGTAGTAGTCTGGGGGTTTCCCCTCAGGGGTTAGGGACATTCGGATTGGTGTCCGCCTTCCCTTCCCGAAGTTTAGACCCTGCTTTCCGTCAAAGTCATACCCCATTTGTTTCATCAACCGGAGGGAATTAGGTTCGTGATAATGGAATTGAGGAACTCCATCATCTTCATCCGAACTTCCTCGTTTAAGTTGTATGGGTTTGACCTTCCCGAAACAGATCGGCTTTCGCCCTTTCCTTTTGGATGGGACTTTGAAGAAGGCCTTCTGTGCATCTTCTATTTCTTCATCTGAAACGAAAGATGATTCAATTGGCAACGTGAGTGATGCCTGTGCGCACAGTACGTGCCATGGGTTAGTACCTGCATTAGAATTATTCTCTATTCGTTTGTTTTTAGAGGGAACATCAGACAAGTACGCCAAAATAAAATCTTCATTAATGCACCACTCGCCCCCACTCGGTACATTATTATCACTCTCACTTGGACCCATTACATCAAAGTTTAATTCCCAAGGACAGTCTTCGTCAGGATCTGGCTCGATGTCAGCTTTGTTACCGCTGTCTACATCTTCTTTCTCTTGGGACTCCAGATAGAAGACGGAGTCGGTGTGGAAATTCTCGACTCCTCGGAAGGGGTATTTCTCTGCAATCAGAGTTCGAACTTCCCCCTCGTCGTTGGCATACTTCATGACTTGATGCAGAGTAGACGGGACAATGCGGTTCGCATGTATCCAGGGTCGTCCTAACAAAAGATTGTAGGACGTGTCCGCATCTATAACGTAGCAAGTCACCTCCGACTTAAGGTCTCCGATTTGACACCTGAGTTTGATCTTTCCCAGGGGTCGAGTGCTGTTTGCGTTGAACCCGAAGATAGTAGTCTGGGTAGTGTGCAGTCAGTGCATAGGAATCCCTAATACCTGCATGACCCTGTAGGGCATGATGCTGAGCGCTGAGCCCGGGTCAACTTGAACACGACTGATTTCCGAAGATCCAATATACCCTGTGTAGTACAGTGGTCGGTCATGTTCGTGTTTGACCTGCATGTCTTCTTGTGTGAACGATATGCATGGTAGACTTCTCGCCGCTTGCAGGTATTGCAGACAAGTTTGATCATCAGAAGCCTCGGGAATCGGAGTGACTTGTGTAATAAAGCTCTCCGTATTCTTTAAAGCTTCGATCAGAGCTTCCTTGGTAGTTTTAGATAACTTCAAGAGCTCATATAAAGTGATCCTGGCTGGTATGTTAGCCAGTTGTGCCATGACGTTGAATTGAAAGGGAGCACTTGACTCCCCAAGTTCCTGGTGAAGATTTTTATTGAACCGGAGCTCTTTCTGTTTACCTTTGTCGACCGGCTTCTTCGGCACAGAACCCCCAGCGTCTTGGGGTTGTTCTTCCACCTCTTGAGCATTCTGGCTGTAAGGCTTTTCCTGACCGAGTGCCAGGGTTGTCTCCTGGATATGCTGCCAGGACGATCCTCTCTTCTTCTGAATCGGTAAGAGGTTTGAGGTGGTCATCGTTTTCGGTAACGGAGGGGCTAATCATGTTGGAAGATTTAGCCTTGCCTCCCTTCTTTCTGGACGAGATGCTCGTCCACTGTTGATCTTCAAGCAAATCAGGGTGGACCCACATGATTTCCCTTTTTGGGGTGGTGAGGGGTACCAACCCCCTGTCCTTCTGACTATGCAAGTCAGCATTCTTTAGGTGCATTTCTACCTTGCGGATGGGTACAACACCGTTCGTGGTTACCACCGGGGGAAAGTCACCAAATTGGACCGCTATCATATTAGTGGATACGGTCTTCTGCTCTGGCTTCAAGGTGAGCACATTAGCGTTTACCAAATTCTGCAAGATGTCTTTGAAGACATAGCACTTTTTGGTAGGATGCCCCAGAAATCTGTGATAACGACAATAGTTGGGGTCATCCACTTTCCCTGCTTCGTCTGGCTTCCTGATTTCAGGCAACTGGAGCTTGTTGTTCTTTCGAAGCAATTGGAATAAGGTATCCACATGCTCCTCTTTGAACGAATATTGTTTGGGCGCTCTTTGCTGATTTGGCGCTTTGCCTTGCTTGTTCGGTGGTAGAACTCGCGTGTAGTCGGCTGCCAAAGTCTCCTTTCCCTTAGACCGCTGGGCATTTTGCTGATTGCGTTGCTATTGCGGCTTGGGTTGTGGCACTTCTTCAGCTTTGATACGCGCCACTATCTCCTCTGCTTGTTCTCCTTGCGAAACTAATTGTCTCCAGGAACGACACTCTGCTACTCCCATCTGAGCGAGGAGTTGGGTCTGCAGGTTGTGCCTGCAAGTTTCAACCAGAGTTGATTGAGTCATACCTGAGGGGCATCGCAATGCCATGCTGCGGAATCTTTCTACATAGGTCTTGATTGACTCTCCTTTCCTTTGCTTAGTGGCAAGAAGAGTTGGGACTGAGACCTCTGTATCGTCCTCAAAGAATCTGGCCAAGAATAGCCTTTCCAGATCTACCCATTTTTGGATAGATCCAGCAGGCAGCTTCATGAACCATTCGAAAACGACACCCTTAAGGGTACTGATGAATAACCTGGTCAGGATAGCATCATTCGTTACTACGTCTCCTGTTTGGGATTTGAAGTAGTAGATGTGTTGATTCGGCGATACTGTGCCATCGAAAGGTTGTAAGGTAGGGGCCTTAAATTTTGGTGGGTAGGGAGCTGTATCCCACTCAGCAGGGTAAGGCCGTACTACTCCCTCTTCGCGAAGCTCGCTTCTGTTGGCGATTGCGTTGAGGCGAGCCTCCAGTTCATCCACCTTGGTGAATTAAGGGTGCAGTTCTTTTTCTATCTCCCTTTCACCTTCGGAAGAAGATCCCAGATTGTGAGTCTCACGATCTGAATGTTCGTGCACTCTTTGTTTTCCCTTCGAAGTTGTTCTCTGGGAAGATTCAGGTTTGTGGCCTTTTTCAGCAAGAAGCTGGGCCAACATCTCCTTTAATTGGAGAAGTGTTTCCTGTTGCGTCTGGAGTATGACACTATGTTCATCCACTCTTTTGGCTATGTCTTCATGGTTCCCTGTTGTGTAAGCGGAAACCTCGCGTGCTCCAACAGAGCTTGAAGATTGAGATTCGGCTATTGCTGAATGTTCCTCACTTGTTGTAATGCCCTTGGCTAATTTTTAATAGTCAACCGGGCGAATAGTTCCCGTCCGAGTCCGAGTATTCTGATATACTCCTTCGAACTGGTCACAAATTTCTCGGACAGTTGGTGGATGACTCTCTTGTGACTCGTTAGAATCAGTATGCGAGGCCTTCCCTCGGCCGATCATGTTGATAGTGACCTGAGGGTATTCCGCTTCAGTTGTCTTCTTTCTGTTGCGGCGTTGTCGTTTGGCAGGCCTAACAACGTTTGTCAACCTGTCGAATACTGACTGCCGAGGTGCGGATGCACAACAAGGGCATTCTGACAGGACTGTCGAGATGAGCCTCTCACATTGACATGAGTGAGCTGCTTGTGCTGTTGATTTTCCTCTCGACAATAATTCCCGTAAGTCAGGAATTTGGGAGGAAACTTTCCCCGGGCTAGGGGGTGGAGATGGAACCCCCTGCCCTTGGGTGGGTGAGATTGGTTCTTGTCGAACGTGAATTTTAAAGCCACGCTGACTTTTTTGAACCTGACGGACCCCTTGAAGATCGCGTTCTTAAGACATAACGCGAGGGTCGCGTTGAGATTTGTAAACACTAGGCCGAGGCCTGCGTTTAAATGAAGAACTTGACCTCTGAGGGTCAAGTTTTGGTTGAACGCGCCCCTGAGGGTCGCGTTTGGTTGGTGAAACGGACTCCTGAGAGTCACGCTTCGTTTGAACGCGCACCTGAGGGTCGCGTTTAATTTGTGAAACAGACTCCTGAGAGCCATGTTCAATTGGAACACGCCCCTGAGGGTCACGTTTAGTTTTGACAGCTCCCTTCTGAGGGCTGCGTTTTGACTGAACAACGCGCCACTCAGGGTCGCGTTTGAGCTGTATCAGCCTAGGTTCGTAGTTGGGCTCATTGCCATGCAGTGAGCGTTCTTCTTTGGGAACGCTAGGCTCGGTTGGATTTTCAGAAACGCGATGTTCGCGTTGGGTTAACAATCGGCTTTCTCGTAAGTGTGCTCGTCGTATGGATCTTCTCCGTCGGCGAGCAGCGTTCTTTTTGGCTTGTCTCAAAGCCTTAGCAGCAACGTCATTGACGTTCACAGGACTCGTCTCTTCCAAAGGCCGTTTGTGGCCCGAAGCACGTTGGGCTGACGCGGAGGTGGGATCTTCCGCCTGCAGAGCCAACTTGAGTTCCTGGTCGAAGGAGACGGCTTTCTTCGGCACTTCGACAACAGAATTGACCTTCTTGGAGGTCTTGCGTACATCGTGCTTAGCCTTGGGGCTAAGCGATCCAGAGGATAATGCTTCCTCATATTTTGCTTGATCAAACTCCACGATGAGAGTTTCTACTGTCGTTCCCATGAGGTGGACGTCGGACTGCGCCACCACTTCTTCATCGGAAAAGCTAGTCCCCAGCGGAGTCGCCATCTTTTGTATGTTGGAAAATTTGCAAAGAAGAGAATAAAAGAAAAATTGAATTTGATTCTTCCACTTTGTTTAAAACTGGGTTCTTCTTGGTAGCGATGGAATGCCTCCTTCGATTGCTCACGTCGAATTTGCTCTCTGTTGACGATCCGACCGTCTCTTATCTCGTGGGATCGATGAACTTCTGTAGGAAGTTTTATATGTAACTCTCGGATGAGTTTAAGAACTCTGAACGAGTTTAAACTCTATAGATAGAGTTGTTAGAACCAAAAATTCGGTTAATGATCAAGCTGTTATCTTTTGTCGAAGAATCCTCTCAGATTTGATCTTTTGAGATTGATTCAAAAATCTTATCTTAAAAGATTTAGTTGCTGCTGCCGTTGAATCACCGAACCTGAGTGGTTGAGATCTTCCAGAATTCGCCTCCGCTGCTAACTCTTGTTTAGATTCTGAAAAATCTAATCTCCAGAATCCAACCCGTCAGCCCGCTTTTAACTCTGTCGAGTTTGTTGAGTTTTTATAGGGGGATGAGGGGTTGTAACTGAACCCTATATCCGCTCCTACGTGGCCGAAAATCCCTCAGAACGTGGGATAAACGGTTCTGGAACCGTTCGACTTGTGTTTGAACAAGTCAAACGCCCACTCTGGCGCTCAGAACCCAACTTCGTGTCTTAGAATTGTGACGCGAGGGTCGGTGTTAGCTGAATATTGATGAACGCGAGGGTCGCTCGCGTTTTGATTTGTTGCCTGCTTGGTGACGCGAGGGTCGGTGTGAGTTGAACCCTTATGAACGCGAGGGTCGCTCACGTTGAGTTGTGACTTGGAAACGCGGGGGTCGCCTGCACTTCCATATTTGTGACGCGGGGATGACTTCCGCGTTTTAGAAGGAGCTAGTTGATTTATAACTTCTTCTGTAAGGCGTTGCAAAGACCGTTGTTCTGTAATCCTCGCTTTAGCTGTTGTGGAGTGTGAAAGTCGTCAGATTGTAACTTTCACTGTAGATTGTGAAGACTACTGAATAGAGTTTTCATCAGTTGTCGGATGTGTCGTCGAATTGTAACTCTTCTCGATCTATGTGAAAAGTCCTCCATTTGCAGTTTCTTCGCTTATCGACCCGAAAACTATTTGATTATAGCTTCCGTTG
Organism: Asparagus kiusianus; assembly: GCA_022839385.1. Classification (NCBI taxonomy): domain Eukaryota; kingdom Viridiplantae; phylum Streptophyta; class Magnoliopsida; order Asparagales; family Asparagaceae; genus Asparagus; species Asparagus kiusianus. The sequence goes on along the minus strand of BQKN01000339.1, from coordinate 555,299 downwards.
TAGGAGCTTAGATGGGAATCAACATCCATAGTGTCTTTTAGACGAATATTTGCCCACAGCTCTCTACCAAGCAATTCACCAACTAAGTCCAACCTTTTATTTCTAAAATCATTACACTGCTCATCAGCATCTCTATTAGTCATGCTGTTGTCGCAGCCATCAAGATCAATTATCTCAGAAATGAGCTCGTGTTTGCGGTGGTCGTGGAAGTCGTTTGATTGTGACTTCTGTTATCGGGGCTTGTTTTAATCAGCTATCCGTTGTGATTTTTAGACAGCCTACAGAACCCCCTCCAAAGTTTTTAAAAGTTCGCGGTTAACTGGGACGAATTTTCGGAATACTTTGGATCCTAAAATCTAGTGAATTGATTGCTCACTTCGTCTGATCGAGCCAGATGATTTCGATGTTGTTGACTGTAATCTGTTTATGTTTCTCGATAGACTCCCCTGCGGAGTCACCAATCTCTTCTCGGCTTTGGTCGCCTTGATGATTGCTGCTAGCTCTTATTTATCTGGGGCCGTGTCATAGCCTTGGTAGTCAGAGAGCTGCCATTATAATAATCCAATACATAAACAGTTTATGCATTTGAGAATTGGAACGCGTGGGTGAGCCTAGCGTTTTGGAATTTCAACCGACCCGAACGCGAAGGTCGGTTTGGGCGGGATTCTGACCTCGAATCCCGTTTGTTACGATTTGACAGCCTGTCCAGCTGTCTATAAATAGACCGCTGTAGGTCAAATCAGAGTCATTCGACTCTTCTTGAAATTCCAACAAAAATTTTCGTTCTCTCCTCCGGCGACGACTGTTCATCTCCTCCGACGAGATCTCATGGCACCCAAGAAATCCGACGCTCCTCGTCCTCCTCGATCTGATGCCGCTGCGGCTCAAGGATCGGCGCCGTCAGCGCCGGCCGGCGGCGCTGCTGCTCATGCGAACATGCCGCCTCAACTTCCTTTGATCGGTGGTAAGTATGGCCTTCGTGGTCGTTGAACTTGCTTCGACAAGTTTTGATCTTTGGATCCAACGAGGAAACTCGTTTCAGATAACGCGGGGCTGGACTCCGTCGTTTGGTATTTTTGACGAGAGGTTCGACCTTCGCGTCTCAGATTCCTGATGCGAGGGTCGACCTACGCGTCTGACTTTTCTGACGCGAGGTTCGACCTTCGCGTCTGACTTTTCTGACGCGAGGTTCGACCTTCGCGTCTGACTTTTCTGACGTGAGGTTCGACCTTCACGTTTGAACTTAGTTGACGCGGGTGTCGACCTTCGCGTCTGGGCTTTGCTTTTGACTTAGCTGATTTTTTCTTCGTTTTGCAGTGCGTCATACTAGCGAACCTCTTCTTTTTCGCCACCATTTTGGACATGTAGGTGGCGTGGACATGAACATGACATTCAACTCGCGCCTAGAACTCCCTGTCTTCAGAATTAGGGATAAGAGTAGCGCGTAGTTAGTCACAAAAGCTTCTCCCGAAACTCTTAGGACATTGGTTACGGACGCTAAGTTTGAGCACACGAACCGTAAGCCAATAGCCAAACCTGGATACTTTTTCGGGGTCTTCGTTGACTTTGACGCCGACACCGCTTATGACGGGAACTATAAGTGGCTGCGGAAAGTTGGAGACCGCAACCTTTTCTTACCCAACATGGAGAAAATGTTCCCCATATCTTATTTCCAGTGTGCATCCGTCCCGAAACACATGGATTGGCCCTTGGTTAAGGATCAAGACGGAGTTGCTCTTGGAACTTTGACTTTCCATGGGGTCCGCTCGGCAGGTTATGGTCGACAAGTGACTGCTTTGCGACCAGGTTTATTTGCTAAGGAGTATCCCCTTGGCGAAGTGGCTAGTCCCGCGAGGACTTTTGTTAGGAGATTTGTGGAGAAGAAAGGGGAGTTTCCCGCGCAAGGATTCAGAACTCCTGGCTGGGTTCATTCTCCAGTGTCAGGGTGGTGGACCCGGATGACCAAGTTCGTTCTGGATGAGTTGGATGCGCCTCTCTCCCAAGCTGGTTTGAAAGTTCCTGTGTGGGCCACTAAATTCGGAATGGTCCAGAGCCACTTTCACTTTTTCTCTATACTGGAGAAGTATAATCCTGATACTTGCACTTTCTTCACCCCTGTGGGGGAATTAGGCTTCGCTCTTCATGAGATGCACGAAGTCTCGGGTCTTCTTCTTGGAGATTTGCCGTATGAAGAATTTGTTCCGGGATCGGCGGAACTCCAACTTTTAAAGAAGGCTAGCCCCGAAATTTACGACACTTTATGGGAAGTCATGTGTCACTTCCACATCTGTATGCAGCTGACGGGGGCCGCGGGAGCGGCATTAAACAAGTGTCTTGGGCGGAATATCTATTCCAAAATTTGGACAATAAGGGAGGCTTAGTGACCCGATTGCCTGCAAGCACTTTAGAGGAGGTTCAGGCTAGGATTGACGATGCTACCTCCCACTACACAAATGAGGCCAAGGAAGATGTTTTCCCGGCCAATACGGAATTCGAGAGTTTCCATTACCAAGCTCTGCTTCCTTTCTCTGATACGGCGCTTTTGGCTGGGTATTTGATGCTGTGGCTCAAGCGGTGCGTCGTCCCGACCAGGCCGATCGATGCTCTCGCTATTGAGGTGATCTACCCCGTCGTCCTTCTAGCCCATGGGAGGCCTGTGAGCCTCCTCAGTGCTATGGTGGGTTGTCTACAATTCGGATTGTGGGAGTTAACTTCGGACTTCGTCGACACTACAGAGGTGGAGTCCGAGGGTCGCAAGACTTTCAAGACTCCCAATCCTAGGGTGCCAATGCCATATACTTATTTGATGGCTTGGTACGTGCTCCACTGCCCTTCGTTGATGAGTGCAGCCTCTGCCCCAGGAGATTCATTCATCCCATTCGTGCAGAGATTAGATCTACACAGTTTTTCTCCGGATCAAAGCTTGGCCTTTGATCCCGAGAAGAGTCTCGATTTCGCTTGGTCGATTTCGATAACTAGGGCTATTATTTCCTTGGCGAAATAATCCCCTCAGCTGTTATTTCCTTCGTGAGATAACACCCGCTATACCGTGTAGATCCAACCTGATCAAGATCGCGCGGTGGTCCACGGATTAACCCCGGCGCAGGCAAAGAACCCACAAAATCGAGAGACCGCAAAACAGGATCTCGCGATTTGTTCGGCATAAAAGGAAAGTTGTAATTTTTTTATTTCTTTTTTGATTTTGTTGTAACCGGATCTTATAGAAAGACCGGATCTTTTGTAATTGATAAACTATTACTTGAGAAAGCAATGAATTCAATGAAGGTAACTTTCACCGCGAACCATGTACAAGTCAACGGAATGACGAAATACACAATACAAATCCGGATAAGTCAGAAAGTGTCAAACACCTCAAAGTGGCCCGCACAAAGGATTGACATTTTGACCATGATACAATTTGAAACTAGAAAAATTCAAAAGACAAAAGTTGAAGGTTTCTTCGTCAGCTTTCTAACGCATCTTGAATCACCTCATTCCGATGTCGGATGAGCGAGTTAAGACCACTATAATACCGCATTACAGTAACAGCGTACCCGCGCTACAGTAGCCGCCGGTCGGATTGTTGTTACAGTAGCCGCGGGTCGGATTGTTGTTACAGTAGCCACGGGTCGGATTTCTGCTACATAGCACGGTCAGATTTCTACTATAGTAGCCGCGGGTCGGATTTTCTGCTACAGTAACCGCAGGTCGAATTTTTGCTACGTTAACCGGGGGTCGGATTTTCTGCTACAGTAATAGTGAGTCGGGATTTTTCTGCTACAATAACCGCGGGTCAGGTTTCTGCTATAGTAACACGGGTCGGTTTTCTGCTACAGTGACCGTAGGTCAAATTTTTGCTGTACTAACCGCGGGTCGGATTTCTGCTACAGTAACCGTGAGGTCGGATATCTGCTACAGTAACCGCGGGGGGTCGGATTTTTTGCTACAGTAACCACGGGGGGTCGGATTTTTTTGCTATAGTAACTACGGGTCAGGTTTCTGCTACAATAACCGCGGGTCGGACTCGTCCGACCCGCGCCTCCGCGGGACTGATCCATCCGTCGCGCTGTTTTGACCCGAAAACGCGTTTTAGGCTGTTTCGATCGGTTTTTCTGTTCCAGAGGTTCCTAACTGACTTGATGTCATCCACAAACATGGTTAGGCCGTTATTGACTGAAGATAAGGCCAAATTACTCATTTTTATCCACATGCCCGCATCCGGAGCCCTATAAATACAAGCATAGGGCTTCCATTCAGGGGGGATTAATTATCAAGAGGAGGAGGTGCTGTCGAATTGAGAAGTCAAAGGAGCACAAATTTCAGCGAGGGTTGACAGATCTTGGCGAGTTCTTCGGCATAAAGAAGGAGAGTTCGAGAGATCTGACGCTCGTTCCTCAAGATTAGGTTTGCTCTTAATCTCGAGAAGAGCTACTGATTTCGCTTGGTCGATCTCAGCCCTACAAATCAAATACTTCCTTGGTGAAGGTGAAGCTCTGCCGAATTTTTCATCAACCGGATCCAGATCAAAGGCGATCCACGGATATCAAAATCCCCGGCACAAGCAAAGATCCCACGCAAGCAAAAGATCGATAAACGATCTCTGCGTTTGTTTGACGAGAACTGTATTTCTTCGTTTTCATTGTGTAAAAGTCTTATAAAAAGGTTATCGTTTTGTTTTCATTATAACGACCGAAGTTGTAATGAATACCATAATGAATACAATAATTTTCGACGTAAACAAACTGGCGACCACAGTGGGAGCCAACAGCTTCGCTGCCGGAGCTGTCGTGTCGCAACCTCGGATCTGCATCCCGGTTGAAGAAGTGGTCGAATACGAATTTGACCAACTAAAATTCAAGGAATATCTATCGTCCTCCTCCTCCAGATCCTCCGCCTCTCGCAAGCGCAGGAAGATCAAGACCCCCGTTGTTGCTGCCCTCTCGCTTTGCAACACCCCTCCGGCTTCCAACGAGGCCGGATCTGCAGATTTGAACTCCTTCTCAATCAAGGAGTTGAGTACTGAAGGTGCGCCAATCCTATCGAAGAGGGCACGTCAAAGGCGGCGCCAACACCTTGCTCGCCAACTCGTTAGGGCTTTGGAGTCAATTGACAAGATCTGTTACGAGGCGGATCTGAAAATTAGGCAACACCAAGGGCACCAACAGCGGACAAATGCCCTCTCCTCCAAATCACCAACAAGTGAATGGGTACAAATCGAAAGGACACGTTCAACTCTTGAAGAGCGGATTAAAAAGCATCGCGTACTGCTTGCGTACACGCGAATTCTTGCGCAAGAGGCCAAAAGGTTACAGAAGGAAGAAGTTGAAAAGAAGCCACAAAAACTGCACAAAGTTTGGAGGCCAAAGTCCAAAACGACGGCCAAAAAAATCGAGAAAAGCGGGTCACTCAAATCCGACCCTCCAAATCGCGGGTGACTCGGATCCGACCCTCCACTTCGCAGGTCACTTGGATCCGACCCTCCACTTCGTGGGTCACTTGGATCCGACCCTCCAAATCGCGGGTCACTCGGATCGACCCTCTACTTCGCGGGTCACTTGGATCTGACCCTCCACTTCGCGGGTCACTTGGATCCGACCCTCCACTTTGCGGGTCACCTGGATCCGACCTTCCAACCCGCGGGTCACTCAAGTCTGACCCACGCCAGGGTCAAGGTAACAGACGTTCTGTACCTATTTCGTCGATCCCTTTGAGTTTCGCACCTCTGGTGGAACACCACGACAGCGTGGATTTGTCCCGATTTAAGATCGTGGATCGTCTTGGTCCTTCGCACGCGGGTCGAGGTAAAGCCCCGGTCAAAGAACATTAGGGTCGGGTGACTGAATCTCGGATAACTACTCAAGCTGGGGGTAGCACATGGAAAACTCCAGTTTCTACCCGCCTGGGGGTGTGTATTAAAGTCCAAGAGCCTGTCAAGATTTCACGCTTACAAATGCGTGACTCTTGAGAACGCTAACAAGGAGTTGCATACTCAGAAGAAAACGCGTAAGACAAACGAACGCATTATACCTGAGGATTCATGTAAATAGCCGATAGGTTGCTCTGACGGGAACGTCGATGAGTTGTACTATCGGGCTGGGGGTACGAATAAATCTCGAAAAAGAAGTACTCGGGAAGCGGACCCTCACTGTCCATGCGCCAAGATAATCAGGGTAGTATTATCAACGTGTAGCTGCCCCAAGACCGCTCCGCGGAGGGTCTCGGTATCTGAGAGGATCTCCTACGGAAAGGCTAAGTCCAAACCAAAGCATCTCCATAAGAAACGATCGGTCATTCAAGGTGACGAACCCCAAGAAGTTACCATTAATATGGTTAATAAGGGAAAATCGATTCGACCTTCTAGCTCTGATCCGTTTATATCGCATTATCTGACCCGGTTGCAATCAGAAACCATTAGACAAAGAGATTATCAGAGAATGCAGAGGGGATTATCCTCGGCTGATGAAGTATCAGATGCCAACTCTGCAGTCGCTTTTGACAAAACGGTGTCCAGCCCAGGTCAATCCCACGAGGCATTCATGATCAATACCGAGCAAATCGCCAAAATTCTTGAGGATGCTCTAATCAAGCAGAAAGAGGCATTTAAGATTGAAATGAAAATGACTATGCAACAGATGAGGGAAGAACACGACCAACAAATCCGAGCTTTGTCGAATCAACTTGGTGAATCCAGTCGTCGCAACGTTGCCAACCAAGCAAATAGCGATTCAGATGTGGATGAGCACATCAATGCGGATGATCTTCCCGTTGACCAAAACGCTAGGGTGGCCCCACTAAAGGTAACAACGCAGGGGGTGGTTCCACCGAAGATGACAATACCGGGGGTGACCGCATTATTCCTCTTTCAAATCGTCCGAGGCCCGATACGAGCGAGGATGAGAAGATAAAAGATCTCGAGAGCAAAGTCAACACTCTGATTTCTACTCGAGAGATAAAGAGGACAGATATCCCGTGTCCTTACTCGAGAGAGTGGGATTCAATACCATATCCGATGAAGTTCAACTAGATCAACTTCACGCCGTTCGATGAGAAGGATTCGCCCACTCAGCATTTGATCTACTTTAAGTCCTACTTGGGTATGTTCTCCGGCAATGAAGCATTGATGGTTCGTTCATTCGTTGGCACCCTTCATGGGCCCGCCTTCGATTGGTACCGTCGTCTTAAGTCTGGAAGCACCAACAGCTGGGACGACTCGGAGAACCTGTTCCTCACTCGCTTCTTTAATGATGACGCCGATGTGTCAATCAGGACACTCTTCGATGAGAAGCAAAAAGACGAAGAGACGGTCGACGACTTCATCAAACGTTTTCGAAATAAAGCGATGAACTGCCGAGATCCGATCACGGAGGATTTCATCCTCCAAACATGTCATAACAACCTATCTATTGAGATATTGGAAGTTATGGGAGTCGCACCGTCTAATAACTGGAAAGAGTTGAAGGTGCGCGGAGAGCGGGCCGAATGCTTCCTCAGAAGGAAGCAAGCTGAGAGAAGCTAACTGACGACTAACTCTCCGAAATTAAATTTCGCCTCCCGTAGTAAAGGAAAAACACCTGCAGTAGCTGTTGACGCTAATCAGACGTCGTAATAGCAACCCCGAAGGCAGCAGAAGACTTCGGGTTCGAGACTCCAAAAAGAGTATTCTTTCAAGGACGAAGACGTTCCAGCTATCTTCGAATCCCTCCTTGAAAACAACAAGATCAAGCTACCACCTATCACAAATCAAGTAGAAGCTGACAATACTATGGATCCAAAATACTGTACGTACCACAGGAGGGTCCTTCATCCTACCAAGGATTGCTTTGCTCTCAAGAATAGCATCCAAACCTTGGTTAAAGCCGGTGTCATAACGCTGGGATAAGCCAGATAAGAACAGCAAAACTCCAAAGAGTATACGAGTATAAATTGTTTCTCAATAACTCCAAAGAGTATACGAGTATAAACTGCTTCTCAATCACTCCGATAAGTATACGAGTATAAACTGCTTTTTAATACTCCAATAGGTATATGAGTCTAAACTGTTTCCTATCATTGACGGGAAGTTCCTGGATAATATTTATACGTAATATTCTTAAGGATAACCCGGTCATGTAACTGAGAATAAAGTCAGACCCAGTTCCACAAAGGAAGCTGGGGGTGGATGATTCATGTAACGGGAAGTTCCCGGAAGAATGCTACATGTAATTTTCTTAGGGATAACCTGATTATTACAAACAAAGTGATGAACACTAAACCCCCACCGATTAGACTAATTGACGGTAGGATCACTAAAAAATTCCTTTCGGTTAAATCCACTCAAACTTTCGATGTATATTGTTCGCGGGAAAAATTGTAGCTTTCATCATTGATTCCATTGTACACTCTTATAATAGTTTATCGATTACAAAGATCCGGTCTTTTTATAAGATCCGGTTACAACGAAAATCAAATTTGTTTCCTTGTTTGTCGAACAAATCACGAGCTCCTGTTTTGCGGTCGCTCGCTTGCGTGGGTTGTTTGCCTACGCCGGGGTTTATCCGTGGACCACCGCGAGATCTAGATCCGGTCGGATCTACGCAGCATAACGGGTATTATTTCACCAAGAAAATAATAGCCGGAGGGATTGTTTCACCAAGGAAACAATCGCTCAAATCTCGGGATCAAAGACCAAGCTTTGATCCGGAGTATAACGACGTAGATCTGAGATCCGGTCCTCTCGAACTCCTGCCTTATTTGGCGTTGACGATCGCCGAGCACCAGATCCGGATGAGCAAGTCTTCGAGTCCCTAAAGATTGAATCTTTTTTAAGATCTGAGTCTTCAGTTCTGCAGGGCTTCGCCTCCTCCAAAATCCTAACCTCTTGAAAATGATGAACCACCTCTCCTATTTATAGGAGATCTGAACTGTGCATGCGGCACGTGTAGCCAACACACAGGGGGGCCCAGCCACCTCAAGGTGGCTCGTCTCATGCCGAGCCACCCTGGGGTGGCTCGGCCTTGGCCACCCTGGGGTGGCTCGGCCTTGGCCACCCTGGGGTGGCTCGGCC
>BQKN01000339.1:533828-545856 GCA_022839385.1 Asparagus kiusianus | reverse complement strand
GCTCGGTTTTTGCCGAGCCCCCTCCGGGTGTTTGGGTTCCGTCGTTTTGTCGTTTTTGCTTTGTCCGTGATTCAGGTTTGTGGTTGACTTGGTCTGGAATCGATTTGTTAACTTGATTCCTGATTTGGCAGTAAATCCACTTCTGAGTTCGAGTTCGAAGCTAATCTTGATTCGATCGCGATTCATCCGAGTCCGTTCTTGGTTGGACGACTCATTGACTCCTCGAACCGTTGGATTGATTCCGCACGCGAATGCATTCTGTTGATCGCGTGCAATTTGTTAACCTCGTCACCTCGTCACTCGATGGTTCGTTGATTTGTCGAATCCTCGTGTCGAGCTGTGCGAAGGGACCTATAGGAAATTTTATACGCCTACAGATACCCCCTCCAAAGTATTTCAGTCTCGTTCTTTTATAGAAGAGTCTGGAATACTTTGGATGTGATTGTCCCAACCTTTAGTCGGTGTAACGGGACTTTAGAATGGCTTCTGTTCTGGATTCCTTCAATTCCTTCAGGCTATTCGGTGTTTTGTCGAACGTCTGTAAGGATTCCGGTGCTGCATTTATTGTCTGACCGTTGTCGAAATTTTGAACTTGAAGTCGATTCTTGATTTCTTGACTTTTTAGCTCGAGTTGGTTGCTTCAACATAGAATTGATCATCGATTGACGGGGTTGTCCGGCGTTTGAGCTCCATTGCGACGCGTTGTCCGGCGTCCAGGCTTCATTGCGACGTATTGTTCGACATCCGACACAGTTTATACTCGTACGTCTTCTGGAGTATACACAGTTTAAGCTCTTAAGGTATTGGAGCGTGGCAAATACTTGAGTCACGAGACCAATCTATAGAATTGATGCGTCAATGACTCGTATTCATAGAATTTTTGGCAAATTCTCAGCCATCAACGGATTTGATGAGCCTTTACCGACTACCGTTTGAGTCGGGCTAGCATGCGGATTGTCTAAATCCGTTCCACATGTAACGTTAAGCTAAAAGAGTTAACCTTTTAGTGCTACGTTATTGAATACGTAGACTTCGTCTTTCTCCTGTGAAAAGACTAAACAGCAACGTGTACGAGACATTGACTTAGGATTTTTGGCAAATCCTCAGCCTTTAACGGATTTGATGTGCTCTTACCGATTACCGTTTGAATCGGGCTTACATGCGGATTGTTTTAGTCCGTTCCGCATGTGACGTTGTGCTAAAGGAATAAACTCCCTTAGACTTTGTGCTATGATGTTGAATACATAGACTTTACCATTTGTTACGGGAATAGGTTACCCGGCGACGCGTGTTAGGCGTTGACTTTAGGATTTTTGGCTAACCCTCAGCCCTTAACGGATTTGATTAGCCTTTACCGACTACCGTTTGAGTCGGGCTAGCATGCGAATTATTCAAATCCGTTCCGCATGTGACGTTACGCTAAAGGAATGAACTCCCTTAGACTTTGTGCTACGACTTTGAATACGTAGACTTTGCCATTGTTATGGGAATAGGATACCCAGCAACGTGTATTAGACGCTGACTTATCCCTTCTTAGGCTTCAGGATAAAATACCCCAGAATCGAACTCTGGTGTCTATTTCTGCGGAGAAAGACTAAACCGGCGACGTGTGTTAGGCGTCGGCATACCCTTTCTTAGGATTCAGGATGAAATTCCCCATACGTGTAAGGCATGGATTTCGGCGTTATTAATAACGATCTGCCACAATGTTGAATATGTGGATGGGTGTTCTTTTTAACGGTTAAGAACTAACCGGCAGCGCGTGTTAAGAGCAGACTTATCCTTACTTAGGTTTTAGGATAAAATACCCCAGAATCGAACTCTGGTATCTTTTTCTGCGGAGAAAGACTAAACCGGCAGCGCGTGTTAGGCGCAGACTTATCCCTGCTTAGGATTCGGGATAAACTTCCTAGGATGAATCCTAAATTCTTGGAAAAGGATTGGTGTGGGAAAGGAAGAATTTTATATTCTATTCCCCGAACAAGGAAGGAAGAATTTTATATTCTGTTCCTTGATTCTGGAAGGGAAGAATTTTATATTCTATTTCCAGTGCAAGAAAGAAACTAGAAGTGGGATCTCCACTCCGAGAATCCGGAAGATCTAAATAAGCTTACCTTTTATAGGATCGGTTATCTAGATGAGTTTTTCGTTTATCGAAATGAAATTTTAACTTTGGTTATAACCATGAAGAGGTTTAACCAAAGAGAAAAGAGGGGAGCTCTTTCGTTTATCGAAAGGAGACTCTGAATTGAAAGTGGGCCTCTTGTTCATGGAAAGAATCAAGAGGGGAATTCTGGTTGTGGTCCTAACTGTAGAAAGGTTTGACCAAGTGGGGGGTTCAAAACGATCCTAACTGTAAGAAGGTTTGATCGCTCGATTCGTGGGCCTCTCGTTCATTGAAGGAATCGAGAGGAGATTTTGGTTTTGGCCCTAACTGTAGGAAGGTTTGACCAAGTAAAAAGTGAGAGTGAGAGTACAAATCACTGTAAGAATGTTGATTCGTACAAATCACTCAAAGGGGGTTCCTGATGTTAAGTGGTAAAGACTTAACAACAAAAAAAGGCTTTGACAATTCGTCAATTATATTCGGACTCTAACAAATGAAAGTGTTGAGTGCACGAACATAGCGGAAGTTTGAATGGATTAAACAGGAAAGAATTTTGGTGGTCCTACCTTCAATTAGTCTGATCGGTGGGAGATTCTGTGGTGGGAGACTATGAGTCGTCAAACACCAATGAGAGTTTTGTGAGAAAAAATTGATTCATAATGATCGGGTTATCCCTAAGAATATTACATTTAACATTCTTCCGAGAACTTCCCGTTACATGAATCATCCACCCCAGCTTTCTTTGCAACACTGGGTATATCATTGTATCAGCTGCACGATCGGGTTATCCTTAGGAATACCACGCATGGCACTCTCTAGGAACTTCCCGTGGAAGAAAGGAAATAGTTTAGACTCATATACCTATTAGAGTATCAGGGAGCAGTTTAACCTCTTATACCGGTCGGAGGATTGAGAAGCAGTTTATACTCGTATACTCTTTGGAGTTTCAGGAAGCAGTTTATACTCCTATACTTATCGGAGTGTTGAGAAGCAGTTTATACTCGTATACTCTTCGAAGTGTTAGGAAGCAGTTTATACTCTTATACCGGTCAGAGTTTTGCCGTTTTCAACTGGCTCACTCTAGCATTATGACACCGGCTTCAACCAAGGTTTGGATGCTATTCTTGAGTGTAAAGCACGCCTTGGTTGGGTGAAGGATCCTCCTGTGGTATGCGCAGTACTTCGGATCCGCAATATCGTCAGCTTCCTCCTGATTCGTGATCGGTGGGAGCTTGATCTTGTTATTGTCAAGGAGGGATTTGAAGATGGCTGGAACATCTTCGTCCTTGAAGGAGTACTCTTTTTGAGGCCTCTGATCCGAAGTCTTTTGCTGCCTCCGGGACTGCTGTTGCGATGTTTGATTAGCATCGACAGTCGTTGCGGGAGTCTTACCCTTACCACGGGAGGCGAAGTTCGAGTTTGGAGGATTTGTCGTCGATTGACTCCTCTCGGCCTTCTTCCTTCGGAGGAAGCGTTCGGTTTGTTCCCCTCGGACCTTCAAGTCTTTCCAAGTGTTGGACGGTGCTGTCCCCATTGCTTCCAACACGTCCAATGCGAGGTTGTTGTGGCAAGTCTGGAGAATGAACTCCTCGGTGATCGGGTCCCGGCAATTCAACGCTTTGTTCCGGAACCTCTTGACGAAGGTTTCGACCGGTTCCCCGTCCTTTTGTTTCTCGTCGAGCAACGTTCCAATGGATATCTCGGTGTCGTCGTCGAAGAAGTTAGCGAGGAATTTTGTCTCCATGTCATCCTAGCTATTCACGCTTCCTGGCTTGAGGCGGCGATACCAATCGAAGGCAGCTCCGCGAAGAGTGCCAACGAATGACCGCACCATTAGAGGCTCATTGCCGGAGATAATACCCAGGTGCGATTTGAAGTAAATCAAATGCTGAGTGGGGGAACCCTTCCCATCGAACGGCGTGAAGTTGATTAAACTAAACTTCGCCGGATAGAGGATTGATTCCCACTCTTTTGGGTATGGACAATGAATGCCCGTTTTCTTCACCTTTTGAGCAGAAATCAATGTATTGATCTTATTCTCGAGGTTTTTGATCTTCAGGTTTTCACCTGTACCTTCGTTGTCATCCTCGTTACCACCCCCTGCATTGACGAGAGGGTTATTGGCGTCACGAGTTTCATTTGCACCTGTGTCTTCATCTTCCAGATTGTTCTGGTTATGATGACTTGGTTCGCCTTGTTGGTTCCTCAATGCCTGGATTTGTTGCTCATGCATCTCTTTCATGGTCTGCATGGCCATCTGCATCTCGAGCCTGAAGCTCTCCTATTGTTTGGCCATGGCTTCTTCGAGCATCTTGGCCACTTGTTCCGCGCTTATCATGAATGACTCGCGGGGTTCTCCTTCGCTGGATACAGTGTTATCAGACGCAACCGCAGAGCAAGCATCCGATTCCTCATCTTCTGAAGGTGGTCTTATCCGAACCCTACCATAAGTTCCTCGTACGATGGCTCCGGACTGCAGACGGGTTAGACGCCAGGATGCTTTCAGAATCGACTCGAGATCATCCCGTGTCGATGTTCTTTTGCTGGTCATATTAGCGGTGACCCTCGGAAATTCTCTGTTTTCAACCACCGCTCTTCTTCGTCGGAAACGCCTGGGCCTTGGCTTTGGGGTTTCAGTGCTGAGCCTCTCAAAAACCAAAACTCTTTCGGGGTCCGTCTTGATGCAGTTACATTCAGACAATACCGCCCGAATGAGTTTGGAACAGGGGCATTGAGTTTCGAGCCTATGAGGACTTCTCTTTCTGGCTCTGCTCGTACCCCCAGCACGATAGTACAGCTCGTCCGTATGAAAGTCAGAGCAACCTATCGTGTGTTGGTACGATCTCTCAGGTATAACGTCATCGTCATCGGACGACAACGTTTCCTTCTGAGGGCGAATTATTTTCTTTGGGCTGTCAAAAGTTACACGCCTCGAAACCTGCCTTTGTGGATGTGAGCTCTCAGCGGGCTCCTGGACTTCAATACGCAGCGTAGTGCGCTTGGTTGCCCTGATTTCCTCGTCATGTTGGGGGTTGCGGCGACCCCCAGCGTGTTGAATTGTTCGGGGCTTTTTCATTGGGCCCAAACGTTCTTGAACTGGAACTTTGCATCGTCCATCGGGAAGTAGGCCGAGACGCTCCAAAACTAACTTCTTTCTCCGGGGTGATTCTGCGTGACCTCCCGGAGTAGCCATGGGAATTGTCGGCGACTTCGTTTGGTTCGCCGAAGGTTGAACCTGCTTCGAAGGCTGCAAAGGTTGTTCTTTAGCCTGAATCGCCACTTCGGACTTGGGCCTCCAAACTTTGCGGGTTGGTGGCGGCTTCTTTGTCACCTCCTTCTGCAGCCTTCTACGGGCTTCTTCAATTTGAGCCCGTGCCTGCGCTGATAGTGCACGGCGTTTGCGATTGCGCTCCTCCAGCGTTGATCGGTTCCGTTTGACGCGGATCCATTCGTTGATTGGCGGCTTGGAGGAGCTGCCACTCATCGGTTATTGAGGCTGTTTGCCTCTCTTGTTCTTCGGATCCGTGTTGTAGCGGATCCCGTCAACTGACTCCATGGCCTTTGCGAATTGTTTTGCAAGGCGTTGACGTTGCCTTTGGCGGGCTCTCTTCGAGAGAGTCACCACGCCCTCTGCGGCGGCAGGGTTGGCCAGAGCAGATCCGACCTGGTTGGGAATTGGAGGGATCTCACCCGATGCGACTTTGGCATCAAACGGGGCAAGATCTTCGTTGGTATTTTCGACATCTTCATACCAACGAGTTTTTCTCCTGGAGGAGAGCTTCTTGGACTTGTTAGACTTGCGAGGGGAGGTAGATCCGGACGAGGATGACAGATACTCCTCGAACTTCTGTTGGTCGAATTCATACTCGACCTCCTCCTCGACCGGGATCGGGATCCGCGGCTGCGACGTAACGATCTCGGCAGTGAGATCGGTGGCTCCCACTGTGGTCGCCAGATTGTTCGCGGGAAAAATTGTAGCTTTCATCATTGATTCCATTATACACTCTTGTAACAGTTTATCTATTACAAAGATCCGGTCTTTTTATAAGATCCGGTTACAACGAAAATCAAATAAAAAGAAATGAAAATTACAAATTTGTTTCCTTGTTTGTCGAACAAATCGCGAGCTCCTGTTTTGCGGTCGCTCGCTTGCGTGGGTTGTTTGCCTGCGCCGGGGTTTATCCGTGGACCACCGCGAGATCTAGATCCGGTCGGATCTACGCAGTATAACGGGTATTATTTCACCAAGGAAATAATAGCCGGAGGGATTGTTTCACCAAGGAAACAATCGCTCAAATCTCGGGATCAAAGACCAAGCTTTGATCCGGAGTATAACGACGTAGATCTGAGATCCGGTCCTCTCGAACTCCTGCCTTATTTGATGTTGACGATCGCCGAGCACCAGATCCGGATGAGCAAGTCTTCGAGTCCCCAAAGATTGAATCTTTTTTAAGATCTGAGTCTTCAGTTCTGCAGGGCTTCGCCTCCTCCAAAATCCCAACCTCTTGAAAAAGATGAACCACCTCTCCTATTTATAGGAGATCTGAACTGTGCCTGCGGCACGTGTAGCCAACACACAGGGGGGGCCGGCCACCTCAAGGTGGCTCTGCTCATGCCGAGCCACCCTGAGGTGGCTCGGCTGCCGAGCCACCTCAGGGTGGCTCGGCTTGGGCCGAGCCACCTTGAGGTGGCTCGGTTTTTGCCGAGCCCCCTCCGGGTGTTTGGGTTCCGTCGTTTCGTCGTTTTTGCTTTGTCCGTGATTCGGGTTTGTGGTTGACTTGGTCTGGAATCGATTTGTTGACTTGATTCCTAATTTGGCAGTAAATCCACTTCTGAGTTCGAGTTCGAAGCTGATCTTGATTCGATCGCGATTCATCCGAGTCCGTTCTTGGTTGGACGACTCATTGACTCCTCGAACCGTTGGATTGATTCCGCACGCGAATGCATTCTGTTGATCGCGTGCAATTTGTTGACCTCGTCGCCTCGTCACTCGATGGTTCGTTGATTTGTCGAATCCTCGTGTCGAGCTGTGCGAAGGGACCTATAGGCAATTTTATACGCCTACATATATGTGCACTCAACATCCTCGTTGTTAGAATCCGGATATGGTGCTCGGAATTTTATTATCCTGATCATTGACGATTGTCAAACCCCTCCGTGTTAAGTATTTGACACTTAACACCAAGAATCCCTATTGAGTAATCGGTACAAGTCAACACTCCCACTATGATTTGTACTCCCACTCTCACTGTTCACTTGGTCAAACCTTCCTACAGTTAGGACCACAGTTAAAATCCCCTCTCAATTCCTTCAATGAACGAGAGGTCCACAAATCGAGTGATCAAACCTATAAAGTTAGGGTCATCTCACACTCCCACTCTTACTGGTCAAACCTTCTTATAGTTAGGACCAAAACCAAAATCCCCTCTCGATTCCTTCCATGAACGAGAAATCTACTTTCAAACCGAGTGATCAAACCTCCCTACAGTTAGGATTACCTCAAACTCCCGCTTCACCAAACCTTTCTACAGTTAAGGTCAAAATCACAATTCACTCTCGTTAAACGAGAAATCCATCTTTAGTTCGGTAATCAAACCTTCCGACAGTTAGGGTTATCCGAATTTTTTTGATTCTCGGAGTGGAGATCACACTCCTAGTTTCACCTTCCCAGATTCTTAAAGTGGAGATTCCACTTTGAGTTTCCTTTTGTAACTGGAGATAGAATATAAAATTCTTCATCTTCAGCTTTGGGAGATAGAATATAAAATTCATCCTCTCTCGCATCGGGTTCGTCTTTGCCCCAGGAGAAGACACCACTTTTTTCAAACTCCTAAAATCTGTGCTTCACACGCGCGGGGAATTTTATCTCGAATCCTGAGTAGGGATAAGTCAACGCCTAACACGCGTTGCCGGTTAGTTCTTAACAGTAAAAAAAACAAAAGCCCACATATTCAATGTTTTGGCAGGTTATTATTAATAACACCAAAATCTGTGCCTTACACGCGTGGAGAATTTTATCCCGAATCCTGAGTAGGGATAAGTCAATGCCTAACACGCGTTGCCGGTTAGTTCTTAACCGTAAAAAAAGAACAAAAGCCTACATATTCAATATTGTGCCAGGTTGTTATTAATAACACCAAAATCTGTACCTCACACGCACGAGGAATTTTATCCCGAATCCTAAGTAGGGATAAGTCAGCGCCTAACACGCGTTGCCGGTCAGTCTTTTACCGTAAAAAGGACAAAAGCCCACATATTCGATATTGTGGTAGGTTGTTATTAATAACACCAAAATCCGTGCCTCACACGCACGAGGAATTTTATCCCGAATCCTAAGTAAGGATAAGTCAGCGCCTAGCACGCGTTGCCGGTCAGTCATTTACCGTAAAAGGATAAAAGCCCACATATTCGATATTGTGGCAGGTTGTTATTCATGACACCAAAATTCGTGCCTCACATGCACGGAGAATTTTATCCCGAATCCTGAGTAGGGATAAGTCAATGCCTAACACGCGTTGCTGGTTTAGTCTTTCATCGTTTGAAGAAGACACCAGAATCCGAGTCTGGAGACTTTTATCTTGAAGCCTAAGTAGGGATAAGTCAACGCCTAACACGCGTTGCCGGGTAGTCTATTCCCGTGAAAAAGACGAAGTCTACGTATTCAATATCGTAGCACTAAAGGAGTTAACTCTTTTAGCATAACGTTACATGCGGAACGGACTTAAACAATCCGAATGCAAGCCCGATTTAAACGGTAATCGGTAAAGACACGTCAAATCCGTTGAAGGCTGAGGATTTGCCAAAATTCCTAAGTCAGCGTCTAACACGCAATGCCGAGTAGTCTATTCCCGTGAGAAAGACGAAGTCTACGTATTCAATATCGTAGCACTAAAAGAGTTAACTCTTTTAGCACAACGTTACGTGCAGAACGGGTCTAAACAATCTGCATGCTAGCCCGACTCAAACGGTAGTCGGTAAAGGTAAATCAAACCCGTTGATGGCTGAGAGTTTGCCAAAAATTTTATAAATGTGATTCATTGACGTATCAGCTCTGATAGTTGGTCTCGTGACTCGAGCATCCAACGACTTCGGGATAAGATCCATATCTACAGACGAAACAACTTTAATAGTTGGTCCTGCAGCCTAAAATTTAGGATCGCTACGCTCCAACTTCTTAAGAGCTTAAACTGTATAGACTACAACAAAAGTCGATGCCGCACAATGCATTACAGTAAAGGTCGATGCCGGTCAACGCATCAATAATTTTACCAAAATAAGGCAAATGATGATTCCAGGGGGTTCAATCGGATTCAGATATGAATTTCCGATGAAGATGATCAGTTCAAAGTCAACTCAATAATAAGAGCTAAATTCGGAAACTTACACATCAACTTTAATCCAAGATTTCGACAACGGTCAGATGATAAACGCAGCACCGGAAGAACTTCATTTATTCGACAAAACACTGAATAGACTGAAGGCTGAAGAAGTTAAGAATTGAATCAGTTCACAGGTCCCTCTACGAGATTGAGGAAATGGCTTATCTTATCCAAAGCATTCCAGACTCTCCTATAAAAGAACGAGTCTGAAATTCTTTGGAGGGGGTGTTTTCATCAAAAGTTGGTTTCGCTGTGGAATTCATTATATCTTCGGTCGATTATAACAAATTCGAAAGAAATAGCCTTTTTATAAGACTTCTTTTACACAATAAAAGGAAAATTACAACTTTTTAGAAACAAACGCAGGATCGCTGCTTGCGTGGGATCTTTGCCTGTGCCGGGAGCGCTTTAGCTCGTGGACCACCGATTCGAAGATCGTGAGGTTGTTTTGAGATCCTTCCTTCGTTTATCGAAGTAGGGATTTGTAGTGAATATCTTATCGATGTAAGATGTTCACTATTCCAAAGATCAAGTCTGAGCTTAGATCTCTAGGAATCACCAAATGATGCTTGTCAAAGGGTGAAAATTCTCTCTTTCTTCCTCAAAATCTCCAAAAGCTCAAGTCTTTTCTGCTCTAATCTGCTCTCCGTCCTTTATTTCGTGTCTAGGCAGGTATTTATAGGGGTCTAAGTGCACAACAGTTGAAACGGGGGCAAAATAACTGACTGGATGATTTCTCCTTGGCCGCTGCAGTCTACACTGCCGCGGCTATTGGCGCGATAGTATAGACTGCCGCGGCCAAAGAGGCGGTTACCAGCACGTTTCATCATGCTTGAAACCGTTCTCCCACGACCTTTAACCACTTTTTTCGTGGTTTAACTGCTTGTCCACGTCAGCACACGTTCTATTTCTGATACGCTGCCACGTAGACTTCAAATAATCATCACATAACTGCATTGTAACCGCTGTAGCATCCCCCTATAATGGCCGCAGCACTATAGGTTGCAGCGCCTAAGCCGCGGCACCATAGGCTGCCGCGCTTTAGCCGCGGCACCATGGGCTACCACGCCTTAGCCGCGGCACCATGTCCTGCCGCGCCGCAGTGTGTTGCCTGATGATGTGTATATTGTTCTTCTATGTTGTCTCGCTTCCTTTGAATGATCCCCTCTGATTAAGAGACTGGTGTTTACCGCCTTCTCTTTGTCTTGAGTGGTATTTGGATGTCTGTAAGCATTTTTTGACGCCTACAGATACCCCCTCCAAAGTATCTCTGACTCATCATTTCTTTAGAGAGGAGTCTGGGACACTTTGGATATGATAAGTTTCCCTTGCAATTTCTCCAGTGCTTTGTTCAGGAAATTGCGTAGAATGGTCTGCGAATGGCTTCAATTCTTAACTTCTCCATCTCCTAGTCTATTCAGTATTTCATAGAATAGCTAAGATTTCCCCGGTGCTGCGTTTATCACGTGGCCGTTGTCGAAGCCTTGAATTAGAACCGTTAGGAGGTTCTAGGAGATGCAGTTTATACTCATATACTCATCGGAGTATTCGGTAAATAGTTTAACCTCATATACCCATTGGGAGGTAATTAGGTTATTCTTAAGAATATTCTGAGTGATATTCTCCAGAAACTTCTTATTAAGGGTAGGGAAACAGTTTAGACTCGTGTACCTATTGGAGTATCCTGGTCTCTTTTTTGTTGGTAGAGATGAACCCGATGATGGAGAGGAAGAATTTTATATTCTATCTCCTGGTCTCTTATTTGTTGATAGAGATGAACCCGAAGTCGGAGAGGAAGAATTTTATATTCTATCTCCTGGTGCAAAGGAAACTCGAAGTGGGATCTCCACTTAGAGAATCTGGATTAGTTTGAATAATCCTAACTGTCATAAGGTTTGATTATCCAATTCAAAGTTGGACCTTTCGTTCGCAAAGTGAATCGAAAGGAGGTCTTGGCTGTAGTCCTAACTGTAGTAAGGTTTGACCAAATGGGTATTTGAGACGATCCTAACTGTTTAAAGGTTTAATCGTTCAATTTTGTGGACCTCTCGTTCATGGAAGGAATCGAGAGGAGATTTTGGCTTTGGTCCTAACTGTAGTAAGGTTTGACCAAGTGGGAATTTGATACGATCCTAACTGTTTAAAGGTTTGATCGTTCAATTTGTAGACCTCTCGTTCATGGAAGGAATCGAGAGGGAATTTTGGCTTTGGTCCTAACTGTTTAAAGGTTTGACCAAGTGGGAAGTTGATACGATCCTAACTGTTTAAAGGTTTGATCGTTCAATTTGTGGACCTCTCGTTCATGGAAGGAATCGAGAGGAGATTTTGGCTTTGGTCCTAACTGTAGTAAGGTTTGACCAAGTGGGAATTTGATACGATTCTAACTGCTTAAAGGTTTAATCGTTCAATTTGTAGACCTCTCGTTTATGGAAGGAATCGAGAGGGGATTTTGGCTTTGGTCCTAACTGTTTAAAGGTTTGACCAAGTGGGAAGTGGATACGATCCTAACTGTTTAAAGGTTTGATCGTTCAATTTGTAGACC
>BQKN01000339.1:472315-533818 GCA_022839385.1 Asparagus kiusianus | reverse complement strand
GATACGATCCTAACTGTTTAAAGGTTTGATCGTTCAATTTGTAGACCTCTCGTTCATGGAAGGAATCGAGAGGGGATTTTGGCTTTGGTCCTAACTGTTTAAAGGTTTGACCAAGTGGGAAGTGGGAGTGTGAGTACAAATCATAACGGGCGTGTAGTGTTTATCATTTTGTTCATAATAATCGGGTTATCCCTAAGAATAGTATATTTAACATTCTTCCGGAAACTTCCCGTTACATGAATTATCACCCCCAGCTTTCTTTGTAAAACTGGGTATAACGAGGAGTACGTCATCATCAGTCGCATGTTCGGGTTATCCTTAAGAATATAAGATTCTCTAGGAACTTCCTGTTATATAAATTATCCACCCCCAGCTTCCTTTGTGAGGCCGGGTTTAATATTATATTTAGTTGGATGACCGAGAAGCAGTTTATACTCGTATACTCTTTGGAGTGAGGGGAAACAGTTTATACTCGTGTGCCCAATGGAGTAAATGTCGTCCTTATTTGGCTTGTTTCGCCGTTATGAGGCCAGAGTCAATTAATACTTGGATTTTGTTCTTGAGTCCAAAGCAAATCTCGGTGGGATGAAGAACCCTTCTGTGGTATGCACAGTAGTTTGGATCTGTAATCATCTTAGCACCTTCTCGATCTTTAATAGGCGGTAGTTCGATTTTGTCGTTGGCAAGGAGGTATTTCAAGATGACTGGGGATTCATCATTTTCGAAAGAATACTCCCTTTGGAACCTCGGATCGGGAATTGCATTTACAGCGATTGCAGATGTCGTCGGTTGGCTTCTCTCAGCTTTCTTTCTTTTAAGAAAGTGTTCAGCTTGCTCACCGCGCATTTTCAAATTCTTCCAAGTTTTGGATGGTACGACCCCCAGGGCTTCCAGGACATCGATGGAAAGATTGTTATGGCATGTCTGCATAATGAACTCTTCTGTGATAGGATCTCTGCAATTCATTGCCTTGTTACGGAAGCGTTTGATAAAATTATCAACCGACTCTCCGTCTTTTTGTTTCTCATCCAGAAGGGTCCCGATCGACACTTCGGTGTCATCATCGAAGAAATTGCTGAGGAATAAACTTTCTATGTCATTTCAGCAATTAATGCTTCCTGGTTTGAGACGTCGATACCAATCGAAGGCGGGACCACGAAGGGTGCCAACGAATGACCGGACCATTAAAGCCTTGTTTCCAGATATTATGCCCAAATGAGACTTGAAATAAATCAAGTGCTGAACAGGTGAGCTCTTTCCGTCGAACGGTGTGAAGTTGATCAAATGGAATTTTGTTGGGTAAGGAATTGAATCCCATTCTCTTGGATAGGGATACGGAATACCCGTCTTCTTTACTTCCTGAGCGAACATCAAAGCATTGACTTTGCTTTCAAGCTCTTTCATTTTCCCGTCATCGTCTATGTCTTCATTCGAAGGACGTTGAGAAGAATGAGTTGGACCACCCCTTGTAAGAGGTGCTATTGAACCACCCCCAATATCGTTATTATGAGGATCCGTCAAACCACCCCCAGCGTTATTGGGAGGTGTATCAGCCATAATGACTTCATCCACTTCTGGATCACTATCATCTATGACATTCTGAGCGCGGCAGCTGGATTCAGCTCGTTGGTTGGACTCAGGAGGTTGAGGTCGTTGAGCTAACAGTTCTCTCATTTGTTGGATAACCAACTCCCTCTCTGTCTTCATTTCAGCTCTAATTTCTTCACGTTGTTTGGCTAGAGCTTCCTGAAGTATTTGAGCGAACTGATCAGCAGTGATTGTGTACACTTCTTTGATTTGTCCCGTGCTAGATATTGTATCATCCGAAGCGATTGCAGAACAAGTGTCTGAAAGTTCATCCTCTGATGGTATTCCTTCATGCATTCTTTTGACCATTCTTCCTGGGGAAAGGTCAGGATTCAATTCATTTGAATGTCACTTAGATTTTCCTTTATCAGCCATGTTGATGGTGACTTCAGGGAATTCGTCATCTTGGACACCTGATCTTCTCTTGTGGAAATATCTCGGTTTGGACTTCGACATTTTGGTGAAAAGTTTTGGGAATACTGAGGTTCTTTGCGGGATGACTTCTTGTTTGAAACAGCCACATTCTGATAGTACTGCCCTAATGAGTCGTGCATAGGAACAATGAGAATTTATTTCTCGAATAATTCTCTTTCGAGTTCTGTTCATACCCTCAGCTTGATAGTACGATTCATCAGTATGATTGCCGGAAAATCCTATCGTCTGTTGGTATGAACCCCCAGGTATAACGATGTCTTTTGATAAACATGTCTTCTTCTGAGGATGTAAAACCTTGTTGGCGTTCTCAGGACAACTTATTATTATTTTTGAGCGATCCAAGGTTATGTCGGGAGTCACACGTTTAGAACCACCCCCTTGTGGGTAGGGCATCTTAACGGGCTCCGAATGCTGGTTTTGTACAACTTCAGACTTTGGAATCCAAACTTTGTAGAATTTTGGTGGTTCTTTAGCCACCGCTTCTTTCTTCGTTTCTCGTCTTTGTTGTGAGAGAACACGAGCATGAGCAGCATTTGTACGACGTTTTTGTATACGTTCTTTGAGGGTCGAACGACTCCTTTTAACAAGAGTCCATTCATCCGTCGTTAGTTTAGCAGAGATATGAGTGATTGGTCGTTGAGACAACTGAACCACTCGATGCCTCTTCGACTCTAAGTCCGCGTGATAACAAACTCCGTCGGTTTGTTCCAAGGCCTTAGCCATTTGGCGAGCGCGGCGTTGACGTTGTCTCTGACGAGCTCTTTTCGTCAGTGCCGACGTGCATTGATTCAATGACTCTTTATCCGTAGCATTTGACAACTTAAAAAAGTTTCAACGAAGATAAAATATTCCTGCATTTACAAGACAAGGAAGACTTTGCAGATGAGGATGACAAATACTCCTCAAACTTCGCTTGGTCGAACTCGTACTCGACCGTTGATTCAATCGGGATCTTGATCAGCTGCGACACGACGGTCTCGATAGCGAGACCGTTGGCTCCCACTGTGGTTGCCAGTTTGTTTTCGTCAAAAGTTGGTTTCGCTGTGGAATTCATTATATCTTCGGTCGATTATAACAAATTCGAAAGAAATAGCCTTTTTATAAGACTTCTTTTACACAACAAAAGGAAAATTACAACTTTTTAGAAATAAACGCAGGATCATTGTTTGGATCGCTGCTTGCGTGGGATCTTTGCCTGTGCCGGGAGCGCTTTAGCTCGTGGACCACCGATTCGAAGATCGTGAGGTTGTTTTGAGATCCTTCCTTCATTTATCGAAGTAGGGATTTGCAGCGAATATCTTATCGATGTAAGATGTTCACTCTTCCAAAGATCAAGTCTGAGCTTAGATCTCTAGGAATCACCAAATGATGCTTGTCAAAGGGTGAAAATTCTCTCTTTCTTCCTCAAAATCTCCAAAAGCTCAAGTCTTTTCTGCTCTAATTTGCTCTCCTTCCTTTATTTCGTGTCTAGGCAGGTATTTATAGGGGTCTAAGTGCACAACAGTTGAAACGGGGGCAAAATAACTGACTGGATGATTTCTCCTTGGCCGCTGCAGTCTACACTACCGCGGCTATTGGCGCGACAGTATAGACTGCCGCGGCCAAAGAGGCGGTTACCAGCACATTTCATCGTGCTTGAAACCGTTCTCCCATGACCTTTAACCACTTTTTTCGTGGTTTAACTGCTTGTCCACGTCAGCACACGTTCTATTTCTGATACGCTGCCACGTAGACTTCAAATAATTATCACATAACTGCATTGTAACCGCTGTAGCATCTCCCTATAATGGCCGCGGCACTATAGGTTGCAGCGCCTAAGCCGCGGCACCATAGGCTGCTGCGCTTTAGCCGCGGCACCATGGGCTGCCGCGCCTTAGCCGCGGCACCATGTCCTGCCGCGCCGCAGTGTGTTGCCTGATGATGTGTATATTGTTCTTCTATGTTGTCTCGCTTCCTTTGAATGATCCACTCTGATTAAGAGACTGGTGTTTACCGCCTTCTCTTTGTCTTGAGTGGTATTTGGATGTCTGTAAGCATTTTTTGACGCCTACAGGGGGTATCTGTAGGCGTCAAAAATTACCTATAGGTCCCCGAATACAGCTCGAGATAAAGAGAAGGCGATAAGCGTCATCATTCAAGTCAGGAAAGGATTATCCGGTCCCGTGGAAGCTAATGAATATACGAAGTGAGTCATTGGAGAGTACAAGTCAACGGAATGAAGAAATGCGCAATACAAATCCGGAGAAGTCAGAAAGTGTCAAATACCTCAAAGTGGCCCACACAAAGGATTAACATTTTGACCATGATACAATTTGAAGCTGAAAAAATTCAAAAGACAAAAGTAGAAGGCCTCTTTGTCAGCTTTCTAACTTATCTTGAATCACCTCATTTTGAGGTCGGATGAGTGAGTAAAGGCCGCTATAATACCGCGTTACAGTAACAGCGTACCCGCACTACTGTAGCCGTGGGTCGGATTGTTGCTACAGTAGCCACGGGTCGGATTTCTGCTGCAGTAGCCGCGGGTCGGATTTTTTGCTACAGTAACCACGGGATCGGATTTCTGCTACAGTGACCGCTGGTCGGATTTCTGCTACACTAACCGCGGGTCGGATTTTTCTGCTACAGTAACCGCGCGTGTCGGGGTTTTTGCTACAGTAACCATGGGTCGGGTTTCTGCTACAATAACCGCCGGTCGGACTCGTCCGACCTGCGCCCTCGCGGGACGGATCCGTCCGTCGCGCTGTTTTGACCCGAAAACGCGTTTTTAGGCTGTTTCGATCGGTTTTTCTGTTCCAGAGGTTCCTAACTGACTTGATGTCATCCACAAACATGGTTAGACCGTTATTGACTGAAGATATGGCCAAATTACTCATTCTCATCCACATACCCGCATCCGGAGTCCTATAAATACAAGCATAGGGCCTCCTTTCGGGGGGATTAATTATCAAGAGGAGGAGGTGCTGCCGGATTGAGGAGTCAAAGGAGCACGAATTTCAGTGAGGGTTGACAGATCTTGGCGAGTTCTTCGGCATAAAGAAGGAGAGTTTGAGAGATTCGACACCCGTTCCCATCCGTTCCTCGTGTTAGACCCTAGAGGGGGGGGGGGTGATTAGGGTCTTATGCTAATCTAATCCGATTTAAATACCAATTAAATTAATTATCAAGTTATCCAAGCAAGAATAGATATACAATATGATATATGCAAGGATATAAAACTAACACAAGGGGTAAACAATTTAACTACAAATGTGATAGGGCAAAATGATCAACAAGCAATACACAATGGCGATGTAAGATATGAACATGAAAACAAGTGCGCCAATGCAATCACAAACAAAGGATATGTTTACGAGGTTTGGTCCCCACGACCTACGTCCCCGCTCCTCACCTCGAGGAGATACTCCACTATCACAACCCGGTTTGGAAGCCGGAACTTCTACACACTCGGTTTGCAAGTTCACCGAAAACTCTCACACAAAAAAACACTATGCAATCACACTCTACACCCACACAAGTGTTGGACCTAGCCGTGTCTCCCTCAAGTGCTCGGTTACAGCCTCTCCCTAGGTTCGTCAACCGACGCCACTCCTCTTGGAACGATCCCCGACTCTCACCACACACTCCTCACTCGGTGTACAAGTGTATTACAAAGTGATCTCACAATTAAGTACAAATAAATGATTGTTCTCTAAACAAGGTGAGAACTCAATTAGGCACAACTCTAAGTCACAAACCCCACAACCTAAAATATACTATGAATGTAAATACTATAAGCTCAATAGGTTGTGTGTGAACAAAGAGATAAAACAATATAAACTCAATATGAAATCTAGCTTATGAAATTAAGAACAAACTTATAAAATGCTAGAATTGAGTTTAAGGAAACTTCTCTATAGATGACAAGAGAGAGGGAGAAGAGTGATTGCTCAAACACAAAATGATGATCTCCACTTGCTCTTGTGAAATTGTCTTCACAAACCAAACTCTTAAACACTCTTTTAAACAAACACAAAACACCCTTAAACTTGTTTAAACAATTCTTTTAGTATTTTAGAAGTATGAGGGCACGGGGTATTTATAGGCTCATGAAACAGCCCCAAAAACCAAGAAAAATCAAGCAAAAAGACAAAAACCATCAAATCTAGAAAACTAGCCGTTATAGGCTGAAAAACACTGTTAAGTCGACTTGGGGAGAGATTAAGTCGACTCATATATAGCCGTTGGAACAGTAACGACAGTTCTAGAAATTTGTGTATCTAGTTTTGTAAAATCAATTAAAAATAGTAAATCAACTCCAAACATTATGAAATTTTGAGGAAAGGTTTTAAACATGTAGAATAACATGTTAGAGAAATAATTTCTGAAAAATCATTTCCCAGTTGAGAGAAATAAATGTTTGAATATAGATTTATAGTTTCTGAAAAACTGCAGACATACACGATTTTGTAAAATCAATTGGGAATAGTAAATCAACTCCGAAAATAGTAAAATTTTGAGGGAAGTTTCTAAACATATAGATAAACATGTAAAATAAAGAATTTCTTGAATATCACTTCCCATTTATGAAAACTCATCTGTTTTGTAAAACATGCACGAACATGCACGAACGAAAAACATGATTTTGTAAATTCAATTAAACGTAACAAATCAATTTTAAACTTGATGAAACTTTGGAAAATGTTTGCAAATGTGATTTTGAACATGTTATAAAAAAGAATTTCTCAAATTGAAATTTTCATTTGTGAAAACTCATGTATTTTGTAAAACTTATAAATACATGTGTACATAAACAACTTTACCATATGAAACAAAACATGTATATGAATATGTATTTGTTTCATATTTAAACTTAAAAGCCAAGAACCAAAACTTGTGTATATATATATAACTATATATATATAAAAACAAATTATGTGTGTGTGTATATATTGAGCTTAACGTACTTAACACACATAATATAAAACCTAAATTAGATTACCCAAGCTAGATCTTGATCTTCAATAAGCTCTTCTTGGTAATCTCGCGGATGAAGCTTGAACTTGATCTTTAACTTTGAATTGCAAGGCTTCACTCCACTATTCCGCCAACCTCCATTGGATATCATCGTTGTAGCGCATATTCCATCCAACCTCCAACTACGTTGTTTGTCTATAATAAATAAGAAAACACAAATACTAGACAAACAACATTAGTGGTAAATTGTTTGTTAAACATCATCAAAACAAGAAGGCCAACACCTCGAGATTAGGCTTGGTCTTAATCTCGAGAAACGCTACTGATTTTGCTTGGTCGATCTCAGCGCTTCAAATCAAATACTTCCTTGGTGAAGGTGAAGCTTTGCCGAATTTTCCATCAACCGGATCCAGATCAAAGGCGGTCCACGGATATCAAAATCCTCGGCACAGCAAAGATCCCACGTAAGCAGAAGACCGATAAACAATCTCTACGTTTGTTTGACGAGAATTGTATTTTTTCGTTTTCATTGTGTAAAAGTCTTATAAAAAGACTATCTTTTTGTTTTCATTGTAACGATCAAAGTTATAATGAATACCGTAATGAATACAACAATTTTTGACGCAAACAATGAGAAGTTGATATTACGTTGAAAGAGGGCCTCCTTATGCAAGCGAGGATTTACTACCAAGGTATAACTTGCATAAACGATTATTTCAGTAAAATTTCTCAAAGGAATAAGTATGTATTCTATAACCCTTCATTTTGTATCTACATTGTTTGTTTTTTATTTTCTTGTTCTTTGGTTTTCTTTTTAATTTCTTTTTGAATTTTGAATTTTATTTTTCATTCATTTGTTTAAAAAATGTAAATAAAATAAAAATTTATTTTTCCTTTTTTATTTAAAAAGGGACATTTGGATATGCCTATGCATATGCTTTTATCAAATTGATTCAAATAATTTTTGTTCACTGGTATAGAGGCTTGAGTTGATACATAGGTTCACATGTTTTTTTAATCTATATGTATGTATTTTTACACACAATGATAAAATAATGGTTACATAACACGTTGTTTGCAGAAGACATTTCACATATCATTGTGCATACATATATTTCATATTTATTGTTTTTTGTGTTGTGGAATTGTGGTGGCCGAGTCTTATATTTTTTTCATAGATATTTCAAGTTATATCATATGATTTTGAGCATTTCTAACTTGACTAATGCATGAACTTATCTATATATGTATGAAAGTAGATTTATGTCAAAATTATAAAAATATAATAAGATTGTATTTATTAAAGGATGATCAAAGGTCCAACTCTTATGAAATCCACATAAAATTGAGTGTATTTATTAAAAGATGTCAATTACCCACACTCATATTGCAGCATGTAGTTATCATGTACTGAATATAGTTTATATTTCAAGATGGTGTGAATCACCTGGCAAATTATATTGTTCTTCCTCCTAAGTCCTATACGGCTTAGGTGATAGAGTGATACTTTGGTCCTTAGTTGATAAGGTTGAGATAGCTCAAGCATTATTTTTGCTCTTTGATCATTTTGATATACCTGAATTTGTCTTAGGATCTAATATATGTTTCTTCACTATTAGTTTCATACACTTTACTAGGGGTGAGCACGGTTCGGTTCGGGTCGGTTTTTACCAAAATTTGAACAACCAAACCGAACCACCTATAATTCAAAACCGAACCGAACCGTTGCAAATCGGTTCGGTGCGGTTCGGTTCGGTTTGTTCGGTTCTAACTTTCATCAAGTATAACAATCAAAGGCACAAATATTGCTTGTCCCAAGAGATAATTTGTATATATTTGTTTTCATATGCGCCCAAATGCAAATCATTTGAGCCATGGCTAAGATACTTAAGCGTCGTGCACACTTGAATCAGCAACTAACCCAAGGGACAACATACACAGAAGTGCTGAATTGAGTGATTAAATGGGGAAAATCTTGGAAGAAGAGAGAGAGTGAGAGAGAGGGATTGAGGCCGAGCGAAATGGGAAATTGGGAATGAGTAGTGGCGGCTGGGATTTAGAAATGAGAGGAAATGAAGTTAGGGTTGAGGGTTTGGGACGGGTCGGGTAAACGCGAACGGGTTTGAAAGTTTTGGGAATATATTCGGTCAGTTCGGGTCGGGTCGGTTTGAAAAGTTGTCAACCCGACCCGAACCGCCTTATTCTTAAAACCGTTTTTTCGGGTTGGTTCGGTCGGTTCGGTCGGTTTTTTCGGTTTGAACCGAACCATGCTCAGCCCTACACTTTACATTGATATTTAAACTTTTCATTTGTACATTTTAACGTGTTTTCTCTTGTATTTATGTGTCTGGTGATTAATTTTGATCTATTATGATATTTTTCTATCAAAATATTGTGTGAACTAGTGTGTTTCTTTCTCTTCCATTTCCCTTTTGGATGATTTTTGTATGATATTTTCTTGTATTGAGTATTTGCATTAGTGTATTTTTTCACTTTTGGTAATAATAAAAGGGGGAGAATTTGGTGAAATATGATGAGTTTTGAAAACTGATGAATTTTTTCATGAGTGGAGTTTTTGACTAAGTAGCATCATGTTTTGATTTTTTTGATATTTTAACACATTTTTCTGACAAAGTGGTATAATATTTTGCGTTTTTTTGAAAATTTTTGTACCACTAAATGCATTATATTTGGGGCAGTTTTGCAATACATGTGCTTGTTTTACACTTTTCATGAATACATGAATGTTGGGAAAGCATTCCATATCATTTCTTATTGCTTAAGAGTGTATTTGTGATTATTTTGCTGCTATATATCTCAAACAGGCATATCTTTTGTTACTTCAAATTTCAAACTTGTTATTACAAAAATGGGAAATTTTTACGACATTGCCCGCACAATATCTCTTATTTGAGTAACAATAAATTCTCATTTGGTACTAAATTAATTCGAGATGTTAAAGTATAGATAAATACAGGTATGAGACCTGTATGAGGGGAAACAACACAAAAATTAGCTTAAAAGTAAATTTCAGCTATACTACCAATTATAGTAGGTCATTAACCATCGATTATGAGTGATGACCATCGATAGTACTATGACACACCGATAGTGGAGAATTCTGGAGACATGAATATCATCAATGAGTTTCTCAATCATTGATGATCTCTCGACGCCATCAATAGTCGAGAGGCACTATCGATTATAAAGACGACAAAATGTAGATTTGTTAATTCAATCACAGTCATTCATTATTTATATATACTCCAACTTCTACCATGTTTGTGATATCTATTTTCTAAACTAATTGTGAGACAACTAGTATTGAAAGAGAGAGAAAGAGAGGGGGGGAGGAGTTCTAGGGTTTGATATTTGATAGATCAAGTAAAAAGT
Source organism: Asparagus kiusianus (assembly GCA_022839385.1). Taxonomy (NCBI): domain Eukaryota; kingdom Viridiplantae; phylum Streptophyta; class Magnoliopsida; order Asparagales; family Asparagaceae; genus Asparagus; species Asparagus kiusianus. The sequence goes on along the minus strand of BQKN01000339.1, from coordinate 523,450 downwards.
TTTGATTCCCCGTAGCCCTATCAAACTCTTCCTCGTCGTACAAAATATCTTCAGATTTTTCAGTGAGGAGAGTTGCCCTTGGTGTAGGCGCACGAGAAAAATTTATGTCTCAACAAATCACAAGCTTAATTAATTAAATAGTTTAATACCTTTACATAAGTTTTGAAAGTGAAATCAATTTGAGGATACCTACAGGTTATATACGAGTTAACTTGAAGGTAGACTCTCTATATTAATTAATTCAAAGAGACATGTCTTCCCCTCGTAGTTGTCAAATTTGATGAGGTCAACAAGCCTTATTAAAGAAACCTATTGTGAGGAAGATAGTACCTCATATAAATCAAAACCAATGTGAGGGGTATCATATGAATCAAAACCAATGAAGGTAAGCTCTCCATATTAATTAATTCGAAAAAACATGCCTTCCCCTTGTAGTTGTTAAATTTGATGAGCTCAACAAGCCTTATCAATGAAGCCTATTGTGAGGATAATAGTGTATCATATAAATCAAAACCAATGTGAGGAATAATACCTAATATAAATGAAAATCAAGGTAAGAATGACAACACCTCATATAAATTTGAGAGTATATGCACCCCTCTGTTAATCCAATACAAAAAATACATGCCTAACCCCTTCATATTAATTAAATTCTCAAATTGGAGGGTGCATATCAACTTTAATACATCAGCGGTGTCATGTGATTATAAGGCTTGACAATGAAAATCTAACTCAAGGATACTCACCCTCATACAAACTTAATTTCAGCTTGAAGGTATATGGGGTCTACATAACACCTACTTTAAGAAATGCGAAAGATAAGCTAATAGACAGATGAGAAGTGAAAAGTAAAGAAAATATTCGTTATGATAAATAAACGTAACAATCTTGATAAGGAAGTTTTGATAAGAAAGATATAGTAACTCCCCCGCCAATCCCTTTCCAACATATGGCGATGACTTCCCCTTGCCTTCCTTTAAATTGAGACCTCATTTACCATTCAACAAGGATAATAACAATGATCGACAATAAAGATAGAAAAAAGGCTGAGAGATTAAAAAGAAAGAGATACTTGGACTTTCAAACAACAACGATAGGGTCCTCCGTATTTTAATTTTGAAAGGGAGGAGGGCTCCAGAATATTGTCTGGAGACCAAAGATCTCATCTTCTCTCTTAAATTTTGTAATATATTATAAAAATAATAAAAATCAATATCTCTCTGTATTTGATTTATAATATTTATTTAATTCTTTGCTTTCTATTAATCAGGGGTTTATTTTAATAATAGTAATTAACAGAAATAAATAAATATTTGAAGCATGCACCTCACAACCTTTTTACAAACAATATGGTACTAATATGTGTCTGAGGAGCAAATATTTAGGGATTGCTCTACTCTTCTTGTGATTAGTGATACGGCTTGGTGAAGAAGAGATTAGCCTACCAAAATATTATTTCTCCTCTGATGGATACTAGCACCACTTTGATTTTTTTATAAAATATACATGTCGGACATTCTGACACTTACACTTGGATTGATCTTTTTCATTGTTCTTCAACAAGCTTGGTTCACCTGTTCGACGATGTTTGTCTTATTGATGAGGTTCATCTAATTCATAAGATTAGACGAGGTTCGCTTGTTCGACGAGGTTCACCCGTTTGACGAGGTTTGTCTTATTGGCATTCGTCCATTCGACGAGGTTTGTCTTATTAACATTCGCCCGTTTGACAAGGTTCGCCCGTTTGACGAGGTTCGTCCTATTGACGTTCGCTCGTTTGATGAGGTTCGCCCATTTGATGAGGTTTGCCTGTTCAATGAGGTTCGTCCTATTGACGTTCGCCCATTCGACGAGGTTTGTCCTATTGATGATGTTCGTCTGATTTGCTGAGACACGACCCTCGCATTGCGAAGTAATGCATCCATTGATTGTCAAGTCTTCAGGCGTTACTGCATGCAGCAGTTACAACAACATTGAAATTAATTGATGTTACAATCATAATTATCATTATGATTTGTAACAGTCATATTAATTGTAGGTGACTCTTGAGCTGGTCTTAGAGACCTATAAATAGCGCCCCTTGGGACAGCTCTTGGATACACGAATGTGAGAGCTCTTGTACACACAAAATATATTGAGCTGTTGTGATGTTGCTGTAAAAACTATGCTCGAAGGAACTTTACCTAAAATCGAAAGGTTTTGAACCAAAAGGTTCTGAGATCGAGGAGATATTTGCCTTGACCCAAAGGTCTTATAGATCGAGGAGATCTTGATAGTACTGAGTTGGTGCACACCAGAGTACTATATTGTTGTTCCTAGAATTAGTTTGACCTTAGGATCCTTACATTGGAGTAGACCAAATATTGTTTTAAGCACAATATTTCACAAATGCACAATAGTTAATTTTAAAAAGTTTAAAATTATAGCACATCAACTTTCATTGTTTTATTCCAGATTTAACCATAATCTTTAACAATCTTAAAGCAATACTTGTGATCTATCACGGATCCCGCGAGGACTCTTGGAGTGGACTATCTCAAGTTAGAGAATTTTGACGGACCCAACTTTAACGCATGGCGTCGGAAAGAGATCTACGGGATGCAACTCCTGAAAATTTACTATGTGGTTTCTGAGGAGAAACCTGGCTTTGAAGAATATTCTAAGTCTGAAGCCTCTTGGGGTAAGATGATCATTTCTATAGGAATTATCTCCTTAACTGTCTGACCGATCATCTGACAGATGCTTACACCAACAAGTCATCTGCAAAGAAAATATGGAATGCTCTAGAGGACCAATACAAGGATGAGGAAAAACTGTCCAAGTCTCACCTCATTAACAAGTTTCTAGACTTTAAATTCGAAGATAACACTGAGGTTTTGCCTCAAGTCAAAGAGCTTGAAAAGCTTGTTATGAAGCTGAAGGATGAAAAGATCAATTTTTGTTAAATCTTCATTTCTGGTACAATCAACAAGTTTTCTCCATCTTGGATGTTATTCTTCACGGACATTCGAAGAAGGAAAAGACAAGTGACTCTATCTGACTTGAGAGGTTCATTTGGATTGAGGACGAGATTCAGACTCGTACGAAGGATGAGCTCTTTGCTAAGCAGAAGGTGTCTGGTAACATGATGACTGCTATTTCTGAGAAGGGTACTAGTTCTTCTTCCAAGAAGAAGAAGAAGACATTTAACAAAAAAAAGAACCACCCCAAAGAATCTAAATGTTAAAAAAAATAATTTCAAGAAGAGTGACAAATGCTTTAACTGTGGAAAGCAATGACATTTTGTCAAAGACTACGAAGCACCAAAGAAGGGAACAACACACAATATTAATCAAGTTGACAATTATGTGACTATGCTCTTCCAAGTGACAACTCCCAACAACGTCTTTGATTGGTGGTTAGATACAAGTGCTACCTGTTATGTCTGCTTTAACAGAGATTTGTTCTTTTCTTATGTTGCTGTCAAAGAGAACGTATCAATGGCTGATAGTTCTGTAGTTCCTGTTATTAGAACTAGGACTGTAGTACTGACTCTTTCTTCAGAGAAGACTATCACATTAAAGAATTTGAAACATGTTCCCTCAATTTCCAAAAACTTAGTCTCTAGAAGCATGCTGTGTGACGCAGGTCTGAGACTGGATTTTTAAGGAGGAAAGGCAGTGTTATATTTTAAGAAAATATATTTTAGCAATGCATATCATATTGATGGCATGTATAATATTAGTATTATTATACCCAACTCAGTTATAAATAAAGTATCCTCTTCTGCTTACTCCTTAATATTATGGCACAATAGGTTGGGACATATAAATTATAGAAAGCTATCTAGCATGGAAAATTTAAGATTACTTCCAAAATATAGGGGTAACAAACCGATAAGGAAGCCCTTTCTAAGTATCACAAGGAGCACCAACCTAATGGATCTGATTCACTTTGATACTTGTAATTCCAAGAGCTTCATCACTCGAAGCGGTATAAAGTACTTCATCACATTCATTGATGATCATTCTCGCTTCTGCCATGTCTACCTGCTAAAATCTAAAGATGAAGCCTTTAGCAAGTTTATCGAGTTTCGGACTCATGTGGAGAAGTAGCTTGGATTTCAGGTGAAAAGACTCAGGTGCGATAGAGGAGGAGAGTACCGATCTAAGGAGTCGGAAGCATACTTCAAGGAGTATGGAATTATTGTTGAAACTATAGCTCCGTATTCTCTGCAATCTAATGGGATTGCAAAAAAGAATAATCACACATTAGCCGGGATGATGAATTCCAGCTAATCATATCTGGTCTACCTACCTGCTATTAGGGATAGACTTTGCTGATGACAAACTAGATTCTGAACAGAGTATCATATTCCAAAATTGATAGTACTCCTTATCAGTTATGGTTAGGATATCCAGATCCTTTGGATAGTCTCAAAGTGTTAGAGTGTCTCGCGTATGTTCGAGTTTTAGATATCATAAGGTCTAAGCTCGAACCAAAGGCAAACAGATGTGTGTTTCTTGGCTTTGTTAAAGATAGCGATGCTTGCAGGTTCCTTAACCTTGGAACAAACTCCATCATTAAAGCTCGAGATGCATAATTCTTTGAGGATAAGTTTATCAAAGATAAAGGTTTATTACTCAAAGATATAGCATTGAATGCTAGTATGTTAGATACACCAGAGGAGCCAATTTCACGAGAAACTAAAAGTGTCAATGATGAAGGAGTTACTGAATCATCTTCCAAGCGTGTTAAGAGACAAAAAGATTTTAGAGATGATTCCATCACCTATAATGTGGAAGAAAATCTACAGACTTTCCAAGAAGCAATGCAGTCAACAAACTTTCTTCTATGGAAAGAAGCTATAGATGATGATATGGATTCATTGATCCAAAATCATACTTAGGAGCTGGTGGATGTACCTGAAGGTGCAAGGCCTATTAGTTGCAAGTGGATCTTCAAGAAGAAGCTTCTTCTTAATGGTACTATTGAGAAATACAAAGCAAGACTGATGTCAAAATGATTCTCTCAAAAAGAAGAAATATATTTCTTTAATATATATGCACCGGTTTGTAGGATCACTACCATCAGAGTGCTTATCACATGGGCGGCGATTAAAATGGTTGTCATACATCAAATGAATGTGAAGATTGTCTTCTTCAACAAAGATCTCACAGAAGAGATCTACATGGAAAAACCAAAAGGATTTAATGCTCCAGCTGGTAAAGTTTATAAACTTGTTAAGTCTCTATATAGACTTAAGCAGACACCAAAACTCTGGCATGAGAAGTTTGATAGGATTGTTCGCAACAATGGGTATCAAGTCAGTGATTCTGACAAATGCCTATACATCAAGGTCACTGAAGAAAATGTGGTGGTTATCTGCCTCTATATAGATGATATGCTCATCATCAAAAGTGATTTGGAGATAGGAATATCTACCAAGAAATTTCTCTCAGCACAGTTCAGCATGAATGACCTTGGAACTACGAACGTGATTCTTGGAAACAAAATCATATACTCCAAAGAGGGTATTGGATTCTTAATCTCATTATGTCGAGAGCATGCTAAGAAAGTATGACTAGTACGACCTACCAGAACTGTCTGTGTCGTATGATTATAACAAGAAGCTTCGACCGAACACTGGACAACCAGTAGAGTAGCTAAGGAACTCAAAAATCATCGGGAGTCTTATGTAGGCGATGAGATGCACGAGACCAGACATAGCATTCACTGTAGGAATACTTAGTAGGTTCACAAGTAATCCTAAAAAGCTTCATTGGGATGTTGTTCAGAGATTGATGAGGTACTTGAAAGGAACTATAGGTCTGGCCTTATTCTACACTGGATATCCGGTTGTAATCGAAGGTTATTTAGATACGAGCTGATGCTCAAAACTAGATGAGTGCTGATCTACTGGAGGTTTTATTTTCATGGGTGGAGCTGCCGTCTCGTGAAAGTCTAAGAACCAGACTATGATTACATAATCATCGATGGAATCTGAGTTCTTCACACTCTATGCCGTAGGAGATGAAGCTGAATGACTGAGTTGTTTTCTCCGAGACCTTCTATTAACAGAATTACAAGGCGCAATTACCATCGATTGCGATAATCAGGCGGCGAGGGCTTTGGCAGCAAACTCGATGTTCAATAGAAAGAAGCGGACCATTTGTCTAAAGCATGACTATTTGAGAAAACTTATTTGCCAAGGAGTCATCTTAGTGATAGACGTCTGGTCTTCAGATAATGTGGCTGATCATTTGACTAAAGGTCTGAAAAAGAACCTAGTGGAAAGGACATTTGCTGGAATGGGTTTCAAAGTTTTGTGAGTCTTATAAATACTTACCATTTATATCAAGTTATTAGTTTAAAGCTTACGCTATTAATGATAAGATGATTGGTTCAAAAGCCGAGTAAGATTTACAAAAGTTTGGTGAGTCTTACGAATACTTACCATTTACATCAAGTCATTAGTTCAAAGCTTTCGCTACTAATGATAAGATGATTGGTTCAAAAGTCCAGTAAGATTTGCAACTAAAATCCTATCACGGTAAAGAGGATGGATGTTAAGCCTTAATGAGTCCAAAGCATTTCGGATACGTGCTGTTGGATAGGTAACATACCTAAAGAAATCACCGATGATGCTATCATGTAAAGGGATTGGCTATTAAGCCTTAATGAGTCTAAAGCATTTCGGATGCGGGGTGTTAGATAGGAAACATACCCAAAGGACTCACCTAGAATCCTATTATGAGAGAGGATGACTCTTAAGCCTTAATGAGTTCAAAGCATCTCGGATGTGGGATGTTTGGTAGCAAACATGCCTAAAGAACTCATCTATGCTTGGGTGGAGATTTGGCCATCTCTTATGGTGAGTTGTGGAAAGATACCTACAGCCCTAGCAGAAACCAGGACATGCACAGGATCATAAATGTGCAAAGCAAAAGCAAATGCTAGTGTGGTTCAAAGTGAAAACTACTACAGAAGAGTTTGATCTTTTGTGATCGCTGGATTTTAGATATGTGCTGATTCAAGTCTCTACGAAACCATGCACCTATCTTTTATTCAGTTGGTCTAAGGGGCATTTAAGTCCTTGCGACATCTACCTTATGCATAACAATTAAAATAACGACACCATAACACGATACTGGTTTAAAAACTTGTGGGGGATTGTTGTATTTTTTGGTCAAATCCGCTTTTCAAAATGAGTTTTCAAACTATATATATTAACTACTAGTACTTTTTATAAATGTTTAATAGCCTAGTGAAAAGTTAAAGTTTTGGTGTTCCAAAAGGTCCTCTATTCGAGGCTTGCCAATGACAAGTCGAGAAGTGTTTTGTTTTATTAATCTCTCATAAGTTCTAGTGGGTCATGGGTCGTGGGCCTTGGGATGTGGGCTGAGGCACTAAGTGACGATTTGTTAGGCGCACTTTGCAATTCGCACGGCACAGAGGCATCGGGGCTAGGTGGCGTCATTTGGTGCCACATTGGCTACCACGAAGGTCGCCTTGAAGCTCGCCACTAAAGGTTGCCTTGCAGGCTGCTTCGCAGCATGCGGACGAGCTACGCATTCGCACGAGGGTGTGATCCTAGCATTCTCGAGATCAGACGACACTCCTCTATTTGACGAGGTTCGTCAATTGGTTGACGAGGTTCACCTATTCGATGATGTTCGTCTTATTGACGAGGTTCGTCTGATTCACAAGTTCAGACGAGGTTCGCTCGTTCGATGAGGTTCGTCCTATTGGCGTTCGCCCGTTTGACGATGTTCGCCTGTTCGATGAGGTTCGTCCTATTGACGTTTGCTCGTTTGACGAGGTTCGCCCGTTTGACGAGGTTCGTCCTATTGACGATATTTGTCTGATTTGCTGAGACGCGACCCTCGCGTTGCGAAATAACGCGTCCATTGATTTCCTCACCTTCAGGCGTTACTGCATGGAGCAGTTACAACAATATTTAAATCAATTAATGTTACAATCATAATTGTCTTTATGATTTGTAATAGTCATATTAATTGTAGGTGACTCTTGAGCTGACCTTAGAGGCCTATAAATAGTACCCCTTGGTGCAGCTCTTGGATACACGAATGTGAGATCTCTTGTACACACGAAATATATTGAGTTGTTGTGCTGCTGCTACAAAATTATGCCCGAAAGAACTTTTCCTGAAACCAAAAGATTTTGGACCAAAAGGTTCCGAGATCGAGGAGATTTTTGCCTTGACCGAAAGGTCATATAGATCGAGGATATCTTGACAGTACTGGGTTGGTGCACACCAGAGTACTATACTGCTGTTCCCGAAAACAGTTTGTCTTGGGATCTTTACACCGAAGTAGGACAAATATTACTTTAAGTACAACGTTTCACAAACGCACAACAGTTAATTTTAATAAATTAAAAATTATAGTATATCAACTTTTACTGTTTCATTCCAGATTTAACCACAATCTCCAACATCAATGACATGCTAATGGCCACGAGTCGTGTAAATCTGGACGTTCTTATGTGAGTTGCTTAAGAGATAAATTAATTTATTTGGCTTAACCAACACTTTTAATGTGTCCATGTGAGAAGGAATCAACAAATAACTACTACCGATAAATCTGGACGTTCTTATGTGAGTTGCTTAAGAGACAAATTAATTTACGGTTTTTCTATAGAGTGCCTATGGGCACTCTATAAGAGATGAGAGAGATAGAAAAAAATGAATAAGGAGGGGGGTCCCCTGATTTGCATTGGGATCCTCTTCTCATTCATTTCTCTCTATCTCTCTCCTCTCTTATAGAGTACCCATGGGCACTCTATAGAAAAACCGATTAATTTATTTGGTTTAACCAACACTTTTAGGGCCTGTTTGTTTACTTTCCTCCACTTTCCAAAACCCACTTTCCTTCACTTTTTCACTTTCCTCCACTTTCCAAAACCCACTTTTCTTTACTTTTTCCACTTTCCTCCAATAATATTGTGACAACTCATCCCACCATATCTCATTTCATACTTTTAAAAATAAACAAAACACAAGAAATGAGTCACATCAATCAACTCATCTAACTCACTTTCCCCCACTTTTCTTCATTTTCTATCATCTTTAAAAATTACTCATATCATCCAATAATATGGTGTCAACTCATCACATCTCATTAAAAATTCCTTCCATCACTTTCCTCCAAAAAAATAAGGATTACAAAGGAAAAGTCACATCATCTCATCATCCAATAATATGGTGACAACTCATCTCATCTCATCTCATCTCATCTATTTTCCCCCACCTTTAAGAATGAACCAAACACAAGAAAAAAATCAAAACAAGGAAAGTGGAGGAAAACATCAAAAATTACTCACATCAACCAATAATATAGTGATAGCTCATACTTTCCCCCACTTTCTTTTATAGCTTTGACGAACCAAACCTCTGAAAGTGAAGGAAAACATTAAAAATTATTTTTCTTTCTCCCACTTTCCCCCACTTTCTGCATTTTTTTGCGAAACAAACAGGCCCTTAATGTGTCCATGTGAGAAGGAATCCACAAATAACTACTACCGAGGCACTTTATCACCTCCTTCACGTGTGTTTCCTCAACACCAACACTTTTTTGGTACATTCTCTCCGTAGAGATGTGTCTCTTTGTTGCGCGCCAAGGTACTAATCTCTTTGTAAACTTTAAAGACTTCAAGCAAAAGTAATTAAAGTTTCCTTGAGACTCGCAATTAGTACATACGTGTTGGATTCTAATAACCATCGCTTTTTTTAACTGGCCCCTGAAAATAGGTTCTCAAGTGTCGGTCTATAACAAAAATTTAAGGCTTGACCTGGTAGGGGAGTTTGAGGAGTGAAGCCGAGGTGAGGTGTTGAGTCATGCTCTAAAAATAACAGCGATAGATAGATACGAGTACGTGACAGCATCCATACGTGTATAAGATTAGTCCTATACACATATCAAACCTGAAATTTCATATAACATAGTTTTTCTTAAAATATATAAACATGTCGATGATATAAATTCAGAGTAAATAATATATACGTAATCAGTACGTATACCCGAAAGATCATTGTTACTAGCATTTTACAAAATCAAAGCATATTGCTCGACTGTACATAGCATAAAAGAGAGATTTTTCCATAAAATACCTCCTTTTAACATGCCTTAACCAAAAGTTCAGCCTATATGCGAAGCTACGCCAAATCTTCAAAAAAAATTGAAAATGACAAGGTGAATTAAAGCTCAATGAGAACATTTCTAGCTAGAGTTCCTAGATATTTAACAAAATAATAATCTCAAAAATAGTGAATTATGGATTTTGCACTAGAAATTCTAGAATGGTAAAATATGTGTAAATGAACAAATTACTAGTATTTTTAAGAAAGAATGCAAAATTTTAAAATTCTTTCTCATGTGCAAACTAAATACAGTATCATTGATTTTGAAATCAGACATTTTGTAATCAAGATAAATACTGAGAAAGAAAACATATTATTAAATTTTGTGCAAAATCAAAAGATTACTGTTTCGGGTTCTTTTGTATTGTAATTAACACATATTACAATAGAAAGAAATTTAATGAAACAAAAAATTTTATTTTTTCCCGGGGTTCTTTTTCGTGTAACGATGGAGCATCGATCTTGTATTCCGTTGACTCACCGACTAAGACGTGAGTCTTTTGCTGTTGATGAGGATTAGATTGCTTGGAAGTTAGCTCAGTCTTCTATTAGCAATACTTCTCATATGACTCTACGTGTGTGTTTCTCTCCGCCCGTGTATGTCCAAAGTGGATGATCTCCTCACCTTTTATAGGCTATAAGAGAGAGTTAATAGCCCTCTTAATTGTGGATTAAGTGGCCATTAAAGTAGGAGTTAGTGCGGAGCGGTTATCCCCTGAAAATAGCTCTGAAACGGTCTTTTGGGCGAACTTTACAGACTTGGTGAAGTTCGTTGAAGACGTGGGCGAAGGTCGCTTTAGACATGGGCGCGCCTTCTTGGGAAGTGGACGGCTTGCTCCATGTGGGCGAAGTTCGTGAGCTGATGAGCTTCGCCTATGAGTTCGAATTTAGCTCAGAATTCGACTCTAGGCTTGGCCGACTGATGACGCCTTTTGACTTAATCTGAAGCGTGTTGCGGGGGTCGACTCGTGTCTGGCTTGGTTGAGCCAATATGAGTTGTTTGGAAAGATTCTCTTTAATCAACATGTGACCTTAGCTACAGCTTGTTGTAGGCTTGACTTTGGGCCCATTCGAAGTGTTTAGCTTATGGGTGTTTACTTCTTGGATCATTGGTGAAAATACATTTTGACCGTCTACAAGACCCCTCCCCCCAAAGTTTTTAAAGTCTTGCATTTTAATTTGTATCTAGGATTTAAGATACTTTGGGTAGATAGCTAGAGGTATAGTGTTGAACGTGGCTTGAGTTGTCTTGATTAGATAAAAATTTATCTTCATCTGCCTACTTGGTTGCCAGAGGTATGGTGTTGAACGTATCTTCCCTTGTTGTAGACTTATATCGAAGGATCAATGATGCGTGTACTCGTACAAACCTATGCTTGGAATGAAATTTACCGTTTTTGTTGTTGCGACGATGTTGAGAAATCAATAAAGTTTTGACTGATTCTTGGGTATGAGTGAAGGTTACTCCACTTTGGGCTCCGCTGCTGAACGGAGTTCATCGATTAGCGACGTTCTCTAGCTGGTGAAACTTAATTTTTTTGAACTATGTTAGCGAAATTCATCGTTCTGGTGATGCTCGCTGGCTGGCAAGGCTCGTTGGCTGGCGAGGCTCGCTGGCTAGCGAGGCTCAAGTTATTTGAGCTATGTTGGTAGAGTTCATTATATGACGACGTTAGCTGGCTAGAGAAGTTTTTCGGGATTCACCTCTTGATTTGTGCCATGATTTGTGGCTGAGATCTTTTGATTGAAGATCTCGCGAGATCCACTAATTTGACAGAGTTTTAGGCTAAGTTTTAGCCTCTTTGTACGGTCCAATCAAATTTCAAAAGATGTAATTTTTTTAAGAGTTAGGATTTGAAAGAAGCTATAAATAATAGTCATCTCCATCTATTCTCACCACCTCTATCTTCTTCTTCCTCTTCTTCTCCCTGTTGTAAGCATCAAAAATTACCTATAGGTTTCCACGAACAGATAAGCGTTAAGAAAAGATGATGAACGTCACTATCCAAGTCACAGAGGCTTAATCGACGTCGACGAACGGTTGAAGTGAATCGACGGACTACGCGAAGCAACGGAGTTTCGGAATAACGAAGATACGGACTGATCGGGAGCCCCGCGACGTTTACAAAAGGCGCAATGCCCCTCATATCTCATTTATTCTACAGATGATCCAATCATTGTAGCTTATAGAGCTCCTCATCGGCTTTCCAACGTACTTTGAATCGCTCAAATTCAAGTTCGGACGAAGAAATTACGGCGAAAACGGACGAGGAGGCAAAAATACGTCTCAACCTTAGGTGAGACACCACGTGGTGTCTCGGCCAAGGCCGAGACACCCAAGGGTGTCTTGGCCAAGGCCGAGACACCCTAGGGTGTCTCGGCCCAGGTTGAGACACCCTGGGGTGTCTCCAACACAGAAATGGCCAGTTACGCGGGTTTAACCGCCCGTAACCCCCTGGAGCCTATAAATACAGCCCCGGGTCCTCATTTTTTTGGAGATATGGAATTTTGGAGAATTGGCGAAGCCCTGCCGGACTGAAGAGTGATCGAGTTCTTCAATGCAAGAGAGAGATTCATCAGATCTGCATTCACCCACGTCCGTTCCTTAGGATTATCTCGTTACGGTAATCCTAAGAAGAGCAATTATCTCACCGTTGCCGAGATAAGCGCTTCTGCTTCCAGATTCCTTCGTGAATCGACAGAGTTTTGGATCTGATCTGATTGCCAGGTAGTCCACGGATATCAATGTCCCCGTCACCGGCTAAAGACCCACGCAAGCAAGAGACGACGAACGGATCTTGTGTTATTTTTGAAAAGTTGTAATCTTTCATTCTTTTTCTTATTGAATATTTCGAATTCTTTGTAAGCAGATTTTATTATAATGAGTTCGACAATGAAGGCAACTTTTACCGAAAACAAACTGACGACCACAGTGGGAGCCAACAGCCTCGCTGCCGAGGCTGTCGTGACGCAACCGGCATTCAAGATCCGGGTGAATGAAGAGATCGAATATGAGTTCGATCAACAGAAGTTTGAAGAGTACCTCTCTTCCTCCTCCTCCAGATCCGCCCCTCCAAGCAGGCGCAGGAAGGCATCCTCTTCCGGAAATGCTCGCGGGACCTTCGGCTCGAAGATCCGAGATCTCCTCGTCGTTGCTGCACTTACTCCCCGCGACGCCCCTACGACGTCCAACGTGGTCGAAGCTGCAGATCCAAATCTTCCCTCTGCTGTGAGGACAACTGGTGAAGGCGCTCCAACCTTGTCAAAGAGGGCGCGTCAAAGACGGCGTCAACGCCTTGCGTGGCAATTAGCCAAGGCTTCGGAGTCGATGGACGGGATCCGCTATAATGAGGATCTAAAGTCCAGGCAGCGCCAGGTGCAACAATGGCGAACAACCAACTCCTCCTCCAAGACAAAAACGAACGAATGGGTTCGTGTTAAGAGGACCCACTCCACCCTCGAAGAGCGAATCAAGAAGCATCGTGCGTTGCTCGTACATGCCCAGCTCCTTTTGCAGAAAGCAGAAGAAATACAGAAGGAGGAAGCAGTGAAGAAATCACCCAAGCGCAAACAAGTGTGGATGCCGAAGGCAAAGCCAACACCTAAGGCGAAAATGAACGAAGTTACTATCCAAGCTTCATCAATTTCAGATCCCGTCTCCCCTGTTCCCACATCTCTGATGAAGCCGGGTGGTAACGTGGATCTCGCCAAGTCTAGAGCCCCTTTGAAGGCTCGCCTCGGTCCTCTACCTGGAGATCGAGGTAAAGCACCCGTCAAGGAACGATTAGAACCATTGAAAGGTCCCCAAACAACAATCCAGATTGGGGGTCGTACCGATCCCCCTAGGAAGGATGATAAAGGGAAAGCCCCTATTACCGACCGCATTGGGTTGCGGGTCGAAGTTTAAGAGCCCGTTAGGTTTTCACGCTCGCAAAGACGCAAACCTGAACGAGCGACTTTTGGAGACGCCAACAAAGCGTCGCATCCCCAGAGGAAAACACATCTATCTGATAATGATGATGTTATACCTGGGAAGGCATGCCAACACTCTATGGGTTGCTCCAGTTATCAAACTGACGAGTTGTACTATAGGGCCGGGGGTACGAATAAGTCCCGGAAGAGAAATATTCGAGACACGGATCCTCATTGTCCGTGCGCCAGCATAATTAAGGCAGTATTATCAGAATGCTGCTGTTCTAAAGCCCTAAGAAGAGTTTCGGTATTCGAGAGAATCTCTACCAGAATGTCTGAGACCAAACCGAGACATTTCCGCAAGAGAAAACTTGTCCGTCAAGACGACGAATTTCCAGAAGTGTCCGTTAATATGACTGGGAGAGGGAAGTCAACACGACGCTTTAGCCCGGATCAGTTTACCACGGTGTCCCAACGTATGACTCGATTAAAATCAGGGACCAGTAGGCGGAAGAATTACCATATGATGCAAAAGGGACTTCCTTTAGAAGATGAGGTGTCAGATGCTGGTTCAGATGCATGCTCAGCCATAGCATCCGATGATACGGCATCTAGTGCGGGACAACCCTACGAATCGCTCATGATTAGCGCCGAGCAGGTGTCTAAGATACTTGAGGACGCTTTGGCTAAGCAGAAGGAAAATTTCAAATTTGAAATAGAGATGGCCATGCAGCAGATGAGAGAAATGCATGACCAGCAGATCGCGGCACTGACAACTCATCAAGGAGAGTCTAGTCGTCGCAATAATACTAATCAAGGCGATGATGAACGGGAAGTAGAGGATAATGCTAACATGAACACTCCTCTCGTCAACAACAATAATGGGGGTGGCCCTTCGGATGATAATAACACGAAGGAGGACCATGTTACTTCTCCCCAAAATCACTCGAAGACAGATACGAGTGAGGATAAGAAAATAAGGGACTTGGAGAGCAAGATCAATGCATTGATGAATGCTCAAGAAGTGAAGAGGTCCGGGATACCATGTCCATACCCAAGGGAATGAGAATCAATTCCATATCCGGCAAAATTCAATTTGATCAATTTTACGCCGTTTGATGGAAATGGTTCCCCTACCCAGCATCTAATCTATTTTAAATCTCACTTAGGAATAATCTCCGGAAATGAATCTCTTATGGTGCGGTCATTCGTTGGCACTCTTCGTGGAGCAGCCTTTGACTGGTATCGCCGTCTCAAACCAGGGAGTATCAGCAGCTGGGATGACATGGAAGACATGTTTCTAACGAACTTTTTCGATGACGACACAGAGATCTCAATCGGCACATTATTCGATGAGAAACAGAAGAATGGTGAGACAATTGAAATCTTCGTCAAAAGGTTCCGGAACAAAGCAATGAACTGCAGGGATCCGGTCAGTGAAGACTTCATCCTCGAGACCTGCCATAATAACCCTTCATTAGACATCCTCGAAGCTATGGGAATGGCACCGCCAAAGACCTGGAAGGATTTGAAAGTGCGAGGAGAACGAGCCGAACGATTCCTTAAAAGGAAGAAGGCTGAAAGAGGTCAAACGGCACATAATCCTCCATAACAGAATTTTGTCCCTAAGGGTAAGGGAAAGGCACAAGCGAATGTAGTGGACGCAAACCAGATGTTCGAAGTGCAAGCGCAGCCGCAACAGCAGCAACAGAAGGCGCCCCAACAATCAAGGTGGCAACAACAGCCCCAGAAGCAAAAGGCCTCGGAGCCAAAGTTTCCAAAGGTATATTCATTCAAAGAAGATGAAGTTCCCGGTATTTTTAAATACCTTATCGAGAACAACAAGATCAAGTTGCCTCCGATCCAGGATCAGGAAGATGCTAAGAGAGTTAATGATCCAAAATACTGCGCATTTCACAGAGCGGTGCACCATCCTAGCAAGGCATGCTACGCCCTTAAAGATAAGATCCAAGCTCTAATCGATGTCGGGGTCATCACTATGAAGCAACCTAAGGAGAAGAAAGTGGGTACGAATGCAGTATCGATTAGCTTCGGTTCTGTTCCTTTAAACTGGTTCCAGCATGAACCGGTAATAAATGCAGCAGTGAAGACGCTGAAAGATGATCCTCACAAACAGCGCCAGAAAGGACTTGTGCCACACACAACCCCGAATGGCGAGATTCTTTGGGTTCATCCAGATTTGATTGGAGATGAACAATGGACTGGAACCTCTTCCAAGAAAAGGTCAAAAGGAAAAGGTAAGTTTTGTTATGGAGCTTCTGCTATTCCAGGAGAAGATGACGATAGAATTCCAGTCTTCCCGCTTTCTGAAGACGAACAGGACGCCTTTGTAACGCGAAGTGGGAACAAGTACCACTTTAAGTATCCGGATCCTTCCAAGCAATTGACTAAGCAGGGGGTGACCAAAACCGTTCCTTCCAAGACATTGACAGAATTGGGAATTGTCGCAACTCCCCCAACACCTGTAGCTACAGAGAAGGTCCAACAAAAAGAGAAAGGGAAAGAGCCTCTACGCCAGGAAGTCCAAAACCCGAGGCAATCTCGATTCAATCATCCGATTGGGAGAGATAAACCGGGAAATGCAAGCTCTCCGCCCCGTTTTGACATTATGGCACAATTGGCTAATATTCCGGCTAGGATAACCCTATACGAATTATTGCATCTTTCAAAGGACACAAGGAAAGTATTACAAGAAGCCTTGAGCGACTCTGAAGCTTTCCTGACTTGAATCAAGCCGTCTTCTAAAGAACCAGAGCCGTCAGTTCAACACTGCAATCTCACGACGCATCATTTTCCCTGCATTTCCTTCACCAAAGAAGACATGCAGACGAAGAACTCAAAGCACGATCGACCTTTGTACTTCACCGGTCACATTGGCTCCAGCGTGGTCAACCGGATCCAAGTCGATCCGGGTTTCGCTGTCAGTATTATGCCATTCCGATTGATGCATAATCTCGGAATACCGACTAGTAAGCTAGCTTCCACGGGCACTACCATCTACGGATTCAACACCAGTGGGTCTAGACCCTTGGGAAAGATTCGAATAAAATGCCAGATCGGGGATTTAAAGTCAGAAGTTACCTGTTACGTGATTGACGCGGAAACATCCTATAACTTACTCTTGGGTCGGCCCTGGATCCACGGTAATCTTATAGTCCCGTCAACTCTTCATCAGTGCCTCAAATATGTGGACACTAATAATGAGATCAAGATGGTGGTCGCGGATAAGCAACCGTTTAAGGGATTGGAGAACTATTTTACCGATTCCCTTCTATACGGTGCCGAATCCGATACTGAACCATCGGCCCAAGGAACGGACAGCGGGGATGAAGCTGATACCGAAGCTGGGTTTGATTATGATGGCGGTTTTGTACTTAACGACATTATACCCATTGTAATCAATCTTGACGATGATGAATCATCAAAAAGTAGTTGTAATTGGCAACTTGCCGAAGAGACATCAATAAATGAAGATTTAGAGTACTCGTCGTGTCTTGATAATATCACTAAAGAACTGTATGACAACCCTGACTTGTATATGCCACTTCAATCATTTTGCATGACAAAAAAACAGGTACAGGATCCATTCGGAATGACGTTTGTCATTCCCGCTAAGACAGGGGGTGAAAAGGAAGTCATCTACGGTAAAGGAAGAAAATCCCCGATATCAGATCACTTCGTGGAAGAGGAAAGCGAGGATGATAAACCTGCCCCTCATCTATTTAGATATAACGCAAAAGCGCGTGATCTCATGGAGAAGTATGGATATGACTTCACGCTCGGAGAAGGTCTTTGCTTTGGTCGAGGCCCGCGAGTTCCGCCTCGAATGGCCTATGTACCAAAAGGAAAACCTAACGATTATTATCGTCACAGAAGAGGCTTAGGCTATGTCTCCTTATCTGATGATGAATGCTGCTGGCAAGTTATTGATCAAATTGCTAACGAAGCTAAAAATGGGTACTCTTCTGATTCTTCAGCTTGGGACTCCGACACTAGTCTTGGAGAAATGTTAAAAAAATCTGATGTCGAACATGACTACGGTCGATCCTGCGACAATAGAGGAAGACGACCAGATGCCAACTTGGGAAGATCCTTGGGTTCATCACCTAAACATGCAGTACGGCGATAGGTTTGAACAAAGAGAACCTCCTACCGAAGATCAAGTGGTCCAAGTGAATATGGGTAATGAGGATAATCCGAAACCGATATTCATTAGCTATAGCCTCCCGTCGGAAGAGTAAGAAGAGTTAATCTCTCTTATCAGGGAATACATTGATGTGTTCGTGTGGAACTATGAAGACATGCCAGGACTCGATCCAAACGTAGCAGTGCATCGTCTCAATATTAAGCCGGATGTTAAACCTATCAAACAACAACAAAGACGGTTTCGCCCGCAAATGATGGAGGCAATTGAGGCCGAAGTTAAAAAGCTTATTGACTCGGGCTTCGTTAGGGAAGAGCAACATCCCGAGTAGCTCGCCAATATTGTTTCGGTCCTTAAAAAGAACGGGAAAATCACGGTTTGTATTGACTTTAGAGACCTCAACGCTGCTTGCCCAAAAGATGATTTCCCCCTTCCCATCACAGATGTCATCATCGACAATACATACGGGTTCGAGAGGATGTCTTTCATGGATGGTTTTTCTGGTTATAATCAAATAAAGATGCATCCAGATGTTGAAAAATATACCGCGTTCAGAACACCCCTCGGCATTTTCTGCTACACGGTCATGCCCTTCGGGTTAAAGAATGCAGGTGCAACATATCAGAGAGCCATGTCAAAGATCTTTCAGAAGCATCTCCGAAGAACTGTCGAATGTTACGTGGATGACTTGGTCGTGAAAAGTCGTGAGAAGAATGACCACATTAAAGACTTAAAGACCATGTTCGATCTGATGCGAACCCATCAATTGAAAATGAATCCTACCAAATCTTTCCTCGGGATGTCCAGTGGTAAATTCCTTGGATTCATCGTCACCACCAAAGGTATTCACATCGACCCCGATAAAGTAAAGGCAATTAATGAATTACAACCTCTGAGAAACCTTAAGGAACTCAAAGGTTTACAAGGGCGGTTGGCATATATCCGTCGGTTTATCTCGAACCTCTCAGGAAAATGCCAACCATTCTCTAAGCTCACAAAGAAGGGCGTGTCGTTCGTATGGGACGACGCTTGTCAAAAGGCGTTCGAGAGTATTAAAGAATATCTCTCGAAACCTCCTGTACTCGTTGCACCGAAATCGGGCAAACCGTTCTTGATTTATGTCAAGGCGACGAGCCACTCATTAAGTACACTACTCGCACAAGATGACGATAACGGTCACGAACAGGCAGTATATTACTTGAGTCGGACCTTGGTAGGTGCCGAATCCTGATATCCCATGATCGAAAGAGAATGTCTCGCCTTGGTGTTCACAATTCAGACTATTTATGTTATCTAGTTGGACAGACTATTTATGTTATCTCCAAAGTTAATCCAGTCCGAGTATTCATGACACAACCAGCTTTCATGAATTGGCGATTGGCAAAATGGGCCTTGCTTTTGTCCTAATACGACTTACATTTTAAACAACAGAAGTCAGTAAAAGGACAGGCCATTTGTGATCTCCTGGCAGCTAATCCAACTACGGATACCGCCGAGATATATGACGACCTACCTGATGAAACTCACGAAGTCAATGTAACTTCCCATCAACAGGTATGGAGTTTGTATTTCGATGGTGCTTCTCGGGCAGCTAATATGGCAGGTGCTCCTGGATATTCTAAGGTTTCCTCCGGAGTTGGAGTTGTGTTAGTTTTCCTTGGAAAACATGTGATGCCTCGAGCCTACTCGTTAACCGAGCCATGCTCAAATAATGTAGCCGAATATAATGCGCTGATCATAGAACTTAATTTCGCTAAAGAACTGGGGGTTGAGTATCTCAAAGCTTTCGGTGATTCTCAACTGATAATTAAACAAATCCAAGGGGAGTATGAGTCCGAAGTTAGGATTTAATACCATATCATAAGATGGCAGTGGAAATAGCAGAATCATTTGAAGGATTCTTCATCGAACACGTTCCGCAGTTACAGAACACCTACGCAGATGCATTAGCAGCATTAGCCGTATCTCTGGCACAGCCTCCCGGAACAGAACAGTTTGTTACGGTAAGAACTCATCAGCTCTTAGTGCCACTCTACGATGAAGATGATAAAGAAGAAGAGGTCCAAGAGCTATACACAACTCAGGTCGAGTTTGAACCCCAAGATTGGCGTTTCCCCATCATCGATTACGTTTTGCATGGAATTTTACCAGAAGACGTGAAGGAAAGGGATTCAATTCGACGAAGAGCATCGAGGTTCTACTATAATACGGAGAGTCGAACGCTATACCGCAGGGGGTACGATGGCTTGCTGTTACGTTGCTTATCGATAAAGGAAGCTAAAGAAGTCCTCAAGGAAGCACACAAAAGGGTTTGTGGTGCATACCAACCCGGTCCCAAGCTTTATGACCGCATCAGAAGAATGGGATATTTTTGGCCTCTTATGATGAGCGACTCAGTCGCATATGCCCAAAAGTGTCATGCGTGTCAAGTACACGCGAATTATATGCACCAACCTCCGGAGCATCTGCATCCTTCGGTTACGTCATGGTCGTTCGAGACTTGGGGAATGGATATTGTTGGTCCTATAAATCCCCCTTCGGTCAAAGATGATCGATTCATCCTGGCAATTACTGACTATTTCTCCAAATGGACCGAAGCCATTCCGCTCAGGGAAGTTAAGACCAGTAACGTCATTGCATTCATCAAACACCATATTATCTACCGGCATGGTGTTCCAAGACGAATCATACATGACAATGGTCCTCAATTTGTCAGCAACGCCTTCATTAGGTTTTGCGAGAAGTTCAAAATTCAGGACGTCTCATCGACGGCTTACAATCCCACAGCAAATGGATTGGCTGAAGCTTTCAATAAGACGATCATAAAATTGTTATCAAAACTCGTGAAAAATAATAAACGAGACTGGGATGAAAAGCTTGGCGCGGCTCTATGGGCCTATCATACTACGGTACGTACACCGACTGGCGCGACCCCGTATTCCTTGGTGTACGGGTGTGAAGCCGTCCTCCCGTTGGAGATACAAATTCCGTCTCTTCGAATCGCTCTTGCAACCCAGATGATGACCGAAGAACAACATCAGAAACATCTCGAAGAACTCGAGATGCTCGATGAAAAGCGCTTAGAAGCTCAACAGCATATTGAGTTTTACCAAGCCAGAATTTCTCGAGCTTTCGATAAGAAGGTTCGACAACGGAGTTTTAAAGAAGGAGATTTGGTCTTAACTGAAAGACGGCCTATGATCCTTAACTCTAAGAAGAAAGGCAAATTTGAACCCAAATGGGAAGGACCATTCGTAGTAGAGACGGTCTACTCGAATGGTGCATATCGCCTAGTTACCAAGGATGGTCACCGACTCATGATGCCAATAAATGGCAAGTTCTTGAAAAAATACTATCCTTAGTACCTTCAGGATAACCAATGCATCGGGAAGTTCCCAGAAGAATCCCACATGTGGTATTCTTAGGGATAACCCAATCACTGTAAAAGTGATAAATAAGAGATTTACATTTAAGCTCTAAATGCCAGAATGTTTCCTTTTATCGTTATCAAATCCTCTGACTCTCACGAGTTCTTTGTGAGACGAAATTCAATCTTTTGACAGGTTAGCGTTTCCTCACAAAATCCCCCACTGATCAAATCAAATGACAGTGGGCCCACTAAAATTTCTATCCGCCAACTCATGGCAGTTTTCAAAGCTCGACATGTTAAGTCCCGATCACTTAACATCAAAATCCTCCATCGAGTGGCTAGTACAAACCAGTATTTCTACTGCTACTTGTATTCCACTCCCTTTGCTTTCAGGTCAAACCTATAAAAGTTAGGACCAAAGCCAGATTCCCCTCTCTATTCCTTTCATGAACGAGAGGCCCACTTTCATATTGAGCTATCAAACCTATAAAAGTTATGATTGTCTCCAACTCTACTTAGTCAAACCTGCATATAGTTAGGACTAAGTTTGAATTATCTCTTTCGATAAACGAAAACCTTTCAACTTTTCCTTTTTCAGCCAAACCTATAAAAGTTAGGGTCGAAATTGGAATTTCCCTTCAATAAATGAAGAACTCTTTTGGATCAAGCAACCAATCCTATGAAAGTTAGGGTTACTTGAATCTTTCCGATTCTCGGAGTGGAGATCCCACTCTTAGTCTCATCTTTTCGGATTCTAGGGGTGGAGATCCCACCTCGAGTTTCCCTTTCTTACTGAAGATAGAATATAAAATTCTTCCTCTTCGGTGCTGGGAGATAGAATATAAAATTCTTCCTCTTCCATCTTTCGGTCCGTCTTTACCCTGAGAAAAAAAGACACGATTCTTAACCTCAAATCCGTATATTCTATGCGTGGGGAACTCTATCTCGACTCCTAAATAGAGATAAGCCTACGCCTAACACGAGTTGCCGGTTTAGTCTTTTACTGATTAAAAAAGACACCAGAATTTAAGTCTGGGGAATTTTATCCCGAATCCTAGGTAGGGATAAGTCATCGCCTAACGCGCGTTGTTGGGTGCATTTTCCCATAAAAAATGGTGAAGTCTATGTATTCAAATTCATAGCACTAAATCTAAGAGGAGTAATTCTTTTAGCACAACGTTACATGTGAGACGGGTTTTAAAATTCACATGCTAGCCCGATTCAGACAGTAATCGGTAAAGGCACATCAAACCCGTTGAAGGCTGGGGGTTTGCCAAAAATCCTGCAGTCTATGTCTAACACACATTGCCGGTTTAGTCTTTTACCGATTGAAAAAGACACCAGAGTTTAAGTTTGGAGAATTTTTTATCGAATCCTAAGAAGGGATAAGTCATCGCCTAATACGTGTTGCTGGGTACCTTTTCCCATAAAAAATGGTGAAGTCTATGTATTCAAATTCATAGCACTAAGTCTAAGAGGAGTAGTTCTTTTAGCACAACGTTACATGTGAGACGGGTTTTAAAATTCATATGCTAGCCCGATTCAGACGGTAATCGGTAAAGGCATATCAAACCCGTTGATGGCTGGGGGTTTGCCAAAAATCCTGTAAGCATTATGTCCATTGGGTTCACAATCAATAAAGAAATACCATAATGAAATCAAATGCTGGGTCTCTATTAATAGATTAAGTCAAAGCATATAATAGAAAGATCATCATCCCGAAGACAGTCGGTGATTAAGAACATGAGATTCTATCCTAGAAAGCCTATCTGTATAACTCTGCTCAAGCTCTGCTTGTAGATCAGCTCGGACAGATTCTTCAGAACTGCTCAAGACCCTCCTGGCTTCATTCTTCAGCTTCATCAATCTCTGCTGTGTAGATCCTAGCTTCTCAAGTGTCTGTCCGCGAGAGCTCTCTAATCCAGCCAGCTCTTCTGCAATGATAGCACCAGACTCCTCGGCATGCTTCAAGGCCTTCTTTAACTTATCAACTTCCTGACGGTTGGAATCCAAAGAACTGAGTAACTCGGCTCTATCCGTATCCTTTCTCGCAAGAGTAGCCATCAACTGCGTAATAGAACTCTCATATGACTGAAGTTCATTGCCGATGGAAGACCTCGTATCACGCCATTCTGACAACCTATGCTCCAACTGAGAGGACACGAAAGAAGAAGCTCCACTAGCCTTTAGTTCCTCCAACTCTCGAAGTTCAGACTCCAACACAGCGAAATCGGCAGTAAGAGAGTCAGCCAACTCTAGATGCCCCTCTTCTCTGATCATCGTCATGTAGCGAGAAAAAGAACGCCCGAACTGACCGATACAATATCCTCGATGAAGAAGTTTCTCGATCATGCCGTTAAAAAAGAGGACAAAGAAACCGAGATCTGTGCGGAAGATGTCTTTGTTGGGATCGGTATCGGCCAAAAAAGCGAGGACACGCTCATATAGGGATGGTGAAGATCCTGTGAGCAATGATATGAAAGAGTAAGAAACCCATCAAATGTGATAAAACATAATTTACAGCGAATTGCAAGCATACCAATACCAACAGAGGTTCCCGCCGACTGAAGTCTGACGATCGGCTCCGTTAGTCTAGTGTCAACGGGCTCCAAGATACCAGCAGGGGTCGTCGTTGAGGGTACATCGACCTCTATAGGGAAATCAGCAGTGCCTTTCAGCTGTGACGAGGGAACACCACTGTTAGGAAAGCTAGCAGTCCCAGGAACTATAGTCGCATCGGTCATAATGGCTGGTCCTATAGTTACACTTCTTTGTTAGTCAAATGGAAATTTAGACAAATAAAGAGAATCATGATGACAGGATTATTTGCATACCTGCAAGTCCATCATCCTCAGGTGAACGGGAAACGCCAGGAGTCATAAGAGTATCAGTCCCGATGGCTGGTCCTATGATTATACTCTTTCGTTAGTCAAAAATCGGACAAATGAAAAGGAGCACGGCGATTTATATTATATGCATACCTGCGGGTCTGTCGCCCCGGGGAAAATTAGAGAGGCCGGGAATTATGACTGAATCAGTCCCAGTGACTGGTACTGTGATAACAATTCTTTGTTAGTCAGATAAAAGATCGGGCAAAACGAAGGGAACTAGATATATACCTGCGGACGAATCACTCTCAAAGGGTGGTCCTGCAGCCTCTTTGGTGGCTTGCTCAGCCAACATATCGACTAATAGTCTGATATCGGACCCTGAAAAACTTGGTGCTGAGACATACCCTTGCTCTTCAAGACCTGTATCATGAAAGGCTTCATCCTCAACTGGTCTCTCTAATATGGCTTCTGCAGAATAATATAAGTGTTGGATATACACAAAAAAAGATGGGAAAAGAAAGAAGAGCTCAGATATACCTGCAGTGGTGGTATCAGATTCTTTCGCTCTAATATCCATACTTGGATTCTTCAAGTTATCTGAAAGAAACCGAAACATAGAAATAATTAAAGGAGAGATAAATCCTGAACTCCTTAACTCTTCCAAATGCTATTCGGATAGGAGATCATCAGATTTAGGTATACCTGAATGTAGAACCGTTGGCTCAACATTATTAACCTGCTCCGCAACCATGTTCGTGTCAACATCCATGGGCTCGTCATGAATGGCGTCACACATCTGCTGCATGAAGCTATCCAAACGATCAGAATCAGGGAATACGGAATCCTGTGGAAGTTCACCTTCTTCATGGTTTCCTGGAACATGAAACATAATTAAGCTTCAACGAGTCCAAAAGGCGAGTCATTTTAAAGCAATGAAGATAATAAAATATTACCTTCCTCTCCGCCAGTGATGCCACCTAACTCCACTCCGTAGGGACGCCGACCAACATATGGTTTATGAGCAGTCTTCTTCTGTTTTGGAATATTAACTCTCACAGAACCAACGGGCCGTTCATGCATAAGCTTGCTATGTGTCTCAACCTGTGCAGGAGATTTGCCGCTAGGCCGGGATCTCGCATAGCGAGAAGCGAGTGACTCATGTTCACCATCCACTCTACCTGGGATGATAAGAGTCATCTTGTTAGGATAAGTGAATAAGACCTTTTGCTCTGGTTTTCGAAAAGCCAGGATACGACGTTGACGCCAACGAATGAAAGCAAGATCAGTTAATTCTGAAAAGAAAGAGTCTGACAAACCTGCATTAGGTTCTTCTTTGTCAGTATCTGTGTCCACGTATTCCTCCTCAGAAGTCTCATCCTCATCGCCAGTAGGAAGGAGCTCTTCATCATCCTCTATCCTGTCTCTGCTCGAAAGAGAGGGTTTGGTAGGCTTTTTCCCCTATTTCTTCAAAAGTTCGGCCCTACGAGCAGTCTGGATAGTAACCTGAGCCAAATGCTCAGCCTCCAGCTCTGAAAGACTCCTCACGCCTAGGAACTCATTGGCAGAAAGAAACCACTTGCAGCTGAGGAAAGTAACCAACGGCTTGCGCTTAGAGGAAGGAAGAGCAAAGTAGGCTCCAGTGCAGCCCACCATGGTCCAAAGCCATGCCCGAACGCCGTCAATAAGCCCTCCCTCAGTCTTCAAACCACGGCTCGGATTCCCAACATATAGTTGGTCGTAGCCGAACTGGCGAGCGAAACGACACGGAAGGTAAGGCTCTATGTGACAATGATCCTTCACCCGAAGAACAAGATACCCAATGCGGATGTTCACCAACCAACGGAAACAACCAGTGTCGAGGGTAGTCCAACCAGTCCTGCGTTTCTCCTCATCAATCAGAACATCACCATAACGACCCGAGAAGTGAGGAAAACACTTGAAGAACTCCCAGCTCTTACGAACTTGAAGCTCTTGCTGTACATCAGTGAACGTTTTCCCGAGCCATCTACTCCTTTCCAACAACTGCACGAAAGGAACGGGGACATCAACAGTACTAGGCGCCGACATCAAGTCCGGACGATGAAGAACAAGCCACGCCATCAGGTATGTATATGGAAGCTCGACCTTTACAGAAACAAGCTCGATCAACGGTTCAGGGCCCACCTGCGCAAAACCATCGACCAGATACCTCAGCCCACAATGGATGCCAGCAACCATTGCTGGAAGCAGGGAAAGCTCCCTGCCATTAGCTAGCTGAATGGTGGGGAAGAGCACCTCGAGGGGTAAAGCATCCGAAAACTGATATGGAACGACGTACTTCTTCAACCAGAGGGCAAGATTGCCTGCAAGCAGAGTCCTGGGCTCAATGGACTTCTGTGCATGACAAAGGAATGTCCGGAACTTGGTCCCTGCAGGAAAAGCTCCCTCAGCACTGGCAATCGTGTAGGAGCAAGCTTCGGCCTTTTCCATCAACTCGTTAGCGGCGGAAGGTGTCAATACATCTAGTTCACGAATGGGCTCGCCCGAATTACCCTCCAAATTCTGGAATAAATAAACAGCGAACTGCTTCAAGCTGATCTGCTTCTTCCTCTTCGCTCGAGGGGTAACCTTGACTAGAGAAGTATGGTAATGGCATGTGAGATCCCAAAGAGTATCATACATATCGGGAGTATCCTTCTTCAACCACTCCAACTGCAGGTTCGAAGGAAAGTACTCCTGGTACGGACAATCCCCCATGGGAAGACCAGAAACTTGGTGCATCTCGTGCAAGGCCAACCCCAACTCTCCACCGCTACTCAAAAATGTGTTACTATCGGGGATATACGTCTCTAACAATGCCAAGAAGTGGCGGCAGCTGACCGGGAATCCGTACATAGTGGCTCGTATGGGGGCGTACAACCCACTGCTCTTCAGATCTCTCTCCTAACGCCCTAAGACATAACTGGTCATACGGGTCCACCATCCCTTGGGCTGCGAGTAAGCCCAACCAAAACACCTGAACTCTGGTGGAGGTAACTTCCTTCCAAGTGTAGCCAGGTGGTTCTTCACAGTAGGAGCTGTAGGCGTATAAAATTGCCTATAGGTCCCTTAGCTCAACTCAGCACGATGATTCGACAAAACAACGGACGTTCGAGCGACAAGGCGACGAGGCACGCAAGCAACGGAATACGTTCGCGTGCGGGACCAAACCAACGGTTCGGAAAGTTAACGAGTCATCCAACAACAAAACGGACTTGAACTCAAACACCGAAGCGGAGCTACTACCAAATGAAGATTCGGGGAATCGAATCAAGACCTGAACGAATCAACGAAGGGTCGAGGCGACAAGGCACACGAACAATGGAACACGTACGCACGTGGAATCGAACCAACGTTTCGGGGAATCACCGAGTCATCTAAACAAGAACGAACTCGGTGATATAACGATCGAATCAAGACCAATCCCGGACTCGGACTCAGAAGCGGATTAACTGCCATATTTGGAATCAAGTCAATGAGCCAATTCCAGAAACCGAATCAAATCCGAACGACGGAGAACCGGAAACACCGGAAAACGATGAAACCAGCGCACCTGGGGGAACTCGGCCCGAACCGAACCACCCTAAGGTAGCTCGGCCCAAACCGAGCCACCCTGAGGTGGCTCGGCTATGGCCGAGCCACCCCTGGGTGGCTCGGCTATGGCCGAGCCACCCAGAGGTGGCTAGGCACAGTTCTGTGCCAAAGGCACAGTTTCGAGTGCCTATAAATAGGCCTGGCACTCGTTCATTTGAGAGGACTTTTTCTGAAACTTCTGAAGAGCCGAAACTCTGCCGGATTGCGACCTCAACTCGGATTGTGAAGGCTTGAAGACTTGGACGACCAGATCTACGTGACACTACTCCGGATCTAAGCTTGGCTCTTAGATCCCGAGATTAGAGCGAGCGTTTCCTTGGTGAAACGATCCCTCTCGGCTACTATCTCCTTGGTGGGATAGTACCCGTTTTACCACGTAGATCTGTTCAGATCGAGATTGCGCGGTGGTCCACGGTACTCAACCCCGGCACAGGCGAAGAACCCCACAAAGCGAGGGACCGTAAAACAGGAAACTCGTGATTTGTTCAAGGAAAGTTGTAATTTTTATTTCTTTATTTTGATTTTGTTGTAAACCGGATCTTATAAAAAGACCGGATCTCTTTGTAAACGCATAAAGTTGTTGTCAAAGTTGTAACAGAATCATCAATGAAGAATAACACAATTTCCCGCGCGAACAGGAGCAGCTGCTGACATCTCGCCTGGGGGTGCGGTATCAAGACCCAGAATCCCTGGTCGAAGACCGTGAATATAATGATGTCCATTGGAACCTGGAGTCTTATGAGAGGAAATATATCCACAGTGAACTCGATCGCTATCATCTGTAAGATTCCATGACATTTGACGCTCTACGGCCTGCCCCTCCAAATGAGTAAAGGAGTGCTGACGGGGAATGGAGGGGATATAAAGGAGAGCCCCCTCATCATTATTCAGCCAATGCTCATCATCCAGATGCAACCTGGCCGAATCCTTAACGGAATCTCCAAACAGATAACTAGGCCTCTCCAAAGCCTGAGTAGAAATAGAGTCTGCAGTGAAAGGAGCATCCGTGATCAGCTGGCGTAAGGAATGACGCCCCCCTCTCGTATCAAACGGCAGGACTCATCAGAACGATTCCCATCAAACTGAGGGAGAGGACCAATAGCCTGCCTGATGACAACAGAGGAGAAGACCCCCCCACTACGGCCAGTAGTAGCATGAGAAGGAAGACTGTCCGCAGAGAACTCGACTGCAACAAAAACAAGAGTAAAGTCAAAAAATTATTCATGAATTATACAAGGATTAAATCCATCTCACAATAGAGCGAAATAAGTCATCCATGGGGGCAATTGGAGAGACGATCTTGAGTGTCCCACATTGGAAGAACGGTATGCGTCATCACGTAAACAAGGTGGTAACATATACCGACCTACAAAGTGTAAGACAACACAAAATCTCCCTAATATACCGGAAGACTTGAATTAGCCAAGCAAAACAAGTCCAAAACCTCGACCCCCGCGAAGGAGGATGTCGGTTCTTCCCGAATGACCCGCGAAGGGGCCAAGCGAGGATACAGCAGAGCGAAACAAGTCCGAAACCTCAACCCCCGCGAAGGAGGATGTCGGTTCTTCCCGAATGACCCGCGAAGGGGCCAAGCGAGGATACAACAGAGCCACAAATTTCCTGAAACCTCGACCCCCGTGAAGGAGGATGTCGGTTCTTCCCGAATGACCCGCAAAGGAATCAATCAGGGACATATAAAGCATAAGTGCTCACCCCCGAAAGCAGATGCCGCCGAAGAAGAAGATACTGTGGGAGCCTCCTTCTCGTTATGCTGGGAAAAGGAGCGACTCCTATGAAATCGGGATCGGCGCTGAGACATGGAGAATCTGCAGTAAAAATCAGCGGGTCAGATACAATCATAAATCTGAACGTACGAAATTAAAAAAAAAAGGGAAATTAAGAACCTTAACTTAAATCCTATAAAATAAATAGGATTTTATGGTTGAGGTCTAATTAAACCTATGAATTTCGTACATGCAAAACCGTGAGTTCATATTGCGGTGTAAACGCTCATGATAAATTTTGGTGAAATACCCAAAATACCCCTCGTGTTCAAGGCTAAATTATAGTCAAGGACATGCCCGAGTGGAATCATGATCATCATATTTGTTCATCTAACACCCCCAATATCCCACAATTTTGGTTAAATTTACAAATAAACCCTTTTGTAAAATTTAGTCAATTTTGCAAATAGACCCCTCCACAAATTTTGGTTTAATTTCCATATACCCTTCTCAAAACTTTGATCATGGTTTTGTGGTCTAAACTTTTGGAATTTTAGCCCCGAAATTTCATCCATTTTGCAAATAAACCCCTCTATAATTTTTGGGTTGATTTTGCAAATAAACCCTTCAAACAATGTCGTTTCTTTTGCATGAAAACACCTTTCAAATTTTGGCCAAATAGACATGAAATTTCAGTCCCAAATTTTAGTTTACTTTTGCACAAAAGCCCTCAAATTTCAGTCCACTTTTGCACAAAAGCCCCCTAATTTCGGCCATATTACATTTTTTGTATAAAACCCCCCAAAACTATGTGCATACACAACCCATCATCAAGCTCCTATCTTTTTTACAAAACCCAACCCATGAGAACAAAAAACTATGATCTTTGCATACAAATTCATGGCATACCCTCATTGCAAGCATAAAGTTTCAATCTTTGTCAAAAAAAGAGAGTTTTTGAGAGGAAACTTACCCAAAACCAAGAAGCTTCCTTTGAACTTGAGGATGAAGGAGGAACCCTAGTTTGAGAGGAAAGGAATTTCGGCCAAGGAGGGAACACAAAAAAATCCGAATTTTAGGGTTTTAAGGGGGAAGAGTTTCAATGGGTTTAGAGTTCTTAAAAGATAAAAAACAATGGTGGAAGGATAAGAGAAGGAAGAAGGTAGGGTTTTGGGGGGAAAGGTACTCTCTCTTAAAAATTCAAAAGAGGGAAAAGAGTACTATGCATAAGAAAACAAAAGAGAGGAGAGAGACACAAGGGTGTCTCGGTTCAAAACCGAGACACCCTAGGGTGTCTCGGCCTTGGACGAGACACCCAAGGGTGTCTCGGCCAAGGTTGAGACACCCACGGGTGTCTCGGTCCTCGATTGATCCCCGTATGCTTACAAATGTCCCTTTCAAGCCCGAATTTGCCTATTTTCATCGGTTGTTGGATGTTTCGACGAAATCCACACTAATCAACACCGAACGATTCAAAACCTTAGGGTCAACGCCGGTCAACGCGTTGCGATCAAAAAAAGTCAACGTACGATGACCGAAACCCTAAGGTTAACGCCGGTCAACGCGTAATCCTAGGTCAACGCCGGTCAACGCGTTGTGGTCAAATAATCAACGTACGACGACCGAAACCCTTAGGTTAACACCGGTCAACGCGTAACCCTAGGTCAACGACGGTCAACACGTTGCGATCAAAAAAGTCAATGTACGACGTTCAAAACCCTAAAGGTAACGCTGGTCAACGCGTAACCCTAGGTCAACGCTAATCAACGCGTTGTGATCAAAAGTCAACGCCAGGCAATTCAAACCCCTAGGGTCAACGTCGGCCAACACGTAACCCTAGGTCAACGCTAGTCAACGCGTTGCGATCAAAAGTCAACGCCGGTCAACGCGTAACCCTAGGTCAACACCAATCAGTGCGTTGCAATGAAAGAGCCGATGTGACGGAGGTAGTCAGTTCAAAATCAACTCGACGACGCGAGCCAAACTCAACTCATCAGTTTTAGATTTGAGACTTCGACGACGGCCAGCCGATAAACACAGCGTCGAAAGAACTTCAGCTATTCGTCAAAGCATCGAATAGATTGAAAATCGAAGGAGTCAAGAATCGAAGCTAACTACAGGTCCTTTATGCCGATCGAAGGTTAGACCAATCACATCCAAAGTATTCCAGTCTCTTCTATAAAAGAAACGAGTCTGGAACGCTTTGGAGGGGGTATCTGTAGGCATCGAAAATTACCTATAGGTCTCCACGAACAGCTCAGCGTTAAGAAAAGATGATGAACATCACTTTCCAAGTCACAGAGGCTTAATCGATGTCAACGAATGGTTGAAGTGAATCGACGGACTACGCGAAGCAACAGAGTTTCGGAATAACGAAGATACGGACTGATCGGGAGCCCCGCGACGTTTACAAAAGGCGCAATGCCCCTCGTGTCTCATTTATTCTACAAATGATCCAATCATTGGAACTTATAAAGCTCCTCATCAGCTTTCCAACACACTTTGAATCGCTCAAATCCGAGTTCGGACGAAGAAATTACGGCGGAAACGGACGAGGAGGCGAATATACGTCTCAACCTTAGGTGAGACACCACGTGGTGTCTCGGCCAAGGCCGAGACACCCTAAGGTGTCTCGACCAAGGGCGAGACACCCTAGGGTGTCTCGGCCCAGGTTGAGACATCCTGGGGTGTCTCCAACCCAGAAATGGCCAGTTACGCGGTTTTAACCGCCCGTAACCCCCTGGAGCCTATAAATACAGCCTCGGGTCCTCATTTTTTTGGAGATCTAGAATTTTGGAGAATTGGCGAAGCCCTGCCGGACTGAAGAGTGATCGAGTTCTTTAACGTAAGAGAGAGATTCGTCAGATCTGCATTCACCCACGTCCGTTCCTTAGGATTATCCCGTTGCGGTAATCCTAAGAAGAGCAATTATCTCGCCATTACCGAGATAAGCGCTTCTGCTTCCAGATTCCTTCGTGAATCGACGGAGTTTTGGATCTGATCTGATTGCCAGGTAGTCCACGGATATCAACGTCCCCGTTACCGGCTAAAGACCCACGCAAGCAAGAGATGACGAACGGATCTTGTGTTATTTTCGAAAAGTTGTAATCTTTCATTCTTTTTCTTATTAAATATTTCGAATTCTTTGTAAGCAGATTTTATTATAATGAGTTCGACAATGAAGGCAACTTTTACCGAAAACACCTGTCTATGCCAACATCGCATAGATCGAAGATGCTCTTCGACAGAGGAGCTGAAATCAAAAGACTCCGATAGGAGCTAGCCTAAGTTGAGGGCAATCAAGTGGATGAACTCCGCATAGTCCATCACCTGACGGAGTTGCTGTTAGCTAAGAAAGAGATGCTCGAGCAGACCATCAAGAATTAATTAGCTTCATGGGGCGAAGTGAATCGCGATAGAGACGCGTGGAGCTTCGAATGCCTCACTCTGCATAAGATTGTTCGGCAACTGAAATGACGCTTGAAGAAAGATCCTTGGATCTCCACAAGCAAAGACTCTGATAGTAACTATGTATCAAGAATGTGATCCTAGATCGTAATTAGACGTCGTGTGGCTGACTCAAGCTCGACGTCGAATTTTGGTATAAGAACGTGCTTCTTCTCATTGATATGCATCACTTAAAGGAATAGGGGTAGTTCTAATCTTCATGGGGAAACATTTAGTACCCTAAGTCTTGTAACATCAGAGAAACAAGGGTTGTAGCTTGGTGCAGCTCGTGTCCGTTCCTCAAGCATCACATTACCCATATCTTAGGAATATAGGGGAGTAGCAAATAGCAACAAGTACCAATTATTCTTGTAATCGGGTAGTGTTGAATATCGCCTTCATGTAGTAGAGTCTTTGATCAATAAAAATAAACCTTTCTTCATGTCAAAATTGTATATCTTTTGTGTGCTTGATCTGTTCGTACTTATGAAGTGAATTTGAACTCTGCATGGCTTGATCTCTACATAGTGTCATCATATTTGGAAGCGAAGCTCAGGCTTCCTTGTGCTAGCGAGAGTCAGTTAAAGTTCACCAGATGATGTCTCAAACACATTGAGTGAAAGTTTAACTCAACTTGGAAACTTAGTGAATTTTGCCAAGTTATTTTGGCAAGGTTCACTATTTAAAGCCTCAAATAAATTGAGTTGTGGTTTTCTCAATTTGGAGACTTAGTAAAATTGACTATGATGTTTTGGTGAGATTCACCTTTAGTGCCCTGTTGAATTGGGTGAGGTTCACTTACTGAAGAAACAGTCGTCTTGGCGAGGCTTAGTAAGTTGAGTAGGAGAGACTCAACTTAAGGATATAAACTTTAGGTCTTTGACCCGTGTGACTAGAATTACGGCAAAGTTCGTTCGAAGTTTAAGAGAAACTCTCTTGCTAAGTTCGAGGCAAAATTTTCGGCGGAGTTCGCTGGCAATATCTTTGGTGAAGTTTGGTAGTGAGATATTTGGCGAAGTTTAGGGCGAGAAATCTTTTCGGTCGGGAGTTTTAGCCTATAAATAAGCTCGTTTTCACTATCTCGCTCAAAGGTCATCTTCCACGACCACTTCTTCATCTCCTTCGATATATATTCCAGGTCCATCCTCCATGGTTGCTTCCATCATGCCTTCAGTGAAGCCTTGGGTCAGCCCTGACCTATCAAATTTCAAAATTACAATGGTCGACGGTCCTTGTCCTCAACATGAAGATCGAGGTAAAGCGCCAGTGAAAGAGCAGTGAGATCCGATGATTAAAACCCAAGGAGCATCTCAGACTGGGGATCGTACATGGACGCCTATTAAGACAACCACGGCTCAAAGGTGTCCCGCCACCTCCAAACAACTGGAGCACCTCAATGTACCTATTCTTGTGTAGTGCACAAAAGAGGCAAGGAGGCCTCTCTTTCTGGGAGAATTTCTATCACTTCCCGCTTGGGGGTTCGTATTAAAGCCCATGAGCCCTTTGAGACTCCACTCAGCAAGGGGGAGGCTCTAAACATGCGACACACGACATGACCTTAGATCTTTCAAAGGCAATGATAAGTTGTACTGAGAATGTCAACAAGGTCTCATGTCCAAATCAACGTCCCCAAAAGAAGACGTGTCCATCAAAATACAACATTATACTTAGGAAATCACACCAACAAATGAGGGGGTGCTCCAGCCATCATGCCGATGAGTTGTACCGTCAGACTGGGGATGTGAGCAAATTCGAAAGAGTGCTATTCAAGAAATAGACTCTCATTGTTCATATGAGAGGCCGATTAAAGCAGTACTAGTAGCTGCTCCAAAGCCATCCTACAAAGAGTCTTGATGTTTTAAAGACTTTCCACTGAAGTGTCAAAGCCTAAACTAAGATGGTTTCGAAAGAGAAGATCTACCGTCCAAGACGAAGAGTTCCCTGAAGTCACCATCAATATGGCCGACAAAGGAAAAGGAAAGTCTAGACGACATTCAATTGACCCTGATCCTGATTTTACTCCAAGAGGAAGAGTTGATCCAAAATTTTCTTAGAGAATGTCTTGGCTCCAGCTAAGAGCCACCTAACACAGAGACTACAAGTGGATGCATGAAGGAATGTCCTCAGATGATGAACTTTTGGACACTTATTCTATAATTGCTTCTGATGATACAATGTCTAGCATAGGGCAAGCCAAAGAAGCATTCACAATCACTCCTGAGCACATGGTGCAAATACTTCAGGAAGCTCTAGCGAGACAACGAGAAGAGATCAGAGTTGAAATGAAGACAGAAATGGAATTGGCTATGAAGCAAATAAGAGAATTGCAGGTATATAGACCTTAATCACAACCTGAGTCCATTCAGTGGGCTGAGTCTAGCCATCACACTCAACATTTTTTTACAGATAACAATGATCCAGAAGTGGATAAAGTCATTATTGCTGACGCACCCCTCAATAACGCTAGAGGTGGTTCAATGTATCCTTCCCAACATCACCCAAAGAAAAATGCGGGCGAAGACAAGAAGATGATGAAAGAGCTCAAAAGTAAGGTCAACACCTTAATGTCTGCTCAAGAGGTGAAAAAGACTGGCATTCCGTGTCCATATCCAAGGGAATGTGAGTCAATTTCGTACCCACTGAAGTTTAATTTTATTAATTTCACGCTATTCGATGGGAGAGGATCATCAACCCAGCATTTGAGCTACTTCAAGTCTTATTTGGGCAAGATCTCTGGAAATAAACCTTGATGACTCGGTCATTCATAGGCACCATTCGTGGGGTCGCCTTCGACTGGTATCGACGTCTCAAGCTATGGAGCATCAACTGCTGGACGACATGAAAAACTTGTTCCTCAACAATTTCTTCGACAATGACACAGAAATGTCGATCAGAACTCTTTTGGACAAAAATTTGAAAGACGGGGAGTCAGTTGACAATTTTGACAAATGTTTCTGGAGCAAGACCATGAATTGCAGAAATCCAATCACAGAGGAGTTCATACTCCAAACCACTCACAGCAATCTCTCCCTTGATGTCTGTAGGCATCAAAAACTACCTATCGGCTCCGAATACAAGTCAAGGTGATGTAACAATGAATCGTTGATGCAACAAAGTCACGAAATGTTCGGAACAAGACCACCAGCTCACACGCTTGCCAACCAGCTCTAAAAGCTTTGTGCGTAAATATTCACTTGCGAATTAACAAAATGCATGAAGCGAACCATAAGTTCAATAAACCGTTCACGAGTCAGCGAGACGCATAAAGCAAATCACAGACTTGGTAAATCATTCGTGAGCTAGCGAAACATATGAAAGGAATCGTAAGTTCAATAAATCGTCCAGAAATCGACAAAACGCATGAAGTGAATCGTAAGTTCGATAAATCGTTAACGGAACACATGAAACAAATCATGTACGAGGAGATGAATCAATGAACATACATAAAGTGGAAAACAACTACAGAAAAGTGAACAGATGAAACAAAAAAACCATCAAAAAATTTAAAAGACGGGTAAACGGAAGCCACGGTGCTCGCGTGAGGGCGAGCCACCAAATGGTGGCTCACACAGTTTTGGGCCACCGCAAACACTCCCGACCGGTCGAAATTCTCAAAAACGTGTTTTTTGATGTTCTATCAGAGTTCTTTCATTCTAGGACTTCTTCAATCGGTTTAAAGCTCCCCCAAACATATCTGAATCGTTATCAACTATAGAAAATATCACAATACATATCTTATTAGAAAACATGATAACATAAGCTTATAAATAGAAGCCTAAGGTCTTCATTGGAGGGGATCTAAAAATCAGAGGGCGAGGTGTTATTGAATTGAACAGTGAACCACGAATTTCAGAGGATAATCAGCGAATCTTGGCGAACTTTTTTTTATAAAGAAAAACCCTTCGAAAGATTCAAGTTTCTCTCCCCCTCATTCTTCCGGATTAATCCTTATTTTAATCTCGAGAAGAGCCACAATCCTGCTTGGTCGTAATTGTCGTTGCCGTAATTGTTTCCTTCATGAAACAAGAGCGTAGTTATACAGTCAACCGGATTTAATTTATGATAGTCCATAGACTAACACATCCCCAGCACAGGCGAAGATCCCACGTGAAGCATTAGGAGATAAACTACTGCTACGTTTGTTGGATAAAGTTATAATTTTTTTATTTTTCATTGTAAGAAGATCTTATAAAAAGATCGACTTTTCTTTCAGTTCAGTCTTGTAATCAATAAAGAGTGTAACAGGTTCGAAAGCAATGAAAAAAATAACTTTTAACAAAAATAAACTGGTGACCACAGTAAGAGCCAACAGCTTCTCTGCCGAAGCTGTAGTGTCGCAGCTGAATATTATCATCCCGGTTGACGAAGAGGTCAAGTACAAGTTCGACCAAGCAAAGTACGAGGAATACTTATCCTTATCTTCCAGATCATCCTCTCCTCGTAAGCATAGAAGAGACTCCACAAGGAAGATTCGGGGATACTCAGACTTGAAGGCCCAAAATTAGGATCCTCACCCCGCGACGACCCAAGATACACCCCACAATAGCCTCCCGGCATATGACAAAGCCAAGGCCACGAACTACAGCTCTTCAATCAAAGAGCTCACTTCTGAAAATGTGTCGACTCTCTCAAAAAGAGCACGTCAAAGGCAACGCCAACACCTCACGCATCAATTCGTAATGGCCTTAGAATCGGTAGATGGAATTTATCATGAGGCAAACCTGAAGCCTAAGCGATATGAAACCCTGTTGCACCGAACAAAAGATTCTTCTTTTATAGCAACAACTAACAAGTGGACCCACATCAAAAGGACTCGTTAAACCCTTGAAGAGCAAATACAAAAATGCCGCGCGTTGCTTGCACGTACGGAGAGCCTCATACAGGAGGCTAAGGAGTTACAGAGGCACGATGCGCCGAATAAACAGTCAAAACTGCGCCAAATTTGGAGGCCAAAATCAAACACGAAGTCTAGAAAAACTGAACCACAAATTCCTGGTTCAACCAGACCTGAACCACAAAAGTCTGGTTCAGTCAGACCTGAACCACCAAAGCCTGGTTCAGTTAGACCTGAACCACAAAAGCCTGGTTCAGTCATATCTGAACCACAAAAGCCTGGTTCAGTCAGACCTGAACCACTAAAAACTGATTCAGTCAGATCTGAGCCACCAAAAAATGACTCTGCGGGACATGGGTTGCCAAAAACTGGTTCAAAAACTGGTTCCACCAAACTTGAACCGCCAAAGACTGGTTCAGTCAGATCTGAACCATCAAATATTGGTTCGTTTGGAACTAAGTTCCGGCCCGACCAACCTTTTGTTGTAGAAATTTTAGGTCCTGTGGTTATTTCAGAACCTCCGATGGCTTCTACTCTCGTCCCCACAAGTTCGGAGTCTCTGATTAAACTTCATGAAAGTGTGGACTTGTCTCGATTCAAAGTGAAGGTCACAAGACCGTCTTGGTCCTTTGTATGAAAATCAAGAAATAACCCAAGCAAAAGAGCATCCGGGGATAACAAATAAGCTATGTACAACACGTCGGACTAGGAGATATACACGCCTTTTTAATAGGTTGAAGGCTACTTACATGGAGATGGTACCTGAGACTAATTGTCTCGGGTTGCGAGTTGAAGTTCAAGAGCCCGTTGAGGCCTCACACTCACGAAAGCGTGGTTTTAAATGGACGACTCTTGGGGAATTATCTTCATCAAAAGAAGATGATCAACATATGATAGTTTGCTCTGGTAATTATGCTGATGAGTTGTATTATCCAACCACGAGTATGAAAAAGACTCGGAAGGAAAATACTTGGGAAGCGGCTTCTCATTGTTCGTGCACCAAGCTCATTAGGGTGATGTCATCAGAATGCAATTGTCCCGGAACTGCTTCACACGGAGTTTTAGTATGTGAAAAGCTCTCTACCGAAACATCAAAGGCTAAGCCCAGGCATTTCCACAGGAGAAAACCATTTGCCCAAGATGACGAACTTCCAGAAGTCACTATTAACATGGCTGACAAAGGAAAGTCCACGTGACGTTTTAGCCCCGAACCTTTCCCAGAAATATCCCACCGAATGACTCTGCTACAAACCCCGTCTATCAGGCCTAGATATTATAGAAGAGTTCAGAGAGGGCAGTCCTCAGATGATGAAATATTAGATGCAAACTCTACAATCGCTTCAGATACCACTGTATCCAGCACAGGATGGACTCAAGAGGCATTCATGATCACTATTGAGCAGATGGCTCAGCTCCTTCAAGAAGCCTTGGCTAAGCAGAAGGAGAATTTCAAAATCGAAATAGAGATGGTCGTGCAATAGGTCAAAGATTTACAAGCCCAGCAGCTCTAAGAGTTGTCAAATCAGTGCGGTAAATCTAGTCATTGCCACACTACCAATCAGGTAGATAGCGACTCAGAAGTAGAGGAGAATATTAACGACAATACTCTACCTGATGATAAAAATGCTGAGGATGGCCTTAACACTGGGGGTGGCCCCACTAATAATACCAACACTGGGGGTGGCACCACAATTCCTTTTCAAAATAACCCGAAGAAAGATGCAGGCGAAGATCTTAAGATGAAAGACGTTAAAAGCAAGATCAATGCTTTAATGTCTGCTCAAGAGGTAAAGAAGACCGGTATTTCGTGTCCTTATTCGATAGAGTAAGAATCAATTCCATACCCGACGAAGTTTAACCTGATTAACTTCACACCGTTCGATGGAAGGGGTTCGCCCACACAACACTTGATTTACTTCAAATCCCACCTAGGGGTTATTTTAGGCAATGAACCTCTGATGGTATGATTATTCGTGGGAACCCTTCGTGCGGCCGCCTTCGATTGGTACCTTCATCTCAAGCCGGGGAGTATCAATAGCTGGAATGACTTGGAGAGCATGTTTCTCACTAACTTCTTTGACGATGATACTGAAGCGTCAATTGGAATACTCTTTGATGAGAAGAAGAAATACGGGGAACTGGTTGAGAACTTTGTCAAGCGCTTCCGGAATAAAGCGATGAACTACCAAGATCCAGTCATGGAGGAATTCATTCTCCAAACATGCCACAACAACCTTTCTTTAGACGTGTTAGAAATTATGGGCATGACGCCATCTAAAATGTGGAAAGAGTTGAAGATGCGAGGGGAGCAGGCTGAACATTTCCTCAAGAGGAATAAAGCTGAAAGGGGTCAGCTGGCAAATAACGCCCCAAAACAGAACTTCACCCCCATGGTAAAGGAAAGGCGCAGACAAATGCAGTGGATGCAAATTAGACATTCTAATTATAACCCTAACATCAGTCGCAACAACAAGCGCCAAAGCAGCAAACGCCTCAATGGCAGCAACAACCTCAAAGGCCGCAGAAGACTTTCGAACCGAAGTTTCCAAAGGAATATTCTTTTAAGGAAGACGAAGTCCCTGTCATCTTTAAATACCTCATGGACAACAGTAAGATCAAGCTACCTTCGGTCACCAATGAGGAAGAAGCGAAAAGGATAACGAATTCGAAATATTACACCTTCCATAGACGGGTTCACCATCCCACCAAGATGTGTTATACCCTTAAAGATAAGATCCAGGCCTTGATCGAAGCCGGCATCATCACTGCAAAGCCACCCAAGGAGAAGAGGGTAGGCGCAAATACAGTCTTCATCAGTTTCGGTTCTGTCCCCAAAACCTGGTTTCAAACCAAACCCGTTCCAAAAGTGGAGATGAGGACCGTTAATGATGATCCTCATGGACAGAGCAAGAAGGGACTTATGTAGCATAAGATGGCTAATGGCGAAATTTTATGGGTCCGTCCGGATCTACTTGAAGATGAACAGTGGGTGGGATCCTTATCTAAGAAGAAGTTTAAAGGCAAAGGCAAATCCTGCTACCCCACGACAGCAAT
This sequence comes from Asparagus kiusianus, assembly GCA_022839385.1. Classification (NCBI taxonomy): domain Eukaryota; kingdom Viridiplantae; phylum Streptophyta; class Magnoliopsida; order Asparagales; family Asparagaceae; genus Asparagus; species Asparagus kiusianus. The sequence continues at coordinate 482,360 of BQKN01000339.1, read as the reverse complement.
CCTAGAAAAATACGATGAAGGTATCCCTACCTTCTCGCTTTCTGGATATTAAAACGAAGCTTTCGCTACTAGAGGCAGGAATGAGCATCATTATAAATATCCCCAAGCTTCTGACATAACTGCCAAAATGTTGGCCAAGCTGGGGGTGGTAACAACTCCCCCCCACTTCTGCAAAAAAATCTCAACAACAACCTATTAACAAACAAAAGGACAAAGAACCACAACACCAAGAAACTCAAAACCCGAAGCAGTCCCGATTCAATCATCCGATTGGGAGGGATAAACTAGGGAGTTCGAATGTACCGTACCATTTCGATGTCATGAATCAACTAGCTAACATCCCAGCGAGAATAACCTTATATGAGCTATTGCATCTTTCTAAAGACACGAGGGAGGCCTTACAAGAAGCTCTGGCTGATACCGATTTGTTCCTCACTCACATCAAGATAATTCCCAATGACCCAGAACCTCCAATTCAGCACTGTGATTTGACAGCCAAGCAATTCCTATGCATAACGTTCACTAAAGATAACAAGCAAGTCAAAAATTCGAAGCATGATAGGTATTTGTACTTCACTGGATACATAGGCTCCTGCATTGTTAACCGGATCCAAGTTGATCCGGGTTCCGCTGTTAGCATCATGCCACTCCGACTGATGTACATTCTCGGGATCGATCCCTACAAGCAGGTTATCTTCAATAGGCACGGTTATTTATGGATTCAATCCCAGTGGGTCCAGACCATTGGGTAAAATTCGAGTGAAGTGCCAGCTAGGGGACTTAAACTCTGAAGTTACATGCTACATAATTAACGCGGAAACCTCCTACAACTTGCTATTAGGTCGATCCTGGATCCATGGTAATCTTATAGTCCCCTCCTACAACTTCAATCCTTCTCCGTATCCGACTTCGAAATGTTGCTCGATGGTCCACTGATAACGCATCCTCGACACCGGCAAAGATCTCATGCAAGCAGAAGCTTCTACGTAGGAGTTTCTGTGTGTGTTTCTAGGGAATCAATTTTGTTTCTTTGTAAAGAAGAGAATTACACGTGTAAAGCTTATTCATTTGTTTCTGTTGAACGATTTAATGGAAACCACAAAGAAATTTGTTCCCGAAGCGAACAGTGGTATCATTTGATGTATTCTCTGATCGTCTCATTCTCATTTTTTTGTTTCTTGGAAAGGAGTTTGACCATGGTAACATCGGACTGTTCCTCATGAAATTGAGAGAACTTTGATTCTAAATCTGCCTAGGATCTGATTGAACCCTCGAACAAATTTTGGATCCAATCAAAGGCTACCTCCTAAAGGGTGCCAATGAAAAGACGTGCCTTAATGGCATCGTTACCCACTATATTTCTAGTTTGCTGGTAGAAATAGTGGATATGCATGTTCGGGGAACCTTTGCCATAGAACGCGTGAAGCATTGGTGGCTTGAACGTCATCGGGTAAGGAACCATGTCCCATTTGACGGGATAAGGTTCGGTGATTCCAACCTTTTTGAGCTCTGTTCAATGGGAAAGAACCTTAAGTTGCTTCTGAATGTCTTCCAAGGCTTTGGCTTCCTTATTTGGCTTCAAGGTAGTAGAGCTTCTGGCCTAGCGTGTTCAGAGTCTTCATCTGTTTGCGTCGGAAATCAGTTTCATTGTTGAACCCATTATAACGTTTATCATTTACACGGATTCAAAGGAGTTAGTATTTTTATAAGACTTCTCGTTACAACGAAATCAAACATAGGACTTCCTAGAAATACACGCAGAGATCGTTTATCGATCACTGCTTGCGTGAGATCTTTACCAGTGTTGGGGACGCGTTAGCCCGTGGACCACCGATTCACAGATCTGGTTGATCGTGAAGAAGGCTCGGTGTTCTTTGTTTCAACGAGGAAACTTAGAACAGAAGTAAATAACCTCAACAATGTGAGATTACTACTCTTCTCAAGATTAAAACAAAGTTTGATCTCAAGGGAAAAGGTGAAGGCTTGCAGATCTTTTGAAACCTTCCTCTTTATGCTGAAGTTTGCCAAGATCTCCCCCCCCCCTCTCTCTCTCTCTAAAATTCGTGGCTCTCTGCTCTAGAATTCGCCAGCACTTCACCTAAAGATTAGATTGTTAGACCCTAGAGGGGGGGTGATTAGGGTCTTATGCTAATCTAATCCGATTTTATGCTAATTAAAACTTATTAATAATTTATCCTAGAAAGTATGAAATACAACAAGATAAATGAGCTAGGATAAGCAATATGAACAATGAGATATATCCTAGCAATGAGATATACTGTGGGATATATGCAATGATATATTAACTGACACAAGGGTGAAATAAACAATCTACAAATGTGATAGGGAAATTTACGATGGCGACAAGAATGTAATGAACACTAAGCACAAATGAAACGCCAAAGCAAACTCAAACACAAGCAAATGATCACGGAGTTCGAACCTTCCGTTCTACGTCTTCGCTCTCCACTCCCGGGGAGAAATCCACTATCACAATCCGATTTGGAAGCCGGAACTTCTACACACTCGGTTTTCTAGCTAACCGAAAACTCTACAACTCACACTCTTGCAAACCCACTCTACACCCTCACAAGTGTTGGACCTAGCCGTGTCTCCCTCAAGTGCTCGGTTACAACCTCTCCCTAGGTTCGTCAACCGACGCTACTCCTCTTGGGACGATCTCCTACTCTCACCACACACTCCTCTCGGTGTACAAGTGTATTACAAAGTGATCTCACGATAAAGCACAATACAAAGAATGTTCTCTAATATGGATGAGAACATAATAAAAGCTCACACTCAATTGTTACAACTCTCACCAACCCAAATATACTATGTATGTAAATACAATAAGCTCAAGTGGGTGTGTGTGTGTGTAAACAATGAGTAAATCAAAATCAAACTAAACTCAATACAAATGCTAGCTTATGGAAATGTAAATCAAACGTATAAATAACTAGATATGAGTTTAGAGATTCTTCTCTGAATAACAAGATGGAGAGATTGATTAAAAGGAAGCTCAAACAATATAGATGATCTCCTCCACTTGTGAACCAACCAAAAACAGCTTTAAACCAAACTTAAACCCATGTTAAAACTTTTTTAAACTTGTTTAAAACATCCCATTGGTTGCTAAAATAGAGGGGGGGTCTGGGGGTTTATATAGAAAGAGAAAACAACAGTAAAAACCCCAAAGGAAAAGACCAAATAGCCCAAGAATCAGAAATCTGATTCTGTACCAAAAGAGCCGTTGGGATAAACGGCGGTCGACCGCGAGCAACAAAAACAACAGGAAAATGCTCCAGAGACTTCGGCAGTCGACCGTGGAAAATCTTGAGTTCATGGTCGCCGCGGCGATCGACCGTGAAAGTCTCTGCTGCCCACTGACGAAAGAACTCAGGCGCGGTCGACCGTGGCGGTCGACTGCGAACTAATATATGAAATTCCAGGTTTTGAAAACAGTTTGCTGATTTTAAAACACTGTTTAAAAATATCAAATAAATTCCAAAAAATATAAACTTTAGAGAATGATTGTAGACATGATAATAAACATGCTATAATGACTGGTTTCCAAAAAGGACTTCCCAAATAAAAAATATCATCATTTTACAAAATAGGCCAAAACATGAAAAATGTAAACATGTGAATTTTAACATTTTGGCTAAACCATGTTTTGAAACTTTGCACAATGATTATGAAGACTTAATAAAATATGTATATGATTATTATTAAGTCCAAAAACTAAGAATACAATATTTTTACTAATACAATAGAAAATAAAACATATGAGTATGTATATGAAAATATATTTGTTTCATATCTAAGTAGTTAAACCAAATCACAATAATAAATATGAAATATATAATTTCATATTTGTAAACATATAAACCCAAAACCATGCATGTGTGTGTGTGTGTGTGTGTGTGTGTGTGTGTGTGTGTATATATATATATATATATATATATACATAAAAACCAAATACGTATGTGTATATGATATTGAGCTTAGAGTATCTAACGCACATAATATAAAACCTAAACTAGATTACCCAAGCCGATCTTGATCTTCAATAAGCTTGACTTGGTATACTATGCGGATGAAGCTGAACTTGGATCTTGAACTTGAATTGCATAAGCTTCACTCCATAATTCTGCCAACCTCCATTGGATATGATCGTTGAAGTTCTATTCCATCTATCCTCCAACTCGTTGTTTGCCTAGAATAAATACAAAAACACAAACACTAGACAAACAACATTAGAAATAAATTGTTTGTTAAACATCATCAAAACAAGATCTTCATGATTTGTTTGTCGACATAGATCTCCCCATTACCCCTGCGTATGGACGCTAGGGGTTATTTATAGGCTTCGAATGCTGTGTTTGTCGATAAGATCTTTATGATTTGAATGTATCTTCAGTTAGTAACCACTTTCCCGTGTTTAAGGTTCATGAACAGTGTATCATGGGATATAGAGCCAACACCTCACATGTCCTATGTAAGGTCCCATATTTTTGGATCCTTGTAGCACCACCATGTCCCTTTTAGGTCTAGTTGACTCGACCTAAGTTAAAAGTTGATTACAATAATGCTCGCGCAATCATAAAAGAAAAAATCAAAGGAAGAGCCATTAATTGCAATAATATGTACTTGTTAATACAAATCTCTAGGAATAAACAAATATTAACCACGCAAAAGCACAAAAAATATTAATAAGACAAATACACACGGATATATATAGTTTGGCTTGTATTTTATATTTACGGGCAAAGGAGAAGAATAGTTTTACTAACAATTTATGAGGAATACAACGTGGACATCTCTTAATCATTCCATCCCTAGCATCCCAAATAACCTCAGTACAATCTCTTTCAAATAAAAAACAAAGAAGAGCCTATGATCAACAACCAAGATTAAGAACTTAAAACACCATGGAAGTCGAAGGTTTGTTGCAGATGATCTGAAAAAGATCTGGCCTTTCTCCGCTAAGTACTCTTGGTTGATGAATTCTCATCACAGAGATTATATGACATTAACAAGTCCACAACTTGCTAGCAACGAATTCCAAACCTAGCTGCACTCTTAGGGGGTTATTGGTTGGTGTAATTTTAGGATAAATGAGATAATTTTTGGGACTTTACTTTATGGTGTTAATCATTAGGATAATGAGATTGGGATTTCACTTTAAGATGTTATTCATTGGGTTAATGAGATTGGAACAATTACTCTCACTTTTTCCAAAATTATCTCATTTCTATACAAACTTTTTGTCACAACCTTCAAAAATTACCTCATTCTTAACTTTGGAACAATCATGAAGAAAGTGGGATAATTTTGAAGCACTACTTTATTAAATATCTAATATATGTTAATTGTATTATAATATATAATATATCTTAATTATATTATATTATAAAATTCTATAATAACGTAAGATAATAAAATATTATATAATATTATCTAATCTAATATTATTATATATCATTATTACATATTGGTTAATAATATTTCATATATCATAATATTAGTATTATATTATTATAATATTACTTTATATTATTTAATATTTATTTTATTAGTTAGAATAAAAATAGTACAATTTATAATATTATTTTTTATCCGTTAGAATAAATATTGTATTATAATATTATATTTTATTAGTTAGAATAAATATTTTATTATAATATTGTGTTTATATATCTAATATAATATTATATTAATTATATTATAATATAATTTGTTATATAATAATTTACTATTTTCTATTATACTTTATTATATTAATTAAAAGTCTTAAATATATTGTCAATATTATGGTAGCTAGTTATAATATCAAATAATACTTTATTACTACAATAAAAATTATAATAACCTACTATATAGTAAAGTATGATAATATATATAATTAATATAATATAATATATTATTTAATGATATTAAACATATTAATAATATATTACGATTATTATAAATATTATATTTTAATAAGGAGTCATATCATCAATTATTCTATGTAAATTATAGTAATTATCATAAAATAAAATAAAGTAGTATATTTTTAATAATAATATAATATTTTAAATAATATTATATTGAATTAAACAAAATATTATAATATTTGATTAAATATTATATCATTGAAATATTATATTAAATATATTATTTTAATATTATATTAATTTTTATATAATATATCATACTATTATAATATATTATAATATATTATATTAATAAAATAAAATTTAGTTATAATTAATTAGTAATTATAATATAATCTATTATAGTTTAGTATAAAGTAAAATAATGTATTATATTATAATAACATACCAAATAATATACTAAACCAATTAGGTAAATTAATTTAGACTTAATTGATAAATAAATATTGTACTTTAATAATGCGCCACATTATCAATTATTCCACATGAATTATTAAATTAAAGTTTCAAATTGTTTCTTTATCTTAAATTTTCTCACTTTATATCCCAAAGGGATAAAATTGTTCTATTACAACAATTATCCCACTTAGTCCCAATTTGTCCAAGCTAATAACCCCTTTAGTCACATTTGACTCCTATCAACTCTTTTTGTCCTTATCTACATACTACGCATAATTGATAAGACCTCCATTAAGATTGAATATCCTATAAAAAGAGGACTTGCAGTTCTTGCCCGGACAATGCAAAGCTACACGGTGCCGAGTCCGATTCTGGTTCGGATTTGATGATCAATATTTGAATCACTCTAATATTACTGTGCATATATTTGGTAAGTTAGAAAAGGAGTGGTATTGGTCGTTTCATCAAAGTGTAATTTTTGGGAAAACAGTTATTGAGATGTTATTTAAATTTTATTAGAGGAACCATAAAGCATATAAGCATATTGGATATCAAATATCTCATTTATGAAGTAATAAATTTCATTTGTCATAATTAAATTATTTCCATTGTGCCTTAATAGTTCGGAAACAGTCGAGGGGGATCCTTGGATTGTTATTTGAAGAGTTACTCTGATTAGAAATATTTGAATTAGAAAAAAAAATCTTTACTTTAGTATACATGAACAAGTTCATATATCCTACATGGTTAGTTTCTTCAGTTTAGCACTCTAGTACCACTATAAAAAAATTCTAAAAAAACTGAGGATTATAGTTTCTATATTCTAGCATACTGTCGTAGGATGAGTAAGAAGCACCTTTTCTCTGGAGCAAAATAAACTCTCGTAGGATGTGCAGGGAGCCCCTTTTCTCTAGGACGAAATATACACTAACACTATGGTAGCAATTTTTTTAAAAAATTTAGCCCTCAGGTTGTAGGATTTAAAAATGAGTTGCTCTAATATCGTGTTAAAACACCCTGCCATTACAGTAAAATGCCAGAGTTATGGTGAAGATTGATTGTAAGAACTTTGTACTCTAAACAAATCTTTCATATTTGAAGTTACTCTAAACAAATCATTCATATCTTGAACTTAGCGTCTCAAATCATTAAAATTGCTATTTAGTCTTTCCATTAATGTAAGTTACTCTATATTATGAGATAAGTTACTCTAGATTAGTTCTTTAGTAAATTGCTTTGTGATTTGGAGAAATCTTTTATTAAGCTCAACTTTTTTTCTTCATTTTTAGCTAACCCATTCCTTTTATTTACATTCAAACCCAAATTCTATTTTAAACTCTAACTCAAATTAAGCCGTCTAGAACAGAAATCCAAACTTCATCTTCATCCCAAATGGTCATTTTCTCCACACTAACCCAATTTCCACAAGTGAGGAAAATTTATGATTTGAGGGGATTGAATGAATTGTACTAAAACAATAATATGCCTTATCGTGTCGACCATTAACTTAAGGTACATAATAGAAAAACCAAGAGCGGAACTAACTTGAAGTGAATTATATGAAGTAGACAAACGATTATATGAATTTCAATGGTACGAGAGACTAATTTGAATGTATGAAAATTTTAACGGTAATATATCTAGAAACATTGCGCACCATGCGAATAATTGAGAAAAACAAATAACCAAAAGAAACTATTTCTCATAGGTTTTCCCCTTGATTAATTTCATCTTCGACCACAAAAAGGGAAGGGAGAAAAAAAGATTAACAAAGACAAAAAGGAAAAAGAGGCCCGTGTTCCTACTGGATTAACTTATCCGGCAACAACAGCTTCAGCAGTTCTCACGCATATCTCGTAAGATTTAGAAGAACTAGTGCTAATATTACTGCTGCTACTCATTTTCTCCAACTTCATTCTCTTGGAAAGCTTGCTCTTCTCTCTCGCCTCTGCTTCGTCGATGTAGATCTGCTGCTGCCTGCAATCATCGCTGCAGAAGGGAGTGTCTCCTCTGTACATGTAGATATCATCGCCAACGTGAAGAGGAGTTTCGCAAAGGAAACAGGAGTCGAGAAAATAATTGGCCATTGAGGCTAGCAAGGGAGGCTTGGGGGTATTGAGATGAGAAAGGCGAGGGACCAGAGGTTGTCTATATAAAGAGGAAGAGGAGGGAGACTGTCGAGAGTGAGCCGCGGACGAGGTGACGATAGGACCTCGATGCCCAGATGGCTTAAGGGTGCGTTGGGCACTGCCATCGAGCTAGCCCATGTGAACCCACGGGCGCTACGTGTGGGGGCCTTCACCAACGCTACTAGCGTACTCACCCCCTTTTCTTTGGACGATGTGTTGATCTTATTCGATCTAATTCAAACAATATAGCCATGATAAATTCAAAGAGATTAATTATAACAATAGCGGAAGCTATACCTGAATTCATGAGGATCTGAATTAGGTTTTGATCTTCTAATCCTGAGGGTCTCTCCTTATTTTCTCTTTACATGTGGATTGAGAGAATAGAGAACGTAACCTCAGATTAGGGACCGTAACCTCTTATTTATAAATGTTATACTTTTACAATTAAGCCCATCATCAAATTATAATTACAATCTGACATCTACACAATTAGTTCATGATTAAATTAAATACTCATTGACCCAAATTAACTAATTGATCACTTTATGCGGGTCAACCTTAAAGATAGCATTGCACACTAGTATAATATATGTGCACATAATCAGATTTAATCTAATAGGATGTTCCCTTTTTTTCCCCTTCCTGTTTTTAGGGGGAAAACACATAACCTAGGATTCAAACGGGTAGGTATATTTCATAAAAAAAAGATTAGGACTTAAATCTCAACTTTCCATGGGGGTTCATTACGCCTTTTTATTCTTGGAATGTTATCCGTTAATACAGATCAATCGTCTACTTAAAACTGTATATTCTTTAAGTAGTCAATCATTTTTAGACTACGTATCGATTTCCTAAGATCTTTCACCGTGAATTAATTTGACCTTAACAATTCTAATCTTGTCTAAATCGACAATCATAAGACCATATAACATGTGAATATTGATGGGATATTCCTGTTGGATAGTATGTTTTCAATATGTTTCCTAATTTGTTTTGGTAACAGATTATTGGGATTCCTAATCTGTTTTAGTAATATGATTCCAAATCTGTTTTGATAACAGGTTCTTAGAATTCCTAACCTATTTTGTTTTTTATATTAGAATTTCTAGTATGTTTTTAGTTTTAGGATTTTTATATATATGGAACTATTGGAAGAGAGAATTGTGCAGCAAGCACTGGTAGAAATCGACGCATTCCAGACGGAAATTTCCGTCTGGAATAACTATAATACCGTCTAGATAAACTATTACAGACGGAATTCCGTCTGGATTACGGGTCTAATTTATTTCCGTCCAGAATAACGTATTCCAGACGGAAATTCCGTCTGCACTATATTAGAGACGGAATTTTATAGACGGAAAAAAAAACCGGCAGTAATTATTTACAGACGGAATTTTTCCGTCTGTATTAATTAATACCGACGGAAATTTCCGTCTGTAATGTGTCCGTCTGCGATACATCACAGACGGAAATTTTCGTCTACGATAATAATATCCCAGACGGAAATGTCCGTCTGCGATAATAATAGCCCAGACGGAAAATTCCGTCTGGGTTAAATATTGCAGACGGATTAGT
>BQKN01000339.1:440908-465505 GCA_022839385.1 Asparagus kiusianus | reverse complement strand
ATGAGGGTTTCCTTGTTTGGATTATTTCGCTCGACGTACTACGTCTCTTATTGTAGATTCTTAAATATTAATTCCAAATATTGTATGATCTTGTTGCTTGGATGGTTTCTGATCGTTACCTGCATGATCTTGTTACTTGGTTGATTTTTGGATTCGTCTGATTATTAGTATTCCAGTTGCACGCCTCTATTGTTATTCTATCATCACATGTTCTATTTTTATTTCTGTTATCGCATTGACCACGCATATATTATCATTACTGTTATTGTATTTGTTCCTGCCTTGGGGGATCTTGCCGTGTGTTTCACACGCTGACGTACTCCTATTTTCTGGGTGTACGTCAGATTTAGGAGATGAGCAGCCTCAGTTCGGAATCGTACAGGAGCCAGAAGATTCTTAGCAGAGGTGTCTTGTAGAAGGAGTAGAAGGACCAACTGAAGCGTAGTGATTTTCTTCTTTAGTAGTAGTTGGATATTAAAACTATTTTACCGCACTTTTCTTTAGTTTGATGATAGATTTAGTTATTTTATTTCTTTTTATTATGGACTATGTATTTCTTATTTCCTAGTTGAACTGTTGTTGTAATAATGGTACGTTTGACCCATATTTTATGTCTGGGATGATTTACCATTGATGATATGTCTATTTTTATTCTGGGTTGTCTTTATATTCTTGCTATGTGTGATCGGGGACCTGTGACTTCGTAATGTATTTATTTCTAGACGCTTGGCGTATTGGATTGAGAAGAAAAGAAAAGAAAAAAATGATAGCGTATATTTCTTCTCAATCTAATGCATCGCGGGCTTGCTCGCGTCTCGATTCCCGTGTATTTTGGGAAGCGGGGCGTGACATCATAGGTTGCTGACTGTTGTATTTGGAGATTTTAGATCTGGTGGAGTTGCTTCATATTTTGGGTTACGTCGGATGTTTGGTTGCCTAGAATTTGGTCACATCGAGGATGTGAGATTTGATCCGATAGCACATTTGGAATTCAAAGGCTCATTTGGTTATCAGTTGGGAGACTCTGATTTTGTTTTGAGTAGGTATATCATATTTGACTCTCGGTGGGTGGAGAGTGTTGATCAGATCATCGAGATATCACAGCAGGTGGAGGATAATGTTACTCTATGTTGGGTGGAGATTACTCCACATACTCCAGATCATACTACCTCATTTGAGATTCCAGCTGAGGTGACACAGTTTAGGGATCATTTGGATTTGGATGCAGATGATGAGTTGGTTGATTCGAGTGCAGCTGATGGATATAGTTTGGATTTGGATATGGGCGTTGATTCACCTCAGGTAGAGGTGTTTGGTTTGATTCACTTTGGGGACAATAGGAGAGCTATCAACCGCATATTTGTTGGTGAAGAGTTAATAACTCTTCTATTGGATTGAGGGTCTTTGGAGGCCATTTGGTGAACTACGTGAATGCTTGATTCCTTGAGTAAGATGATACGTAGGCAGTCATTTATGATGTAGCCGACTTGGTGAGTTGATACCGACATTTGGAGTTTGTTCACATTCTCATTTGGGTTCTCGACTTGTTGTGGATTAAGTCCGTTGTCGTAGGTTTGTTCCACTTCGTACTGGACGTAACAAGTGAGATGTTTGGTCGGTATTGGTGTCGGCACAATTTTAGGAAAACTTTGCCGAGGTGGAGAATTGTTGGATAGCATGTTTCTAATATGTTTTCTTATTTGTTTTGGTAACAGGTTATTGGGATTCCTAATCTGTTTTGATAATAGGATTCCAAATCTGTTTTGATAACAGGTTATTAGGATTCCTAATATGTTTTGTTTTTTGTTTTATAATTCCTAGTATATTTTTAGTTTTAAGATTTTTATATATATGGAACGATTGGAAGAGAGAATTGAGCATCGAAGGGGATATTTAGAGCACAGAAAAGAGGTATTTTCTGAGCTATTGGTTAGGGTTTTGTTTGGAGAGAATTAGAGCTTTTATGGTGAGATTAATTGGTGAGCTTGTGTAATTTTGTAATCTCAGTTTGTACTCTTTTTCTCTATTAGTGAAAACCTCATCCCCTTCTTACCCCATGGATGTAGGCAACTTGTCGAACCACGTTAAAATTGGTTGTTTGTGTTTGTGCCGTTACTTTGAATTATTTGTGGCCTTCTCTCTCGGCGATTGGTTTGTTTTCTCGAAGCACATCAGTTTGGTTTTGCCTTCCGCCGCGCACAATAATTCCAACATGTGCATGTAATTAAATCTCATTTACTCTTTTAAGTCTAACTAGCTTCGTATTGAACTTTGTTATTCCTTAAATAAGACCATATGAAGCATAATTGGATTATTCTCTTAAATGAACAATATCTGAATAGAGGATTAGGTTAGGATCAAATTAACCCAAGATTAAGTTGTACGTATTAGTCCTAACTTTTGGTGTAAATTCATTATGTAGAAAACAGCGTCAAATTGTTCAAAGTATTAGCAAACATGAAGATTCAGCAGGGGTGTGGTGTCTGTCACACCCAGGTGTTGCAGAATCTGCCCTTATTTTTAGGGGTATGGTGTCTGTCACACCCAAGTGTGACAGAATCTGTCATGTTTTCAGGGGTGTGGTATGTGCCACATCCGGGTGTAGCAGACTCATTTTCAAATTCCTACATTGTTCAGGATTGAGTTTGTTATAAATAGAAACACACGTTTCTAGGGTTTAAAGAAGAGAATTAGCATTTTTTTGAACACTTTGAGAGGGAGATATTATGAGGGAGTTGAAAGCTTTGGTTAGAGTTATATTTGAGTAATTTTGTGAGTTGTTACCCATTGTATTTCTTCTCCATATAGTGAAATCTCCTCATCCTCTTCCCGTGGATGTAAGCAATTGACGAACCATGTAAATTCCTATGTTTGGTTTGATTTGTGTCATATTTTAGTGAATTACACTCATATTTTATTTGGTTCTCTTCTCCCATTGCTCGTCGACTCATTTGTAAGTTATCAAGCACGCTTCCGCACAGCGTGCAATAAGTGATATCAGAGCCCAGGCTATGCTTGGGATTAGGTGGTGGAATAGATCACTTTGGAAGCTCATCTAGAGTTTCGATTGGGGATAAAGGTGAGATTTTTACTATTGTGGATCTTGTCTTCCATCGTGTGGAGGTGAGATCTTTTGGAGGCTCTTATTAGGGTTTCAGTTGAAGGTAAAAATCTACATTTCTTGCAATTTGGATCTATCTTTCAGTTTGTTCCGTATTGGTTTGTTGGTATTTTGAGGAAGATGGCTAGGAAAGAAGGTGGTGAGAGTGGTTCTTCTGGTGTGAAGACCATTCAAAGTTTAAATATTCACTTTATGAAGATAGATATGAAGAAGTTAATGCTACGAACAACTTTGGTTTATGGAGATATGAGATTTTGGATGCACTGAACGCACAAAATTTGGAGGATACTTTGGAATTGGATGGCAAGCCAGATGATATTAAAGAAAAAGTTTGATAAAAGATGAATCGAACGACCTGTGACATCATTAGATCTTGTTTAACGCAGGATCTAAAATATGATATGATCAATGAGACTTCTGTAGAGAATATTTGGGAGATTCTTGAAAGCAAGTATTTGACAAAGAGTGTTAAAAATCACTTGCATTTGAAGATGAGACTTTATCGGTTCTAGTTGAAGAATGGAATCTTAATTGGTGATCACATGAACAATTACACGATGCTTCTTGTGAATTTGACGAATGTGGATGTTATGATCAAGGATGAGGACAAAGCATTGTTGTTGTTGAGTTCCTTACTATATGAGAAATATAAGACCTTCGTTCTTACCCTAATCAATGGAAAGACGTCTCTTTCGTATAGTGAGGTTACCACTACTATTGTAAATTATCAGCTAAGGAAAAAAGACAAGGAGTCTTCAAACGACACAATAGCAGAGGCATTGACCGCAAGGGGAAAAAGTCCTAACCGGAAGAATTAGAAGTTTCAATCTAGAGTAAGGCATCCTACAGTTAGTAAAGATCAGTGTTCTTGGTATAAAGAGATTGGTCATTGAAAGAAAGATTGTCTAAAGCTCAGCGAATGGATAAAGAACAAGCATAAGGGAAAGGGAAACAACCATCATCAGAAGCAAACATCGTCGAATTGGATGGTAATATTTCTGACTCATCTATTTTTTCACTCTCTATCAGTCCTACAGATTGTAATTCGGAGGAATCCGAGTGGATGTTGGATAGTGGTGTAACCTATCATATGTGCCCTAAAAGAGAATTATTCTCTAGTTTTAAGAAGCTGGATAGAGGTGTGATGTACATGGCTAATAACCGTGCATGCAAGATCCTTGGGTTAGGTAAAATTTGCATCAAGATGTATGATAGGGTAGTTAGAGAGTTACATGGTGTGAGATATGTTCCTTCCTTGAGAAAGAACCTGATCTCGATTGGAGCTTTAGCTAGAGAGGGTCTAAAAGTTCGTTTTGAGGACATGGTTCTCGAGATTGTGAGAGGGTCTCGTATTGTGATGAAGGGCGTTAGGAGGAGTAACTTGTACTACTTGACTAGAAGTACGATGACAGGTGAAGAGCTGCCGACTTTTATTGATTCGACTAGACTAGGGCATTTGAGGCCAGGTCATTCCAATATTAATTTGAAGGTGCATTGAACTGTAGTTTGAAGTCCAGTGAACATTTTGATGTGAGCAAGAAGACCGAGGTGAAGTTTGGTACCTCTATTCACCGAGGTATCATTAGGAGGTAATAGATATCTGGTTTCCTTTATTGATGACTGTCCTAGGCATGTTTGGGTTATAACCAAATCCCGTTTGAGTAAAGTCCTAGTAGACTTTAACTGGTGGAAGAAGTGTATAAAGACTAAGACAGACAGAAAAGGCAAAGTACTCCGTTTTGATTTTGGTTGGAAGTACAAGAAGGAACCGTTTCTATATTTGTACCGTGCTCATGGCATTTTGAGACACTTCGATGGAAGGGAAATATTGGGGCAACTAGATGGGGTGGCAAATTTGAAGAACCGTGCCTTGCTGGAGAAGGAACGGTGTTTTTTGTCAAGTTGAAGTTTGCAGAAGAGGTTTTGGGTTGAGGCTTTGACATATTCGAGCCATCTTATTTATAGGTTGTCGTCTGCTATAATTAGAGGTAAAACTTCATTGGATAGTTGGTCTGGTAGTGTCACTTTTTATGAGGCTTCGATGATGGAGCCTATTGACTCTCAGTAGGAAGAGAGTTTTGGACATATCATAGATGTATCACAGCGGGTGGAGAGTAATGTCACTTCACGTTTGATGGAGATTACTCATTGTTCTCCAAATCATTCTGTATTGTTTGGGATTCTAGCTGAGGTGACACAATTTGGGGATCAGATAGTTGATGTTGATATAGATGATGAGTTTAAGGATCAGGAACCGAAGGTTCAAGATCAGATTTCGAGTGCAGCGGGTGGACATAGCTTAGATTTGGCTATGATTGGTAATTGTATTTCTTCTACATATAGAGTTGAGGGGTTAAGCTCCAAGACAAAGTTGGTGGGGAGAGATGCAAGTTTGGAAGAGAGTTTGTCTTTTTACTTTGAGACTAACAGGGGCATGATCAGCTGCAGATTGATTAGTATTGATGATCAAAAGGTTGGTGATGGATTGAGAATTCTTCTAGTTGATTGAGGTCGTTTGTGGCCATTTGGGTGAACTATGTGAGGCTTAATTCCTTGGGCAAGAGGATACTAGGCAGTCATTTTGATACAGCTGGTTTGATGAGTTGATACTGACATGGTGGAGATTGTTCGTATTCTCATTTGGTCTGTTGTTGTGGATTGATTCCACTTCATACTAGACACAACAAGTAGGACATTTTGTTGGTATTGGTGTCGGCTCGGTTTTGGGAACACTTCGCTAAGGTGGATAATTGTAGAAAACAGCGTCAAATTGTTCAAAGTGTTGGCGAAGATTCGGTAGGGGTGTGGTGTCTGCCACACCCAGATGTGGCAGAATCTGCCCCTATTGTTAGGGGTGTAGTGTCTGCCACACCCAGATGTGATAGAATCTGTCCTGTTTTTAAGGGTGTGGTGCGTGCCACATCCGGGTATGGCAGACTCGTTTTCAGATTCCTACATTGTTTAGGATTGAGTTTGTTATAAATAGAAACACATGTTTCTAGGGTTTGAAGGAGAGAATTAGTATTTTTTAGCACTTTGATAGGGAAATATTTTGAAGGAGAGAGTTAGAGTTATATTTGACTAATTTTGTGAGTTGTAACCCGTACTATTTCTCCTCCATATAGTAAAATCTTTTCATCCTCTCCCTGTGAACATAGGCAATTGCCGAACCAGGTAAATCCATGTGTTTGATTTGATTTGTGTTATATTTTGGTGAATTGCACTCGTATTTGATTTGGTTCTCTTCTCTCATCATTCGCCGACTCGTTTGGTTGGCGAGCACGCTTTTGCACGGCGTGCAACACATTACACTTTCCTACATTAATTTCCAACAAAATAAATGGAAACCGGATCTAACATTTAATTTACATGTCCAAAAAAAATTATTCTTACACATAAATTGATCCCAACAAAATAAATGGGAACCGGGTCTAATGTTTAATTTACATGTCCCATCATTGTCTCGTATTTTGGGTTATATGAAGAATTTCCAGGTTTAATTACCGTTCTTTTCTCTCGTATTTTTTTTATTAAATTGTAAAATACTAGAGCTAGCTGATTGAAGCGTATACTGTGACTCACACGTGTTACACTGCATACGCATGCTTCCTCTGCTCCGGACAGCCAACAGTAGCTAACATGCTTATTTCATCCCTTTTTCACACTATAAAATTTGGGACTATTTACATCCCAATATCCTACAGTATACTAGTACGATTATACGGATGATTGTAAGGTATATGTAACTATAAAATGGATAATTCTAAGATTACTATGTGAGACACATGGATAACTCTAATGGAAGAAATAAGATCGCACAGGGTGACCCATGTAATCTCAGCAATCTCAGTGTTATGTATGTAGTTAGTGTTGGATCTAAGATGCAAGTCTAGAGGAAGAAGGGAGGGTGATGAATAAGATTGCCTAATTTTTTCTGATATCATAGATAATATGCATAAGAAGCAAAACATTAAACAATGCAAATGAGCTTAGAATAAATCACAGTACACGAGATTTTTATAGTGGTTTGGATAAACAATCCTAGCCATACTTTCTTCTCACGAATGAACTTCCTCATCATGTGAAATTCTGCCGAATCATAACTCAGATTCAGTAGGCTTACAAGATCGAAACAATATTTTTTTAATTAGTCGTTCAGTCTAAACTCTGTTAGACCCTGGGGGGTGATTAGGGTCTTATGCTAATCTAATACGATTATATGCCAATTAAAATTAATTAACAAGTTATCCTAGCAAGTATGAAATGCAACAATATATATGAGCTAGGATAAGCAATATACAATATGATATATCCTAGCAAAGAGGTATATAGTAAAATATATGCAAGGATATATAAACTAGCACAAGGGTAAACTAAACATAAACTAGATAGTAGGAAAAACAACAATGAGCAATTGACAAAGGCAATATGAGTAATAAGCACGAATGTAAAAGTACGCCAATGCAATCACAACAAACGATATGATCACGGAGTTCGGTCTAACCACTTGACCTACGTCTCCGCTCCTCACCTCGAGGAGATCTCCACTATCACAACAGGGTTTTCTACGTTCACCCGAATAACGTTTGCACCACACAATACGGTTTTCTAGTTTACCGAAAACTCTACAATCAACACTCTTGCAATCCCACTCTACGCCCTCTCAAGTGTTGAACTAGACGTGTCTCTCTCAAGTGCTCGGATATAACATCTCCCTAGGTTTGTCAACCGACACCACTCCTCTTGGGACGATCTCCGACTCTCGCCACACGCTTCCCTCGGTGTACAAGTGTATTACAAAGTGAATCTCACAATAAGCACAATATAAATTAAATGATTGTTCTCTAAACAAGGTGAGAACTCAATTAAGCACAACTCTTAGTCACAAATCCACAACCCCAAATTATACTATGAATGTAAATACAATAAGCTCAAAAGGTTGTGTGTGAACAAAGAGATATAAATCAAAACTAAACTCAATGTAGTTCTAGCTTAATAACAATGATAATCAAATATATAAAAGAGCTAGAAATAGAGTTTATAAAACTTCTCAATAGATCAAGAGTTGGAGGGAGAATAGTTAGAAGCTCAAACTTCAATAGCTGATCTCCTCAAGCTCTTGTGGAATTGATTCACAAAACCAAAACACTCAAATGCTTAAAAGCTTATAAACACACTTTAAACAAACTTAAATCCTTGATTAAAACTTTCTTAAACTTGTTTTAAAACTCTCTTATTGTTCATGGAGAGCTGAAGGTAATGGGGTATTTATACCCACTCAAAACTTCAGCAAAAACCCCACTAAAAAGACAACAAAGCCCCCAGAAAAACAGCTCAAAAAATAGCCGTTGGAGTCCAACGGTCAAATCGGCGGTCGACCACGGAAGTCAACCGCGAAGAACAAAAAACAAAAAAAACTGTTCTGGAAGGCTGACGGTCAACTGTGAAATTTTCGCGGTCGACCACGAGACACTTTTGAATCTCACGAAACTCCAGAAACTATGGCGGTCGACCGTCACGGTCGACCACGAGAAAAAAATCAAAAAATTGCACTCTAGACTATGTACGGTCGACCACACTGTAGCACAATCGACAGTGGCAGTCGACCGCACTGTAGCAACAGTGCACAGTCATTTTCCAGTTTTTGACCGTTCTGGAATTTTGTGTATCTAACTTTATAAAATCAATTAAAAATAGTAAATCAACTCTAAAAATTATGATATTTTGAGGGAAGATTCTAGACATGTAGATGAACATGTTAGAGAAAGAATTTATGAAAAATCACTTCCCAGTTGAGAGAAATAAATGTTTGAACATAGATAAATAGTTTCTAAAAAAACTACTGACATACACGATTTTGTAAAATCAATTGGGCACAGTAAATCAACTCTAAAAATAGTAAAATTTTGAGGGAAGTTTCTAAACATGTAGATAAACATGTCAAATAAAGAATTTATTGAATACCACTTCCCATTTATGAAAACTCATCTGTTTTGTAAAACATGCACGAACATGTGCACGAACAAAAGCGTGATTTTGTAAATTCCATTAAACATAACAAATCAATTCCAAACTTGATGAAACTTTACGAAATGTTTATAAACATGAAAACAAACATGTTAGAAAAAGAATTTCTCAAATTGAATTTCCATTTGTGAAAACTCATGATTTTGCAAGTGTGTCCAAAGCATGAAAACCCAAAACCAAGCATGTATATATATAACTATATATATACATAGAAACCAAATACGTGTGTGTATATGATATTGAGCTTAAGGTATTTAACACACATAATATAAAACCTAAACTAAGTTACCCAAGCTAGATCTTGATCTTCAATAAGCTCTTCTTGGTAATCTCGCGGATAAAGCTTGAACTTGATCTTTAACTTTGAATTGCAAGGCTTCACTCCACTATTCCGCCAACCTCCATTGGATATCATCGTTGTAGCGCATATTCCATCCAAACTCCAACGCGTTGTTTGCCTAGAATAAATACAAAAAAACACAAACATTAGACAAACAACATTAGAAGTAAATTGTTTGTTAAATCATTATCAAAACAAGAAGGCCAACAAACTCTCCATACACAAGTATCGGATCCCTAGCCCTAGCTAGTGACCAGTTTCTCAATTAACCCCGACTTGAGTGTATCGTAAATCCTTAATTTACACTGGTTTGATTACACAGTAAAAACAAGTTTGATACAATAAGATATCAATAAAGCGCAGCACTGAAAGATCTTACATCCCTTTTATTTTACAAATCATTCTTCTTGATGATAATAGTGAATCTCTGAGAAGAATAGCGACAATGATGAAGTCCAAGGGTAGCGCTCCTCAAAGTTTGATAATCGAATGACGAAAAACAACGTCGATAATGCTTTTTGAGAAGCTTGAAAGATCTTTTCACCAAATTGACCCCCCCCCCCCCCCCCCCCCCTCTTTTCGTTTTTCGTTGTGAAAAACGCAAGGAAAGAGCACATATACTTCTAGCAATGAACAACTTGGATTGAATATGAAAATACATCAGAATTATAAAATTTGACGATCAAACATCGATGGTCAACCTTCACTATCAATGGTTAAGTTGTCAGTATCGATGATCAATGTTTAACCATCGATGATCTGAATGTCTCTAGATGTTTACATCATCGATGGTCTTTTAAATCATTATTTGTCAATAGATCATGTTGAGAGTAACCATAGAAACTGTTATAATAGAGATTTCAATAATAGAGTCAAACGTTATGACACATGCAAGTTTCAGCGTCCGTGCATATTTCCTCCCTGTTGCTGATTGTATTGATGTTTTCTCGATAAAATGTTCATATCTCGAGATACACATGTCCAAATTGAGTTCCTGCAGATTCATCACAAAGAGACGGCCACTCACATATACTCAAAATTGATTTTCACTCTTTTTTTCTAGAACTAGTTGTTATTAACTTGTCGACTTGTGCTATTCACTTCCGAACTTGATTTCTAACTTATTGTAACTTATATACAACATCTCAAATATATATTAGGTCAATTAAATGTTTGTTATTCATCAAACTAAGTGAAATGTACTGACAATCACTAGGATAATACTAACATTTTTAATGACCAGGATGTAAATAATACTAAAGCACAGAATACCAGGATGTAAATAATACTAACATTTTTAATGACTTTTTAGTATTAGATACTTGCTATATCAGTAAAAAAACAAGGGGCTGCTGAGTCGTGTCCCCTTGTAGGCTGCAGCGTATCGAACTCCAGTCCTCATTCAATTCCCCTACCAAATTAATAACGTAAATAAATCTGAGCTCAAAAATTAAAAAAATGTAAATCACTCCTAAGTTGAAGATTCTCTAGGGACTTGTGTTTGCCTAGGAACTAGCGAGTAGCTGACGCGTGTTCTAATGATGATGATTTTCACCTAACAAAGAACCTAGACGTTGCTTTAAGTATGGGATTTCTTAGTAAAAAGGTACTCATGTTTGCTCTTAATTATAGTTTTAGTTTAAGAATAAAGGTGAAGCGTACCTTTAGGAGGTCTGAACCTAGTCGAGTACTTGCCAAACTAATTACATGATCCTCGTTAGAGTCGCAGTTGTAATAATTTACATCAAAGAAAAAGGTCCTGTCCGATTTCTCCTCGGCAAGAATCAAGATTCCAGAGTAAAAAATACGGGAGTCTTCGATCATGTGAAGTGGCAGCGTCTCTCCCGTGCCCCAACTCGCACATGGACACAATAAAAATAAGGTTGGATTGCACTTAAATAGCCTATTGTTTCCCCCAATAAATATTTATATACCCTAAATTTGGGGAAAATGTGTCCAGATCCTAAAAGTGGGAACTTCGTGTGACTAGTCCCCTTGTACTTTGTCACATGTGGAATAGCCCCAAAAAGTGAGCTTTAATGTTTTAAGCCCCCTCCACGTCAGCATTATACTAAAAGCAGAATGTATTTTGGAAAAAAACCGAAACTGTCCTTCTCTTTCTTCCCCAGACGAGGCCTAGTCTCGAACAATAGTAGTCACTTCTCATTAATGCGATATAATAAAAAAAATGGAGGAAAATTTCCCCTTTTTTTTACTCCATCATGAGCAATAACTATTTAGTTCTCCATTACTCCTCCTCAGACCAAATTCTCTCCATTACTCTCTCCATTACTCTTACCATCCCTTCAAAATGGCTGAAAAGGACATTATTTGCATTGTTTCTTCGCGGTATAAAGCGGTATTCTTGAAGATTAATTCTTCAACCACCATCTTGGATCTCAAGTTTGATGTGGCAGAGAGGTAGATCTTTCATATGAGTCATTAATTTTGGCATACGAAGATGAAACAGTTGAAAACCTAAAATTTCCTATTGAGAACGATGAGGATCTGACATCTATGGTGGAGCATTGTCACAATCTTGGACTGAAAGAGGTTCACATGCAAGTTTTTAAAGAAGGAGATGATTCTTTGAATAAACAAGAAAACGAGCAAGTCCGACAAGACATGTAGGTTAACTGTAAAATCAATTAACTTTAGTTCTAATCGTCTTCTTGTTAGGTCTATGCTAGGTTTAACTGGACTTCAGTTCTAATTCGATCGTATGTTAGTTGTAATCTTGGTTCTGTTAGTTCTAATTCGATCTTATCTTATGTTATTGTAATATCGTCTTCTGTTAGTTCTGTTAGTTGTAATCTGCCTAGTCCCGAACAACAGTTCTAATTCGATCGTATCTTATCGTTAAGCAGTTCTTTGTTATGCTCCATACTAGACTTCTAATGGTTTCTTTGTCAGTTCTAATCGCTATTTTGTTAGTTCTACTAGATTTATTGCTAGTTCTACTCTAGTTCCATATGCTGCAAGTGCTGCAAAAGGTTTTCAGTTCTGATCTATGTCTTGTTAGTCCTAATGGTTATATTGTTAGTCCTAATGGTTATATTGTTAGTTCTAATCTATATCTTGTTAGTCCTAATGGTTATATTGTTAGTTCTAATAGCTATTATGTCAGTTCTAATCAATGCACTATTAGCTCTAATGGTTTTCTTGTTAGTTCTTGCTAGTTCTAATTGATTTTAACTGCAAACAGTTGTCGTTTTTGCTTTTTAGCTTTTGGTATTATCTGTTGATACTTCTGCTATTTGTGTAGTTTATGATAAATTTTTTAATGTTCTTAATATTTGTAGCGCTTTCAGCAGTTTCAACTCAAAAAGTAAAGACTATGGCCCATCGGCGTTGTGGACCACAAGTGTTCCAGATAAGAATCACAATGACAATCCTTCCTGAGATGATATCATGACGATTGATGACATGATTAGCAGATCAGAGAGGATTCCTGCTTGGTGACACACAACTTTAACCGGTGAGGGATAACGATTTGAAAGTGCGAAGGAGTTAAGATTGGTCTTGTTATACTACTCCATGGCAAAAAAATTTCGAATACGAGTTTGGGAAGAATGAACTGAAGTGTATTCGAGTGTTTTGTCGGTTTAAGGAAGGCAAAAATTGCCCGTGGATGTTATTTGTCTCTCCACTGAAAAATGATAATAGACTTAAATCAAAAGATTCGTGGACAATCACAGTTGTAAGGCAGCATGGCAATAATGCAGGTCAATCTAGAGCCTTCAGGCAATTCATTGCTACCCAATTACAATCCACGTTAAAGGTACGATCGGATATACGGCCTATTGACGTTCAAAAGGAGTTTCTAAGCTCGTATGAGATTAGGTTCGATTATAGTAAGATTTGGTGGGGGTAAAGAAAGAGCATAAGAGAAATTATATGGTGATACTCATGAGTCCTACGATCAATTACGATGGTAAATAGAAGATGATATCTAACAATAGACAAACTAATTTCATTTATGTGACGCTGTTTATACTAATTTTGCAATGTTGATACTAACGCTTAATCTTTAATTTTCTAGGTATGTAGAAGAGGTCAAGAAGACAAACCCAGGTAGCTATATTCATGTTGAACAATATGAGGGGAGGTTTACAAGGATATTCATCTGCTATGCAGCCTGCATAAATGGTTTTTCACACGGATGTAGACCACTCTTATTTTTGGATGGTACCTTTCTAAAAGATCGATTCAAAGGCATACTCCTAAACGCCGTAGCATATGATGGAAATCAGGGGATATTTCCATTAGCGTATTGTATATGCGATCAGAAAAATAACGTTAACTGGAAGTGGTTCTTACAATGTTAGTTCTATCCCTAGTCATGTTAGTTCTATTGCAGGTTATGATAGTTCTAGCTCTTTCCTTGTTAACTCTAATTCGTGTATGGTAACCACAACTCTTTGTAGGTTTGTGGTCTATTCTCTATAAAAGGCCAGATTCATACAACCCTCCACACAAGCTAGTGATAATTTCAGATGCGGATAAGGGGATCAGAGAAGCAGTTAGAGAATTTTTCTCATATTCTATACACTCTTGATGTGTGTTGCATCTAGTTGAGAACTTCAGGACAAAGTTGAAGGATTTGGGATTCAAATCAAAAGATACTCAGATCTTGGGTAATCTATTGCAATCTTCCTGTTACAAATATACTAGAGCAGAATGGAATGATTATAAGGACGATATTAGACTGGTTGACGAAAGAGCTTATAATATTGTGATGAATTACGCTTCAGAAAACTGGGCCAATGCGTTTTTCCAGGAGTTAGGTAAATTATAAGCTATTTCATTACTTATCTATTATAAACCGCTTGACGAATTCCCTATTATGTTTTAGATATGGTCACGTTACATCCAATGTTGTAAAGTCATTCAACAAATGGATACATGAGGCTAGGCTACTACGGATACTTTAACTGGTAGAGGACATACGTAAACAGATTATGGTTCGCATGAATGAGCGACGAGTCATGGCTGAAAGTTGGAATCGGTTTCTTTGCCCCAAAGCTGAACTTGCTCTCAAAGAAAACATGGAAAATGGCCGTCCATTAGAGGTTCATCAGTACCACACAGGATTATTTGAGGTACAATCTTATAGATCTTCTCAAGTGGATCTAGATAATAAAACATGCACTTACCGTGGGTGGGATGTAACCCGTGTCCCTTGCAAACATGCATGCGCATCCATTATGTTTATGAAAAGGGATGTCTACCAGTTCTGTGACTGGTTTATGACGGTTGAAGCCTTTAAAAAAAGCTACGAGCCAATCCTCTACCCTATCCCTGACTATAAGAAGCGCATCGTGCCAAGGGATGAGATACAGATCCTACCTCCACTTACAACAAAAAGGAAAGGGAGAAATAAAACCACGCGTATCAACAACAGAACTGTTTACACACGGCCATTAAAATGTTCTCGATGTCATATGGAAGGTCATAACCGTAAAACATGTAATGAATCTATCGCTGACTAAGTGTTTGATATGTTGAAGTGTTTTCATCCCAGTATGCACCAAATATTTCGTTTTTTGTCGATTGAATGTTTTTTCATGTTAAATGGGAACTAACACCAGCTTACACTAGCTATGAGATAGAACTAACGAGCATCACTAGAACTAGCGCTCAATTAGAGCTAACACAACATGCCATTGTAGCTAAAACGTACTCTTTGAGAACCAACATGAAGTTAGAACCAACAACAAATCTGATAACAAGCATTTTCAATTAAATATACATACATTATTGTATTTGTATGAACATATCATTCATCACTGTACATTGTTTCTTTTTTATGTCTTTGTTCATAACCAGCCAGTAATAATTGTGCGACAAGTCTTGCTCGCATAGCTTCAGGGATATCGTTCAGAGGATTAACCAGCAATGCTGATCGTCCTTCAATTATGGCTTTTATATAGAGGTAGACGAACACACCACAGTCAAAGCTACAACATAGAAGACTAAATTAGACATTTTTGTCATATCTAATACTAACACAAATTAACACAATATAGACATCGCAACTAACCGTCCTCTTTGTTGCTCGCATTTGATGGCTTGATATCTAAATATTTTACGCATATTTTGCTCAATAAAATCAGCATGATGGGCATCAAAGTAGTTTATGATTTTATTAACAGGCTGCATCCAAGCTTCGTGCCCAGCAGAACTGTAATGCTTGACGACCTTATCTTTAAAATCAACTTCAACAAGATGTCAATGATCGTGCCTGACTAAAGGGATCAATAGATGCTCCATACGGAATGCGGTATATTTATCAATGAATGACAAATATAGCTCGTAATTATTCGTCTCGAAGCCATAGAGTGAGTTGTAGGATCTGAAATAGATACACTTGAACACTAGAGGGGGGTGAATAGTGTTCTTTTAAAAAATTATGCAAAGTATATTATAAATTGCAATGAAAAATAGCAATCTCAGAAAATCACAATCACAAACACAGGGATTTTATACTGGTTCCACCAATCCGGTGTACATCCAGTCCCCAAGCAAATCCCGCTTGAGAGTTTCCACTATGATTTTGAATAAACTTATAAAATCAAAAGCAAACCTGACCAATTTGCAAGTCCCTGCAAATTGCAACACCAATTGACAAACACCTTGTCAATTTGAATACCAATCTCTACACCAAGAGATCAACCCTCTCAAACCCGAGAGAAATCCTTTTGAAGTAAGAACACAATTGATCCTATAAGCCTTGAATGTGTAATGAAGTGCAGCAGTGGCTTAGGATTCTTTTAATCTCTGTAAATTGCCTAAATGATAAGTATTTGAAGAATGTTTAAAGGCAATTTCAGAAACTCTTCTTTTTCTCAAAAATCTGAATGTTTTTCACTTGAAAAATTGCACAAAGATCAAAGCTTATGGGTGTATATGTCTCTGCAATTTTTCTGAATACATAACCTATTTATAGCCCTTGAAAAGACAAATTTTTGAACTTTAAAAACGTTTAAAAAACGGCTATAAACAGTCACATATTCAAACTTTGAAAACTGGAAAAACTGTATCTGTAGTCGACTACTGTTGACATTAGTCGACTACACTGAGTTCAAACAAACTCTGTGTTTTTGAAAAAATTTCTCAGTAGTCGACTATAATGCTCATTAGTTGACTACACTGTATTTTGACAGAAACTTATAAATTGAAATTTGAGTTCATTAGTCGACTATTATGTTAATTGGTCGACTACACTGTAAAATATCAGAAACTTATGTTTCTGTCAAACACTTGAGTAGTCGACTATAATTACTTTTAGTCGACTATACTGTAAATTGACAGAAACATGTATTTGAGTTTAATACAAGAGTAGTCGACTACTATTCTAATTAGTCAACTACTAAGAGTAAAAATTCAGCTATAAAAAGTTTTTATAATCAAGTTTTAACTATTATTCTAATGGTTAACATAGGGGATTTCTATAGTTAACCAATACACTAAGCCTGTGTTAGTGTGTTCTAATATTGTGTGTGTGTATGTGTGTGATCAAGGCTTGTACAATAATTCTAAGTAAAAAAAATATAAAATACATTATCTCATTTGTTCTTCATTTTCTTCACTTCAAAATGCCTTGAAATCACCTTGCACTTTTCACATATTCTGATATTGAAATCTACATATAAGAGTTAGTGCACACACATTTTATAAATTGCTATCATCAAAACACTATCATGGAGATATGATATTCAACATGAGTGCTGCAAACACATCATTTTTGAGTTGAAATTAAAACTAACATGAGCTTGGACTCCTACACAATAGAACTAACATCGTATCAATTAGAATTACATGCCATCAGTTAGTACTAATAAACACGCCATAAACTAGAACTGACATGTTACAAAACATAACTAACATTGTGCAAATCAGAACTAATCCGGAATAAACTAAAACTGACATGAACTACGACAGAACTAACATGGTATACATTAGAACTAACACCATATCAATTAGAACTAACATCATTGTCATTAGAACTAACACGCTACAGAATAGAACTAACGTTGGAATGGCTAAAATTAACACCGTATTAATTAGAATTAACACGCTACAAAATAGAACTAACATCTTGCAGATTAGAACTAACGCGTCATAAACTAGAACTGACATGAACTGTGACAGAACTAACATGGTGTACATTAGAACTAACATCATATCAATTAGAACTAACACGCTACAGAATAAAACTAACATGTTACAGATTAGAACTAACAAGGCATAAACTAGAACTAACGTGGTATAAAATAGAACTTACGTGCTATAAAATTGAACTACCGTGGTATAAACTAGAACTAACGTGGCATAAAATAGAACTTACATGGTATAAAATTGAACTACCTTGGTATAAACTAGAACTAACGTGGCATAAAATAGAACTTACATGCTATAAAATTGAACTACCTTGGTATAAATTAGAACTAACATGGTATAAATTAGAACTAACGTGGTATAAAATTAGAACTAGCCTGGTGTAAATTAGAACTAACTTGCTATAAATTAGAACTAACGTGGTATAAAATTAGAACTAACTTGGTTTAAATTAGGACTAACTTGGTATAAATTAGAACTAATATGGTTAAAATTAGAACTAACTTGGTATAAATTAGTTAAAATTAGAACTAGCTTATTATAAAATAGAACTAACTTGATATAAATTAGAACTAACGTGTTATAAAATTAGAACTAACTTGTTATAAATTAGAACTAATTTGGTATAAATTAGAACTAACATGGTATAAATTAGAACTAACTTGGTATAAATTAGAACTAATGTGGTTAAAATTAGAACTAACTTGGTGTAAATTAGAACTAATTAACTTGGTATAAATTAGAACTAATATGGTATAAATTAGAACTAACTTGGTATAAATTAGAACTAGTGTGATATAAATTAGAATTAACTTGATATAAATTAGAACTAATGTGGTATAAAATTAGAACTAACTTGGTGTAAATTAGAACTAACTTGGTATAAATTAGAACTAACGTGGTATAAATTAGAACCAACTTGGTATAAATTAGAACTAATGTGATTAAAATTAGAACTAACTTGGTATAAATTAGAACTAATATGGTTAAAATTAGAACTAACTTGGTATAAATTAGAACTAATGTGGTTAAAATTAGAACTAACTTGTTATAAAAAAGAACTAACTTAGTATAAATTAGAACTAACTTGGTATACAATAGAACTAACGTGATATAAATTAGAACTAATATAGTATAAAATAGAACTAACGTGGTATAAAACAGAACTAACGCTGGAAGGGCTAGAATTAACACCGTATTAATTAGAACTAACACGCTATAAAATAGAAAAAACATCTTGCATATTAGAACTAACACGGCAAAAACTAGAACTGACATGAATTACATGTGACGCCCCTGGGTTCACACAAGGCTGCAGTCCAAGGTGAAACCAAGAATGTCAAACCTGCCTTATACCATACTGTGCAATAACATGTTTTACCATCACAATTAACATCTATCTAGTAGAGACAACAACAGGTGTAGGTACGAAAGCAAGTAGGAGATAATACAAGGGAAAACTGAAGAAATGATAGTGATCACATTAATATCTCATCATCCAACAAGTGGGAATACATAGTCAATGTCTGAATAAATAAATTGGAGTTCTCACAATATTCTAAAAAAAATCTGAACAAAAGAAAACAAGGCACACCGCCTTTACAACATCTATGATATAGTCCTCAAATAACTAACAAAAAATCTAAAGTGGAGCTCCAAATAAAACATAGCTAAAAATAAGCAACTTGACACTAAAGTGTGTCGCCCTCAACCTGCGACTCTCCGGGCTCCTGGCTCGTTACCTGAAATGGGGAGGGACAACGAGCGTCAAAGCGCTAGCGAGCAACATCACAACCAACCCCAAGGAAATAGGGCTCGTTGTATAAGAAAATGCGGTTAATACATAATAAGTGTAAAATCATTGATTTTACTAAAGAGGGTTTTAGTATTTAGAAATTCACAACGCGAGAACAGGTACGTCGAGCGAAATAATCCAAACAAGGAAACCCTCATGTATATACCTTGTATCTCAAATTGTAAACCCCTAACCGCCAAACCCGAGGTTCTAGTACAGGATCAATAATAAAAGAAATATAACAAATCTTAGAACATAAGTGCAGTGCCATGTCATAGCCTACATGAATATCATGGTATAGCTCACATGAATGTCATGTCAAAATCTACATAGTGTCATGTCATAGGCTTCTGTAAGAATGTCTTATGCAGGGTTAAGAACTATGTCCGATACAGGATCTGTATACTGTAGTTTCCAAACTCACGGAATAAGTGGCAAATGTTCAACACGAGGACTGAAATGGATTATAGTCCAACACGAGGACTTCTATGCATTATAGTCCAACACGAGGACTGTGAAATGGTGAAAATACAGCCAAGATACATAGTGAAATCTACATAAATCAATTCACACTCAAATCAGTGTGTATATCCCCAATTGGTACCTTCGGATCATCTATTATGCATGAATACATAGTAGGACTACAAACCAAAGTCAAATAATAGGCAAAATCCTCGAACACAAACAACACATACAGGACGGGAAAAATTTTGCAACAGACTGTGCGGCGGTCGACCGCACCGGTCGACCGCGCTCTGATACGCGCCTGGCGGTCGACCGCTGTGGCATCTCGGTCGACCATGCAGCGTCGCGGTCGCCCGGGGCGGTCGACCGCAGACGGACTCTGCCTCTACAGAAAGCCCAGCGGTCGACCGCGCTGGTCGACCGCCAAGCGGACAGAAACCCATCTGGGTTTCTGTCAACGCAAAACCTGAAAAAATAAAAAAAATTTTACGATAACAAGCGTTCTAATGACTCTAAAATCATACAGAGGAAAAACAACTAAGCCCAAGCATGTAATCTACATTACCAATATTCTAAAATACATGGGAAACAAATTAAAATCATTTTAATGACAGTAAAACATGATTTAGATGTTGTTTAAGCAATTTCAGATCTGGATCTTTATTAAATAGAACGTTTATGAACTTTTATAGACTGAAACCTTTGATTCTTGCAATCCATATTGTAAAGAACTCATTTTTATACGAAAATATCTTTTGGGCTCATCAAAAACTCATGAAAAATCAGAAGAAAGCTATAGAAAATAGGGGTGAGGGATTGGGCGAGATGATACTCGCCTTAGGTGCTGACAAATGCCCTGAAGATGATCCTCCTTCGATCTGATCCACAAAAATCCCACTGCAAATTCTTCGAACCTCCCAAAATCGCCAGGTCCAGCTAGGGTTTTGAGAGGGGAGAGAAAGGGGGCTAGGGTTTTGAATCTCAGGTCTGGGAGAGGCTCTCTCGGGCATAGTAGTTTATACACCAACTCACAAACCCGACCCGAAACCCATTTGAACCCGAACCTGAGAAAACTCTCTGCTCGCTGTGCGGTCGACCGACGCGGTCGACCGCCACGGTTGACTGGCGCGGTCGACCGCGCAGCCCAAAGATTTGACTGCTGCTCGAAAAATTTGACATGTTGGACTTATTGTTCGTGCGGGAAATTGTGTTATTCTTCATTGATGATTCTGTTACAACTTTGACAACAACTTTATGCGTTTACAAAGAGATCCGGTCTTTTTATAAGATCCGGCTTACAACAAAATCAAAATAAAGAAATAAAAATTACAACTTTCCTTGAACAAATCACGAGTTTCCTGTTTTACGGTCCCTCGCTTTGTGGGGTTCTTCGCCTGTGCCGGGGTTGAGTACCGTGGACCACCGCGCAATCTCGATCTGAACAGATCCACGTGGTATAACGGGTACTATCCCACCAAGGAGATAGTAGCCGAGAGGGATCGTTTCACCAAGGAAACGCTCGCTCTAATCTCGGGATCTAAGAGCCAAGCTTAGATCCGGAGTAGTGTCACGTAGATCTGGTCGTCCAAGTCTTCAAGCCTTCGCAATCCGAGTTGAGGTCGCAATCCGGCAGAGTTTCGGCTCTTCAGAAGTTTCAGAAAAAGTCCTCCCAAATGAACGAGTGCCAGGCCTATTTATAGGCACTCAAAACTGTGCCTTTGGCACAGAACTGTGCCTAGCCACCTCTGGGTGGCTCGGCCACCGCCGAGCCACCCTGGGGTGGCTCGGTCTGGGCCGAGCCACCTTAGGGTGGTTCGGTTCGGGCCGAGTTCCCCCAGGTGCGCTGGTTTCGTCGTTTTCCGGTGTTTCCGGTTCTCCGTCGTTCGGATTTGATTCGGTTTCTGGAATTGACTTGATTCCAAATATGGCAGTTAATCCGTTTCTGAGTTCGAGTCTGGGATTGGTCCCGATTCGATCGTTATATCACCGAGTTCGTTCTTGTTTAGATGACTCGGTGATTCCCCGAAACGTTGGTTCGATTCCACGTGCGTACGTGTTCCATTGTTCGTGTGCCTTGTCGCCTCGACCCTTCGTTGATTCGTTCAGGTCTTGATTCGATTCCCCGAATCTTCATTTGGCAGTAGTTCCACTTCGGTGTTTGAGTTCAAGTCCGTTTTGTTTGTTGGACGACTCGTTAACTTTCCGAACCGTTGGTTTGGTCCCGCACGCGAACGTATTCCGTTGCTTGCGTGCCTCGTCGCCTTGTCGCTCGAATGTCCGTTGTTTTGTCGAATCATCGTGCTGAGCTAAGCTAAGGGACCTATAGGCAATTTTATACGCCTACAGATACCCCCTCCAAAGTGTTTTAGTCTCGTTCTTTTATAGAAGAGCCTGAAATACTTTGGATGTGATCGTCCCAACCTTAAGTCGGCATAGCGGGACCTCGGAATGGCTTCTGTTCTGGCTTCCTTCAATTCCCCCAGGTCATTCAGTGCTTTGTAGAACGCCTGTGAGGATTCCGGTGCTGCATTTATTGTCTGACCGTCGTCGGAATTTGAACTTGAAGTCGATTCTTAGTTTTCCGATCATTAGCTTTTGTTGGTTGATTCAACGTGCAACCTTCGTTCAATTGTCGGCGTTGAGTCTTCTTTTGAGACGCGTTGTCCGGCGTCGTGTTATTGAGTTATCCTTAAGAATATTTTTAGGAGAATATTCTCCAGGAACTTCTCAATAAAAATAGGGAATAGTTTATACTCGTATACCTTATTGGAGTATTAAGAAACAGTTTATACTCGTATACTTTTTAGAGTATTAAGAAACAGTTTATACTCGTATACTTTTTGGAGTATTTCCGTATTCAAAATGAGCTGAACCGGCTTGAAAATGAGCCAAAAAAAGGCAGTAATTGGGCTCCAAATCTTTCCAAACCTTCCAAATATGTGAGAGAGGGATTAAATAGGTGAGGGACTGAACCATAGGTTGATCTGAAATCAATTCGATGCTTAATTTAACTCTAATTTGAGTTCTGGTTCGAATTTGGCTCAAACGGGTTCAAAATTGGTCCAAACTGGTTCAATTTGACTCATTCTGGCTTAATCTGGTCCATTCTGGTCCATTCTGGTCCATTCTGGTCCACTCTGGCTTGGTCAGGTTCAGCCAGGTTCAATCTGGTTCAATCTGGCTCAATCTGGCTCAATTCGGGCTCATTCTGACTCAGTCTGGTCCAATTTGGGCTTGGTCTGGTTCAGCCTGGTCTGGTCTGGTTCAACCAGATTTGGTTCAAGGCTATAAAAGAGGGAATTTTCCTTTGTTTCTTCTCTTTTCTTCCTCTCTTCTAGGGCCGGCCCCCCTTTCTCCCTCTTTTTGTTTTTTTTTTCTTCCCTCGAGCATCTTTTCTCCTCGAAACTTTGATATTTATCCTGGATCTAGGCTTCCTTTGGATCTTTGACTGAGAAGCCCCTCAAAAATCCCATTTTTTTAGAATTTCTTTCAGGTCCCTCGAGCGCGTGCTGAGAGTTTCCAAAAAGGTCTCACTTTTGTTGGATCTCTAGCCTTTCTTCAGGTAAATCCTCCACAAATTTGATCTTTTTCATGCTCAACTTAATTTATGCATTTGTAGGATCATATGTGAGGGTCGAGGGTGTGATTTGACGCCTCGATTTAATATTTTAGGGGTGTAGATCTGATAAAAAAGTGCTCTTTTTCTAGATCTGACCTTTTTTTAATTTATTTTGCAGCTCGTCATGCCACGTTCTTCGAGAGGTCGTTCCCCTGCCATGTCAGTTGATGGTGCGCCGCCTTCCTACGCCGGTGAGCCATTTTTGGCAATATTTGGAAATTTACAAATTAGTCCTTCTTTTCTTAAAAATTTGTAAATTGGTCCTTTTTACCCCACGTTGTTCTCCTTGGTGAGGCAATCGGGAAGAGCCTTGATTCTCCTTGGTGAGGATCGACGCTTTGGCATTTTTTTGGAATTTTGCAAATTAACCCCTTTTTTCTGATAATTTGTGAATTGGTCCCTGTTTACCCCACGTTGTTCTCCTTGGCGAGGCAATCGGGAAGAGCCTTGATTCTCCTTGGTGAGGATCGACGCTTCAAAGATATGCTTTGCTTGGCCAAAACCATATCTCAAAATAAAGTGGGGCGAATTGACGCTGCATTGCGCTTCATAAGGCAGGGATCCTAGATGCACCCTATCTTATGATTGCACGATGTGGCCAAATCGTCTCACCCTTTATAAGGCAATGACTCTATCTTAGCTATTTGTAAGATGAGTTCAATTTCCTTTTATAACCGAGACTAACCCGGGTTTAATTGTTTATTCTGCAGTGGGGTATCCTTCTGGATCGTTTTCAGCTCACGCAGTCTATGGGCGTCGAGGCGATCATTATTCGACCTCTGACAATCCTTCCCCTATTCCAGCTATTCCTCAGTTTGCTTCGGGCACGTCGGCTGAGGTTGCACAGGTGGTGAGGGAGGGTGGTTATCGAGCTATTCGCCAGCTGATCACAGATGCTCCTTTTGTGAAGGATGCCAGCTCTACCCAGCCTCTCCGGAAGAGTGATTTCCTATTTGGTGACTCTGTCGATGACCCGGAAGCCGTATTCATCAATGCTGAGCAGTGGCTTCACAAGACCGGCGGTGGCTTCATATACTTGCCGGAAATTCCTCGACAGCGCTCGTTGACTGAGCTCAGGTGTCAGGCCGTGACGCGCGAGATGTCGTGGC
>BQKN01000339.1:405281-425908 GCA_022839385.1 Asparagus kiusianus | reverse complement strand
CGCGAACAATCTGGCGACCACAGTGGGAGCCACCGATCTCGCCGACGAGATCGTTGCGTCGCAGCCGCGGATCCCGATCCCGGTCGTGGAGGAGGTCGAATACGAGTTCGACCAACAGAAGTTCGAGGCGTACCTGTCGTCCTCGTCCGGATCTACCTCCTCCCGCAAGCCCAAGTCTCCAAAGTTCTCCTCCAAGAGGAAACTTCGTTGGTACGAAGATGTTGAAGCTACCAACGAAGATATCGCCCCGTTTGATGCCGAAGCTGCATTGGGTGAGATCTCCCCAACCTCCAACCAGGTCAGATCCGCTCTGGCCAAATCCTCCGTTGCCGAAGACGTAGTGACTCTCTCAAAGAGAGCCCGCCAAAGGCAACGTCAGCGCCTCGCGAAACAAATCGTAAAGGCGATGGAATCTGTAGACGGGATCCGTTACAACACGGATCTGAAGAACAGAAGAGGCAAACAGCCTCAATAGCCGATGAATGGAAACTCCTCCAAGCCACCGACGGACGAATGGATCCGTGTTAAACGGAACCGATCAACGCTGGAGGAACGCATTCGCAAGCGCCGCGCACTCTCAGCACAAGCACGGGCTCAAGTCCAAGAAGCCCGTAGAAGGTTGCAGAAGGAGATGGCCAAGAAGCCGCCACCAACCCGCCAAATTTGGAAGCCGAAGTCTGAAACAGCAACTCAGGCTAAGGAACAATCAATACAACCTTCGAAGCAGGTTCAACCTCCGGCGAACCAAACGAAATCGCCGGGAAATCACACAGGACCATCCCGAAGAAGGAGGTCAGTCTTGGAGCGCCTCGGTCCACTTCCCGAGGAGCGAAGCAAAGCTCCAATCCAAGAACATTTGGGCCCACTGAGACAGCTCCGAACTAATCAACATGCTGGGGGTCGACACAACCCTCAACATGACAAGGAGTTCACGGCACCCAAGCGCACTACCTTGCGCATCGAAGTTCGGGAGCCCGTTGAGAATTCACGCCCACAAAGGCACGTTTCGAGGCGAGTGACTCTCGAAAGTCCAAATAAGGTAATTCTCTCTCAGAAGGAAACGTTGTCATCCGATGATGATAACGTTATACCTGAGAAATCGTGCCAACACACGATAGGTTACTCCGATCAAATTGACGAGTTGTACTATCGTGCTGGGGGTACGAGCAAATCCAGAAAGAGGAGCCCTCGAAGGCTCGAAACGCAATGTCCTTGTTCGAAGCTCATTCGAGCGGTACTCTCTGAGTGCAACTGCGTCAAGGCAGTCCCTGAGAGAATCTCTGTATTTGAAAGGCTCAGCACTAAAACGCCAAAGCCAAGGCCTACGCGTTTCCGATGAAGGAGTGCGGTGGTTGAAGACGGAGAATTCCCGAGGGTCACCGCTAATATGACCAACAAGGAAACATTGGCACGGGATGATCTCGAGTCAATTCTGGGAGCATCTCGGCGTCTAACCCGTTTACAGTCTGGAGCCATCTCACGAAGGACATATGGGAGGGTTCAGATGAGACCACCTTTAGAAGATGAGGAATCGGATGCTTGCTCTGCGGTTGCATCTGACAACACTGTATCCAGCGAGGGAGAACCCCACGAGTCATTCATGATAAGCGCAGAACAAGTGGCCAAGATGCTTGAAGAAGCCATGGGCAAACAACAGGAGACCTTCAGGCTCGAGATGCAGATGGCCATGCAGACCATGAGGGAGATGCATGAGCAGCAAATCCAGGCACTGAGGAACCAGCAAGGCGAACCAAGCCACCGTAATCAGGTTGTTCAAGAAGTTGAGCATACGGATACGGATGAAACTCGCAATGCCGATGACCCCCCCATCAACGCAGGGGGTGGTAATGAGGATGCCAACGAAGATACAGGTGAAAACTTGAAAATCAAAAGCCTCGAGAGCAAAATCAATACCTTGATGTCCGCTCAAGAGGTGAAGAAAACGGGCATTCCTTGTCCATACCCAAGGGAGTGGGATTCAATCCCCTATCCGGCGAAGTTTAGTCTAATCAACTTCACGCCGTTCGATGGGAAAGGTTCCCCCACCCAGCATTTGATTTATTTCAAATCGCACCTAGGTATTATCTCCGGCAATGAGCCTCTGATGGTGCGGTTATTCGTTGGCACTCTTCGCGGAGCCGCCTTCGATTGGTATCGCCGTCTCAAGCCAGGAAGCGTGAATAACTGGGACGACATAGAGACTAAGTTCCTAGCGAACTTCTTCGATGACGACACCGAGATATCCATCGGAACGTTGCTCGATGAGAAACAAAAGGACGGGGAGTTAGTCGAAACCTTCGTCAAAAGGTTCCGAAGCAAGGCGTTGAATTGCCGGGACCCAATCACCGAAGAGTTCATTCTCCAGACCTGTCACAACAATCTTTCGTTGGACGTGTTGGAAGCAATAGGAACAGCACCGTCCAGCACTTGGAAAGACTTGAAGGTCCGAGGGGAACAAGCCGAACGCTTCCTCCGAAGGAAGAAGGCCGAGAGGGGTCAATCGACGATGAATCCTCCAAACTCAAACTTCGCCTCCCGTGGTAAGGGCAAAACACCTGCAGCGGCTGTTGACGCTAATCAAACGTCGCAACAGCAGTCCCGGAGACAACAAAAAACTTCGGATCAGAGGCCTCAAAAAGAGTACTCCTTCAAGGACGAAGATGTTCCAGCCATCTTCGAATCGCTCCTTAAGAATAACAAGATCAAGCTGCCACCGATCACGGATCAGGAGGAAGCTGACAACACTGCGGATCCAAGATACTGCGCATACCACAGGAGGATCCTTCATCCTACCAAGGCCTGCTTTACTCTAAAGAACAGTATCCAGACCTTGGTTGAAGCCGGTGTCATAACGCTGGAGTAAGCCAGTCAAGAATGGCGAAACTCCAGTGGGTGCACGAGTATAAACTGTATCCCAAAACTCCGACCGGTATAAGAGTATAAACTGCTTCCTGACACTCCAAAGAGTACACGAGTATAAACTGTTTCTCAATCCTCCGACCGGTATAAGAGGTTAAACTGCTCCCTGATACTCCAATAGGTATATGAGTCTAAACTATTTCCTTTCTTCCACGGGAAGTTCCTGGAGAGTGCCATGCATGGTATTCTTAAGGATAACCCGATTGTACAGCTGATGTAATGATACACCCAGTTTTGCAAAGAAAGCTGGGGGTGGATAATTCATGTAATGGGAAGTTCCCGGAAGAATGTTAAATGTAATATTCTTAGGGATAACCCGGTCATGATAAATAAAGTGATAAACACTAAAACTCCTAATTTCCGAACGCTTGATTAAACAGGAAAGAATTTTGGTCTATCAATCGTTGACCAATTGTTAAAACCCTTTGTGTTAAGTCATTATCATTTAACATCAGGGACCCCCCTTGAGTGATTTGTACGAATCAACATTCCTATAGTGATTTGTACTCTCACTCTCACTTTTCACTTGGTCAAACCTTCCTACAGTTAGGACCAAAACCAAAATCCCCTCTCGATTCCTTCAATGAACGAGAGGCCCAAAAATCGAGTGATCAAACCTTCCTACAGTTAGGGTCATCTCAAACTCCCACTTGGTCAAACCTTCCTACAGTTAGGACCAAAACCACAATTCATTCTCGATAAACGAGAAATTCATCTTTACCTCGGTAATCAAACCTTCCGACAGTTAGGGTTATCCGAATCGCTTTGATTCTCGGAGTGGAGATCCCACTCTTAGTTTCACCTTTCCGGATTCTGGGGGTGGAGATCCCACCCCGAGTCTCCTTTTCAAACAGGGAATAGAATATAAAATTCTTCCTTCCCCACACCAACCTTTTCCAAAAGTTTATCAATTTAGGATTCATCCTAGGTATTTTATCCCGAAACCTAAGCAGGGATAAGTCTGCGCCTAACACGCGCTGCCGGTTTAGTCTTTTACCGATTGAAGAAGACACCAGAGTCCGATTCTGGGGTATTTCATCCCGAAGCCTAAGAAGGGATAAGTCAGCGCCTAACACGCGTTGCCGGTTAGTCCTTGACCGTTAAAAAGGACAAGCCCACATATTCCACATTGTGGCAGGTCGTTATTAATAACGCCATAATCCGTGCTTCACACGTACGGGGTATTTTATCCTGAAACCTAAGTAAGGATAAGTCGATGCCTAACACGCATCGCCGGTTAGTTCTTGACCGTTTGAAAAGAACGCCCGTCCGCATATTCAACATTACGGCAGGTTGTTATTAATAACACCGGAATCCATGCCTCACACGCATGGGGAATTTCATCCTGAATCCTAAGCAAGGATAA
The DNA here is from genome assembly GCA_022839385.1 of Asparagus kiusianus. Lineage (NCBI taxonomy): Eukaryota > Viridiplantae > Streptophyta > Magnoliopsida > Asparagales > Asparagaceae > Asparagus > Asparagus kiusianus. The sequence continues at coordinate 421,623 of BQKN01000339.1, read as the reverse complement.
GTCGACGCCTAACACGCGTCGCCGGTTTAGTCTTTTTCCGATTGAAAAAGATACCAGAGTTCGATTCTGGGGAATTTTATCCCGAAGCCTAAGTAGGGATAAGTCGGCGCCTCACACGCGTCGCTGGGTAGCCTATTCCCACAACAATGGCGAAGTCTATGAATTCGAAGTCATAGCACAAAGTCTCAGAGAATTCAATCTCTGAGCACAACGTTACATGCGAACGGATTTAAACAATCCGCATGCTAGCCCGACTCAAACGGTAATCGGTAAAGGCTAATCAAATCCGTTTAAGGCTGGGGGTTAGCCAAAAACCCTAAAGTCAATGCCTAACACGCGTCGCCGGGTAGCCTATTCCCGTAAAAAGTGGTAAAGTCTATGTATTCAACATCATAGCACAAAGTCTAAAGGAGTTCATTCCTTTAGCACAACGTCATATGCGGAACGGATTTAAACAATCCGCATGTAAGCCCGATTCAAACGGTAATCGGTAAGAGCACGTCAAATCCGTTAAAGGCTGAGGATTTGCCAAAAATCCTAAGTCAACGTCTCATACACGTTGCTGTTTAGTCTTTTCACAGGAGAAAGACGAAGTCTACGTATTCAATATCGTAGCACTAAAAGGGTTAACCTTTTTGCTTAACGTCACATGCGGAACGGACTTAAACAATCCGCATGCTAGCCCGACTCAAACGGTAGTTGGTAAAGCCTAATCAAATCCGTTGATGGCTGAGAATTTGCCAAAAATTCTATAAGTACGAGTCATTGACGCATCAATTCTATGGATTGGTCTCGTGACTCGAGTATCCGCCATGCTCCAATACCTTAAGAGCTTAAACTGTGTGTACTCCAGCAAACGTACGAGTATAAACTGTGTCAGACGTCGAACAATACGTCACAATGAAGCCTGGACGCCGGACAACGCGTCGCAATGAAGTTTAAACGCCGGACAACGCGTTGTAAATAAGGATTCAACGCCGTCAATCGATGATCAGTTCTATGTTGAAGCAACCAACTCGAGCTAAAAGTCAAGAAATCAAGAATCGGTTTCAAGTTCAAAATTCCAACAACGGTCAGACAATAAATGCAGCACCGGAATCCTCACAGGCGTTCTACAAAGCACTGAATGACCTGAAGGAATCGAAGGAATCCAGAACAGAAGCCATTCCAAAGTCCCGCTACACCGACTGAAGGTTGGGACAATCACATCCAAAGTATTCCAGACTCTTCTATAAAAGAACGAGGCTGAAATACTTTGGAGGGGGTATCTGTAGGCGTATAAAATTGCCTATAGGTCCCGCTATACAGCTCGATGACGTTAATTCGACAAACGGACCATCGAGCGACGTATCCAAGCACGACCGTTATCCCGCTAACGCCGAAGCCAAGCCATACGCAACGGAGCAGGTTAACGAGGCGACGAAGCCAACAAATCGCACCCAAGCATTGGAATGCATCCACTCGCACGCGGGATCAAACCAACGTTTCTGGGAATCACCGAGTCATCTAAACAAGAACGAACTCGGTGACATAACGATCGAATCAAGATCAATTCCGGACTCGAACTCAAAAGTGGGTTTACTGCCATATTTGGAATTGGATCAAAACGAATCGAATCCGAACAAGTCAACCACACAACCGAATCGAAGTCCAAATCAACAACGAATCGGAACCGGAAACACCGGAAAACCCAAAACGACGAAACGAACCAACGCCCGGGAACTCGGCCGAAACCGAGCCAACCCGGGGTGGCTAGGCTCAGAACTGTGCATATGCACAGTTCTGAGTGCCTATAAATAGGCCAGGTGTTTGCTCATTTGAGAGGTTGGATTTTGGAGGGTCAAAGTTCTGCCGGATTGGAATCTGAGATCTAAAAAAAGATTGGAGCTTTAGAAGATTGAAGACTTAGACTTTGAGATCCGGTGCTCGGCGATCATCCACGCCAAACAAGGCAAGAGTTCAAGAGGGACCGGATCTGAGATCTACACGATTTTTCTCCGGATCTAAGCTTGGTTCTTAGATCCCGAGAAGAGCCTCGAATTCGCTTGGTCGATTTCGACGCTTGGGCTACTATTTCCTTGGTGAATTAGTACCCCATCCGGCTATTATTTCCTTCGTGAGATAATACCCGCCATATCGTGTAGATCCGACCGGATTGAGATCACGCGGTGGTCCACGGCAAACAACCCCGGCGCAGGCAAAGAACCCACACAAAGCGAGTGACCGCAAAACAGGAGCTCGCGATTCGTTCGACATAAAAGGAAATAAATTGTAATCTTTCTTTTTCTTATTTTTGATTTTCATTGTAACCGGCTCTTATAAAAAGACCGGATCTTTGTAACGCATAAAGTTGTTAACTAAGATGGCAATGATATCAATGAAGAAAGCAACAAATTTTCCCGCGAACAAAGATGTATAACATAATAGGAATTAATTTACCTGCTCAACCAAGTATGGGTAGTCGTGACGCATGTCCTCTTCGTGCTCCCAAGAAACCTCCTCATTGCCTCCTCGGTTCTACTGAACTTTCACTAAGGGGATCACCTTATTCCTGAGTCTCTTGTCCTCCTTAGCAAGTATACAAACCGGAATCTCAATAGTAGTCAAATCCTCCTGAAGTTCAATCTCTGGTGCATCCAATATTCGTTGCTGCTCCTCATCACGCAAGTGTTTCTTGAGCATAGAAACATGAAATACATTGTGTATACTAGACATCGATCCTGGAAGATCTAGTCTGTATGACACAGCTCCAATGCGCTCTAAAATCTGAAATGGTCCAATATATCTCGGCACAAGCTTCCCCCGTCGCCCAAATCGCTGTACGCCTTTCATAGGCGATACCTTCAGCATGACTGAGTCTCCCACCTGAAACTCCAAGGGTCTTCGCCTCTTATCTGCATAACTCTTCTACCCACTTTGAGCAGCTAGAATCCGTTCCCTGATCAATGCTACCTTCTCGGTAGTCTGCCTCACTAGCTCCGGCCCAAGCATCAAGCTGTCCTCTGGCTCTGCCCAACATATCGGTGATCTACAGGGTCTCCCGTACAATGCCTCATATGGAGCCATACCGATCGTCGCCTGATAACTATTGTTATAAGCGAATTCTACCAATGGAATATGATCCTCCCAGCTGCCTTAGAAGTCAATGACACATGCCCGCAACATATCCTCCAACACCTGATTCACCCTCTCCGTCTGACCATCCGTCTATGGGTGGAATACACTGCTATAAGACAGCCTGCTGCCAAATGAGTCCTGGAAACTCCTCCAAAAATAAAAAGTGAAAACCGATCTTCGATCCGACACGATCGTATCTGGAACTCTGTGAAGTCGAACTATCTCTCGAATGAATATCCCCGCATAAGCCTTGGCTGTATAAGTGGTCCTCACTTGAATAAAATGTGCTGACTTCGTTAATCGGTCCACTATCACCCAAACAGAATCATTCCCCTTCTTCGACTTCGGCAACCCCACAATAAAATCCATAAAAATGTCTGCCCACTTCCACTCTGGAATGGGTAAAGGCTAAAGTGTCCCTACCGGTCTCTGATGCTCTGCCTTCACCTACTGACAGGTAAAACATCTAGCCACATAGTCTGAAATCTCTCTCCGCATACCACTCCACCAGAAACGCCTCTTTAGGTCTTTGTACATCTTGGTAGTCCCTCGATGTACTGTGTACCGAGCACGGTGCGCCTCATCAAATAACTCCCTCTTCAGCTCTGCACTGGTTAGCATAACCAGTCTACCCTTCATCTGCAATCCTCCATCTGCTCCAATGGTCCAGTCCGCCTTAGGCTCTTTGGAAATCTCCTCCTTACGGATTTGAATCCAAGAGTCTTCCAATTGAGCTCTGACAACCCTGTCACTCCAAAATGGCTGCACTGACATCGCTCCTAAGAATGCACTGGTACCACCAACCTCAGGTCTGAAGTCAAACTGGCTAAGAGTGATAAGATCCCGATGCAGCGAACACCTCAAAGCTGAAACCCGATGCCGACGCTTCCTGCTTAAGGCATCTGCTACGACGTTCGCCTTCCCCGGATGATACTGGATCGCGAACTCGTAGTTCTTAATAAACTCAACCCATCTCCTCTGTCTCTGATTGAGTTCCTTCTGGGAAAAGAGGTACTTCAGACTCTAGTGATCTGTGAATAACTCAAACTGTACTCCATATAAGTAGTGCCTCCATGACTTCAGCGCAAATACCACCGCTGCTAACTCCAAGTCATGAGTGGGATAGTTCTGCTCATGCACCCTCAACTACCGTGAGATATAGGCTACTACCCTCTGAGTCTGCATCAATACACCTCCTAAGCCTGCCAATGATGCATCTGTATACACAACGAATGTCCTGTCCTACTCGGAATAGTCAGAACCGGCGATGTAGTCAACTTAGCCTTCAAAATATCAAATGCCTTCTGGCACTTCATGCTCCATATGAACTGTACACCCTTCTTCGTAAGGCGTGTAATCGGTGTTGAAATCTTCGAGAAGTCCTGAATAAACTTCCTATAATAACCAGCCAAACCCAAAAGCTACGAATCTCTGTCACCGTCTTCGGTGGCTCCCAATCAAGAACTGCTGTGACCTTAGCTGGATCCACTGCTATACACTCTTGACTGATAACATGGCCAAGAAATCTGACTTCTGAAAGCCAAAACTCACACTTGCTGAACTTATCATACAACTGGTGATCCTGCAGAGTCTTCAAAGCTACTCGTAGATGCTCCTCGTGTTCTGCCTCTGATCTCGAGTAAATAAGTATATCATCGATGAAAACGATCACAAACTGATCTAAGAAGGGACGGAAAACCCGGTTCATCAAATCCATGAATATCGCGGGTGCATTGGTCAACCCAAATGGCATGATCAAGAACTCGAAGGACCCATATCGAGTAAGAAAAGCGATCTTGGGAATATCCATCTCCCGAACCCGCAGCTGATGATAGCCAGAATGAAGATCAATCTTCAAGAAATACTACGCTCCCTACAACTGGTAAAACAAGTCATCAATCCTAGGTAGTGGGTACCTATTCCGGATCGTGACCTTGTTCAACTCTCTATAATCTATGCATAATCTCATACTACCATCCTTCTTCTTCACGAAGAGGACCGACGCGCCCCACGGAGGACTCCGGCGAATAAAACCCTGAGCTAGCAACTCGTCCAACTGGGTCTGAAGCTCCCTCATCTCAGCTGGTGCCATGCGATAGGGTGCGCGGGATATCAGGGCTGTGCCTGGCTGCACCTCAATACAAAACTCAACCTCTCTCACCGGAGGTAATCCAGGTATGTCCTGAAAGACATCCTGATACTCTAAGACAACTCTAGTCTCCAATAACTCAGCACCCTGATCCCATCGCATCACCTCCTCAATGTACGCTAGAAATGACTCCGCAAATCGGTTGCCCTGAGAGGTGGCTACAATAATCTCGGACCCGCCGCATGCTCCCAACTTGACTGTCTTCGTAAAGCAGTCAATACTAATATGGTAGGAAGACAACCAATCCATACCAAGGATGACATTGAACTCGTACATATGTAACACTATCAAATCAACTATGAACTCTGACTCGTCTAAACTGACGGTACACCTCCTACAAACGCTCTCCAGAAGCGATACCTCACCTAAAGGGGTGGAAACTGATAAAGGGGTGTCTAGAGGCTGAGCCATGAGCTGGAGTCTATCCATAAATACATGCGAGATGAAAGAATGCGAAGCTCCCGAATCGAAAAGAATACGGGCGGGAAAGCAATTCACAAAGAACGTACCCTCCACTACGGCTCCGCTGGCTCCATGATCACGGGGAACTACTGCATATACCCTGCCTGTGCCTGAAGACTGCTCTGCTACTGGAGATGGAGAATATAGGACAATCTGCCCCTGAGGAACCTCCGGAACAGCTCGAACCTGCCCCTCAGTCCTCTGAGCTGCTGGCGATGCCTCAAGCCTGTTCTGCTGGCCCTGACCTCTGCCATGCTGGCGCTGCTGCTGCTGCTGGTTCGGGCCCTTACCCTGCTAGGCTCCTGCTGGTGCGCTACGACATTCTGATGCCTTATGCTCGATCTTGTGATAGTTAAAACAAGATCCCTGAAACTTGCGCTGCTGATGCGCTCTCTGATCCTGCTGGGGTCCCCTTTTATAAGGGCCCTGATGCTGCTGCTGATGTCCAGAAAAAGATCTCTTGTTCTTGTCTTTGTCACCGCTCTGCCCTGCCTTGGCCTTCCCTTCCTTATCCTTCTGGAACATGCTAGTCTCAATCTCCTGTGAAGTGGCGGCCTCAGCTACCTCCCTAACCGAATAGAACCTCCTCGAGACTAGGTATCGGCGAAGATTAGGGCGAAGCCCTGCCAATAACATCTAAGCCTGACGCTCTCCTGTCTGCCACATACCCGTGAAATGTAGCAACTCCGTGAACCTGCTCTCAAAATCTGTAACTGTCATATCCCCCTGAGTCAACCGGGACAACTCAAGCTCCTTCCTAGTCCGTGCTGCAGAAGAAATGTACTGCCCATCAAAGAAGTATATGAAGTCCTCCCAGGTGAGGGTCATCCTCTGCTCTGGAGTAAACTGGAGTTGGTACTACCTCCCGGCATCTCCCTTCAGGCTGTAGGATGCCAGTCTCTGCTTCTGAACTGATTCTACACCGAGTATGTCGAGGATATTGCTCACATCCTCCTTCTACTTATGGGCTGCAAGAGGGTCTGGTGACCCCTGGAACTCTGGTGCCCTCATCTTCTGGTATCTCTCCACCATATGGAGCCAAGCTTCCTGCTCTGTGGCTCTATCTGGGACAACTAGAGGAATGGCTGCAGGCGTGACCTCTGGGGGTCGCTCTCTGACAGAAACGGTAGGTATCCCCTACTGCTGAGCTACTGGTGGTGGTGGTGTCCGTGGTGTTATATGAGTCATCACCAACTCCTAAATGGCTGCCATCCGGGCAATGAGAGGAGCCATGATGTCCACCAAATACTACGAAGCCTGCTGCGGCTCAGGTGGAGCCTGATGAGTCTCGGACTGAGCTGGCTGCTGCTCTGATGGAGTCTGCTGTGACTCTGCCTGGCTAGCTCTCCTGGTACGAGGTCTACCATGTTCTGCCATCTATCTCTGATCATAAGAAAAAAATAAAGTTCATGAGTCAAAGTAGACGTATATTCTATTCATGCTTAGTACATCACACATATACTTAAAGCAAAAATAGTCGTTATAAAAAAAATTCTCAAATTTTTTGAGATATACGAATATATCGCTCTCACTCATACTAGGAATTCCTTACGGACTCTATACATGAATCCTAAGAAACTTTATCCTAGCTCCACGACTCGACACAGGATGATCCTAAGGATACTGGAACTAGAGATCTGATACCAACTGTGACGCCCCTGGGTTCACACAAGGCTACAGTCCAAGGTGAAACCAAGAATATCAAACCTGCCTTGCACCACACCGTGCAATAACATGTTTCACCATCACAATTAACATCTATCTAGTAGAGACAACAACATGTGTAGGTACAAAAGCAAGTAGGAGATAATACAAGGGAAAACTAAAGAAATGATAGTGATCACATTAATATCTCATCATCCAACAAGTGCGAATACATAGTCAATGTCTGAATAAATAAACTGGAGTTCTCACAATATTCAAATACAAAAAATTTGAACAAAAGAAAACAAGGCACACCGCCTTTACAACATCTATGATATAGTCCTCAAATAACTAACAAAAAATCTAAAGTGGAGCTCCAAATAAAACATAGCTAAAAATAAGCAACTGGACACTAAAGTGTGTCGCCCTCAACCTGCGATTCTCCGAGCTCCTGGCTCGTTACCTGAAATGGGGAGGGACAATGAGCGTCAAAGCGCTAGCGAACAACATCACAACCAACCCCAAGGGAATATGGCTCGTTGTATAAGAAAATACGGTTAATACATAATAAGTGTAAAATAATTGATTTTACTAAAGAGGATTTTAGTATTTAGAAATTCACAACGCGAAAACAGGTACGTCGAGCGAAATAATCCAAACAAAGAAATCCTCATGTATATACCTTGTATCTCAAATTGTAAACCCCTAACCACCAAACCCGAGGTTCTAGTACAGGATCAATAATAAAAGAAATATAACAAATCTCAGAACATAAGTGCAGTGCCATGTCATAGCCTACATGAATATCATGGTATAGCTCACATGAATGTCATGTCAAAATCTACATAGTGTCATGTCATGGGCTTCTGTAAGAATGTCTTATGCAGGGTTAAGTACTATGTCCGATACAGGATCTGTATACTGTAGTTTCCAAACTCACGGAATAAGTGGCAAATGTCCAACACGAGGACTGAAATGGATTATAGTCCAACACGAGGACTTCTATGGATTATAGTCCAACACGAGGACTGTGAAATGGTGAAAATGCAGCCAAGATACATAGTGAAATCTACATAAATCAATTCACACTCAAGTCAGTGTGTATATCCCCAATTGGTACCTTCGGATCATCTATTATGCATGAATACATAGTAGGACTACAAACCAAAGTCAAATAATAGTCAAAATCCTCGAACACGAACAACACATACAGGACAGGAAAAATTTTGCAACAGACTGTGCGGCGGTCGACCGCACCGGTCGACCGTGCAGCGTCGCGGTCGACTGGGGCGGTCGACCGCAGACGGTCTCTACCTCTACAGAAAGCCCAGCGGTCGACCGCGCTGGTCGACCGCCAAGCGGACAGAAACCCAATCTGGGTTTCTGTCAACGCAAAACCTAAAACAAAATAAAAAAAATTCTACGATAACAAGCGTTCTAATGACTCTAAAATCATACAGAGGAAAAACAACTAAGCCCAAGCATGTAATCTACATTACCAATATTCTAAAATACATGGGAAACAAATTAAAATCGTTTTAATGATAGTAAAACATGATTTAGATGTTGTTTAAGCAATTTCAGATCTGGATCTTTATTAAACAGAACGTTTGTGAACTTTTATAGACTGAAACCTTTGATTCTTGCAATCCATATTGTAAAGAACTCATTTTTATACAAAAATACCTTTTGGGCTCATCAAAAACTCATGAAAATCAGAAGAAAGTCATAGAAAATAGGGGTGAGGGATTGGGCAAGATGATACTCGCCTTAGGTGCTAACAAAAGCCCTGAAGATGATCCTCCTTCGATCTAATCCGCAAAAATCCCACTGCAAATCCTTCGAACCTCCCAAAATCGCCAGGTCCAGCTAGGGTTTTGAGAGGGGAGAGAAAGGGGGCTAGGGTTTTGAATCTCAGGTCTGGGAGAGGCTCTCTCGGGCACAGTAGTTTATATACCAACTCACAAACCCGACCCGAAACCCATTTGAACCCGAACCTGAGAAAACTCTCTGCTCGTTGTGCGGTCGACCGACGCGGTCTACCGACACGGTCGACCGCCACGGTCGACCGGCGCGGTCGACCGCGCAGCCCAAAGATTTGATTGCTGCTCAAAAAATTTGGCATGTTGGACTTATGACTCGATTTCTCTCACATAGAATCACTTCATGGGTTCTCAAGCACAGATAATCACATTCATACGATATATATATATATATATATATATATATATATATATATATGTGCATATATACGATTATTTATCATAAGAGAATTATTTATTATTACTAATTCACATATACCCATTATAGAAATTTCGGGGTTTTACACTACAACAGAACTAACATGGTATACATTAGAACTAACACCATATCAATTAGAATTAACACGCTACAGAATAGAACTAACATGTTACAGATTAGAACTAACATGGTATAGATTAGAACTAACACGACATAAACTAAAACTAACATGAACTACGACAGAACTAACTTCGTGCGGATTAGAACTAACACACCATCAGTTAGAACCGACAATGCTTAAATTAGATCTAACATGACTTATGGTAGGTCTAAATTGACGCTAACTAGAACTAACGTGACTCATGGTATAACTAGCATGGATAACACAAGATCTAACATGCATTGTAATCAAAACTAACACGGTGAAATTAGGAATAGCATGTTCTTACAAGAAAGAACACTGATACGACTCCATATCCTTTGTCATATGTCTCTTGGTTAAGCGTGTCCAATATTGCTTCTTCTATCTGTAATTGTTATAAAACATTAAAATTCAATTTAAACAAGACAATTTTAATTATTAAGCAAGTATAATCTAACCTTGTCGTCAAGGCGGCCACCACGAAGCAAATATAACAACTCTTCTCTGTTAATACTACTGTTGGATGTTACTATAATATTATATCTCCTGGTATAAATTAGAACTAACATGAATTAGAACTAATATGTGAAGAATTAGCATATAAATAGTCAACTGAAACTTACCTGTGAATCTTCTGAGAGTAAAATTTGGTTAGGCTCTCAATTTGAGCTTTGTCGAGTCTGCCTGCTACTAGAGATGGTATCTTTAAATTATGTACAAAAGCACCTGTGCTATCTATTATGCGTAAGTTAAACAATATAGAGTCTGGAAGCTCTTTATTCAGCTCTCCCAATAGAGCTACCTCTTCATCTGTCATTGGCTTCAAACTCAACGCATCCCAAGTGGGGATTTGATTACCGGGGTAAAAATGAGTAACTCTGTCAACTAGGTTTACTTTTGGTTCAGGACTTTCAAGTATATCTATTTTAATTTTTTTATTTTTCTTTCTTTTGCCTTCAGTATATGGGGTCCTCTTCCATTTAGATCTCCTGCTTACCCTTCTTAGCTGTGGGCTACCCTTTGCTTCCACATTGCTCGTTAGAACTTCTACAAATTTGTCAACATCATGTTTAATATTCACAAGATTCTCTTCCCTATCCACATGTTCCTCCTCCATATATACATTATCCCCAGCCTTACTATCTACATTCGCATCAACCGTACTATCTACATTCTCCCCTTCTCTATCAACATGCTCCTCCAACTTATCTGCATTCTCCTCCTCCTTATCTACAATATCCTCCTCCTTATCTACACCATCAACAGGGTCCTCATCAAAACCTTTGTTATCTATAATAAAAATTTTATGTTCAATATGCTCCTCTTCCTTACCTACACTATTATCAGCCTTACTATCTACAGTCAGGTCAACCTTACTATATACCCCCTCCCCTGGAGAAATAACAAGCTCCTCTTCTATTGCCTCATCATCAGCAGGAAGTTTCACATCCTCTTCAACAATCTTATGTACATGTTCTTGCATGGTGGGCTCTTCCTTATATGAACTGCTTGTTTTGGACTTCTGTTCCTCTTGAGCTTTCCTTCGCTTGTTCCTAATTTTATTTGTAATTTTTTGTTTGATATTTGCCTTAAGCACCATCGGGTCTATAACCTCATCATGTCTTCCAAAATTTTCAGTTATCATGTTTAGCCTGTTGATCTCAATCATGAATTCTTTACAATATTTACTCTTGGTCTGCTTTGTAGCAACAAGTAGTCGCTTGAGAAATTTAGCAGAAGTTCTCCAAAATGTGAGTTGCTGCTCAATGGGAAGAACATTGATCTCCTCTTCCTCGTCAAAAGCAACGTCAATTTGCTTTGTCATGATCAGTTATTGATACGAGATTATAATTTTAAGTAGGATTACACATAATTAGGATATTGTTTGCAGTTAGTGTGAAATGAGTACGACTTAACATAACAGGATACTTACGTAGCCTATTGAGAAGTTCTTAGTAGTTTCTTCCTGTATAGCCTTCCTCTTTGCCTGACGCTTTTGATGAAGAACTTCACCCCTCTGTATAGCGGGAACTTCACCCCTCTGTACAGCGGGAAGTGCATGACCATGACCTGGAGAAGCGACCTCCGCAATAGGCCTATGGACTAAAGTTATTGATGTTGGCTTAGCCTTTGCCGTAATTGTCCCCATCCTCATACATGGGACTTTCGCCTCCTTTGGTGCCCAATTTGTCATTGGAGGTCCGGAGGTGTCTACGAGGGCATATTTCTTTATGCCGGTCATCTCGTAGTACCAAAGGTGTAGCAAAAATATATTTAGCATTAACAATTAATACTAGATTAGACCAAAGAGAGTAAAATATGGTTGCAGCTAGAACTAACATGGTATAAATTAGGACTAATGACATAAATTAGAACAAACATAAACTATGTTAGAACCCCATGAGCCCAGGTAGAACTAACATGCCTTATGATAGAACTAACATGGGTGCAGATAGAACTAACATGGTATATCTTAAAACTAACAAGTGCAGATTAGAACTCACATGACAAAAATTAGAACTAACAAAATCTGCAACAGAACTAACATGGTGTAAATTAGAACTAACATGGTATACATCAGAACTAACATAGAATAAGTGAGAACTAACAAGGCATGGGTACGAACTAGAATGAACCAAGATAAGTATAATATGGAACTTACATACAATAGTGTCATGCAACCTAGGACATATGTGACCATTTGCTTCTTCTTTCCCTCATAAGCAACTCCAATGCCCCTGATAATTTTATTATAAAAGAACTTGGCACATGCAACAGAATTGATCCTCTCAATGCTATCCAGGTACTTGAGTAAGGGTCTAGGGACACCTTCCCCGGCTCTGGGACTCCATATCATAGAGCATTGGTATAGGATTTGTAGCAGAACAAAATCGTGGATATCCCGCTTTGCTGTAGATTCAACTAGCCGTTCCAGTTGCCCTTCAAGGTGTTTACGTTGGGTGGTTTCTGCTTCTTTTAACTTCTTACCCTCTTCAGAAATGAAAAGATTAGCGAAGTATTCCACCCATATTCTGCTTCTTGAGTCCCGATTGTTACTTATGACTTCCCCATAAATTAGGAAATGAGTATGGTTATGGATCCATTGCAAATCAAATTTAACATTTTTCATACACCCACTTTTTGAATCAGGTATAGAAAATGTGTTATTATCTCTGTCAAAAAAGCTCAACAGCAACTCAAGTGTGGGCCAAACAGGCGCAGGAGCCTCAAATAAAATATAGTGCTAAAATATATAACTCCAGTATACATCCCTATGCCACTGACGAATCTTCGAGGCAATGCGCTTCATGAATTCCCAATAGGCCCCAATATTGGCGGTTAACCTTAGTGATTCTCCTGTACTTGTTGGAGCAACTTTTTTCCTGCAAATGGATTTCGGATTTGTAAGTTCAATAAGACCTATGAGCCCATATTAGACCTAACACTAACGGGAACAAAATAGAGCTAACGCGCATGTTCAATAGAACTAATATTGGACTCAAACTAGAACTAACATTGGTCTCAAACTAGAACTAACATTGGTTAACTAGAACTAACAATATTGGGGTAAAACCTAGCCATTGTCGTTGCCGAATACGGAATAACATAACACTTACTGTTTTTTGAGGGTGGTTTGTTGGTACGACCCGCCATTGTTGTTCTCCTTTTTTGGGCTCACCATTGTATTGCCTCCTTTTGTATTTCAATTAGGGTTTGCGTAGCTTCCTTCGCGATGCCAACCACAAATGAAACGTCTTTGCCCTTCGACTTGGCTCGATGAACGACCTCGTAGTCATTACTGGATCCTTCCCTGGACGATATTTTTCTGGCGAAAACCCTGGAACTATTGAAATCCATACAGCAATTAGAAAGATGAAAAGTTTTTGAGGCTCCTAGGTGGAAGAGAGAGAAAGAGAGGGAGAGTACCTACAAAGGAATGGGGGCGCATTAACCAAGCTCAGTCCCATCAGAGGGGCAAAATAGTAACTTCCGCTGGGTTTTTTTGAAAAAAACACTTCGGGGCCTCGTCACAAATACTATGCGTATTTGGGGCTTATACACATGGGGCAAAGTACAAGGGGGCTAGTCATACGAAGTTCTCATTTTTGGTGCCTGGACACATTTTTTCCCCCTAAATTTTAAACGGAGCAGAAATGCACCATAAACTGTATAAAAAAAATATTGCAGTTTGCTCAAGCAGCTCATGTGCTACTCATGAGACTAAATTTAAATGCAAACTAGTGCAGTTATTGAATTAATTAAAGCTCTACCTACCCCCTTCTCCTTATCAAGTTCTTTTCCTTCTCTTCTTCATCTTCTTCCATCTCAAGCTTTGCAATATCAAATTGGTGTGTATAGTTGTTTTCACAAAATCCATTTGATATTTACATTAATATGCAGTAAAAGAAGCCTAGAGCAAGAACGTCACATTTGTACATGTATTTGTTCACTTCCATAGTCAATCAAATCTTGAAACCCCAAACAACTCAAAAATCTATGAAATTAGGGTATCGTCATTGATTTGGGGGAGAGAAATTAGGGAAATAACAATTAATTTTCTTTCACTGTGAACGTTTCTACGAGCAGGGGCAACTTCGTCCTTTTGGTGAAAATATAACACCATTTAGCAAATTCACATGACTAACAACTTGCGGTATATTTTTGCTCCATTTTGAAACTTAGGGTATATAAGTATTTTTTTGGAGAAAATATGGGGTATTTAGTTGCAATTTAGCCTCAAAAGAATGTGTCAAAATAACTATTAAACACATGGTATCTTGACTTTTGTAAAAGACGATAGATTTGAATATTCATTTTTTAGTATAGGTGAAAACTTGTGTCAACTTAAGTGGATAGGGAATAGTGTGTCCACCAAAGTTTTTAACCACTCATATTGCCTAGGGATCCTTGTATTATATAAAAAAGTGTTTTATATTAATAAATGTGTAGTTACAAATTTTGGTGGACATCAACTTAAGTTGATAGGAGTCTTGCTCTTTCAGTATATTCTTATATTGAAAAAAATGAGAAAGAGTAATGAGTTCAAGTAGAAATTGAGATCAATACCTAATAGCTTAAGGCTTTCGCTTAATATTGATTTCTAGCTTATGTTTAAGGCCCATTAACTCCAAGTCAGATAATTTTCCCCAATGATCTTTCCCTTCAAATTAATGTATTTTAACACATTTTTATTCGCCAATGTTTTCATCTTCTCTCTGTACTTTGGTTGAGTTGTTGGATTAAAGATTTAACCATTACGGAAAGGACGACGTGTTGGGATTGTGTCTTTAATTCTTTATATAACTTCATCAAAATTAGATAAGGTTAGAGGTCTATCATGATTAGAAGATTGGGTCTCATCATGATTAGGAGTTTGATCCTATTCTAATTAGAAAGTTAGGCTGGAGATAGAGTTTTGGTTTCCCTATATATATTCTTCTATTATTGGAGAAAAAAACCAAGCAGATGAGAGAGAGCTAATATTCTTGTAATCTAGGATTAGCAGAGGGTGTAACCTGATTCAAGAATATTGTGCGAGAGGTAAGGGTTTCATAGTCTTTGTCCGTGCAAAAGATTACATCATTGGGAGAGGGTTTCGCAGTTTTGATTGTAATGAGAGGGCTTTAGAGAGAATATGAGAGTTGATTATGTATGTGAGGTTGAGAGATTGAGAGACGAGAGTTGAGTGGTTCCTCTTGTAATTCTTGCTGATACATAGTAGATTTCTCGTATTATTGCCCTGTTGTCGTAGGTCGAAGTTGGTCGATCGAACCACGTAAATCTTGGTGTTCTTTATTCTTAGTTGTTGTTTTATATCTTGTTGATTGTGGTTGATTTTCAAGTTGTACAGATCGTAGTAGGCGGAAAGACTAAAATTCACCAACACGTCTTATTATCACGAGATAGCTAAAGATCAGATTGTAAGTGGTAAAATAAACAATGTTTAGTTAATATACGGGAAGGGCCGAAGGGGTTAGTTAACTTTACATCTTTATATTTACAGCTTATAGCCAGAGAAGCCTGAAAACTCAACTCTGATTTGATGGACTTGGTTAAAATATAAAAGTGCATTCTTCGCAACGCTGATCTTAAATACATTAGATTTTGTGTAAGAATCGTCATAAGTTGATGGATAATTGGCACTTTTGTGCCATTTCACAATTTTGAACTTCGAAACCATAAAGTTTTTCACAGTACTTGTTTTTTAGTTTATACTTTGTAACACCGGCCAAATTGCAAATTATCCATCTTAAAATTAAATTTTGTGGTATTAAATTGTCAAAAATAGACTTCACGGCATCAAATTTAGAAAATGTGATAACCTTATTGCACCAAAGCACAAGCTAAATTGAATCTAAACTTCTTACCCATGTCCAATTTTACTTGAGATGATCAAAACTGATAATCAATTTATCTGGGTAAGTATATTACATACAGATATGTTTTTCATTATTTAATTTACGTCTAGCAAACTGATGAATTGCATGTACACAAAAAGTCACTCAGATCACATTCCATACGCTAAAATTGCGTGTGTTTTTTCATCACTTATAATATTCTTTGGTGAAACCATAAAAAATTAGACA
>BQKN01000339.1:353249-367611 GCA_022839385.1 Asparagus kiusianus | reverse complement strand
GCCTCGTCGCCTCGTCACTCGAACGTCCGTTGATTTATCGAATTATCATGCCGAGCTGTGCTAAGGGACCTATAGGCAATTTTATACGCCTACATAGGTGTGTTTGGGTTACAACCAAATCCCCTATGGATAAAGTCCTAGTAGTCTCTAACAGTTTAAAGAAGTGGAAGATGGACAGAAAGGTGAATGTACTTCATTCTGATTCTGGTGGGAGGTACAAGATGGACCTGTTTCTGTATTAGAGCCGAGCTCACGGTATTACGAGACACTTCATTGGAAAGAAAATCTTGGGGCAACTAGATAGGGTGATAAATTTGGAGAATTGTTGTCAAGCAATGGCCTGGAGAAGAGTTTTTGGATTGAGGCTTCGACATATTTGGGTCATCCTATTAAAGAGTTATCAACTGCTGTGATAGGAGGTAAAACTCAATTGGGTGTTTGGTCTGGTAGTGTCACTACGGTTGAGGATTCGATGAGGAAGCTAATTGACTCTCAGCAGGTGGAGAGTTTTGGACAAACCTTAGTTGTATCGCAGCAGGTGGAGGTTGATGCTACTTCATATTGGGTGGAGGTTACTCCACATACTCTAGATCATACTGTATCATTTCGGATTCCAGCTGAGGTGACACAGTTAAGGGATCAATTTTTTTTGGATGCAGATGATGAGTTGGATTTTGATTCGAGTATAGCTGATAAATGCAGTTTGGATATGGTCATTGGTTCACCTCAGGTGGAGGTGTTTGAGGCTATTGGAGGTGCTATCAGCCGTAGACTTGATCGTAATGTTGGAGAAGGGTTGCGAACTCTTCTGGTGGATTGAGGCCTTTGGAGGCTATTTGGGTAAACTACGTGAATGCTTGATTCCTTGGGCAAGAAGATATGTAGGCAGTCTTTATGATGCAGCCGATTTGATAAGTAGATACCGATATTTGGAGAGTGTTTGCATTCTCATTTTAGGTTCTCGACTTGTTGTGGATTGAGTCCGTTGTCGTGAATTGTTTCACTTCGTATTGGACGCAACAAGTGAGACATTTGTTTTGGTTGGTGTCGGCTCAGTTTTGAAAAAACTTCACCGAGGTGGAGAATTGTGAACGAAGTGGGGTCCACCTTCACGTGAAGAGATGTGAAACCGTGTGGTGATGGGTGATTGCGTGTGGGAGGCTAAGTTTTTTGGAAACCGCGTAAAGGTTTCGTGAAGGCTAGTGGGGGCCACAAGAGTGTGAACGCAGACTTGTTTCCAATTGGAAGGCTAGGACGCATGGGGGCCACACCAGGTGAGGAGTTGAGGAGTTCTTTGATTTGCGATTTCTGGCCCACCCGAAGACTTGGGCACATATAAATACCTGGTACAATTCTCTCCTAGGTTTCGGTGAAAAAAGGGTGTGTGCAGGAGAAAAGAAGTCGGCTGTTTTCTTTGGCAACGTGCAAGACAGGGCACAGGCAGAGAGAAAAAGTATTTCGACGGCTGTGCAAAGGCAGATTTTCTTGGGCTATGTGCAACAAGAAAAACATAGGTTTTTTTGACTCCTTTTGAGAGAGATATTTGTGTGAGGGATCTGAGAGTTTGTGTGAGGGTTTAGATTATGAGATTGTAAACCCTTGTTGTATCTCTCCCTCTACTAGTAGATCTCCCCCTCCTTGCCCCGTGGACGTAGGCAAGTTTGCCGAACCACGTAAAATTGGTTTGTTTGTGTTTGTGACTATTATAATAGTTTTTAGGATCCCTCGACAAGTCAGTCCTAGAACTGATGAGAGGAAGAGCCGATATCTCACTTTGTTAAGATATTCGCTTTAGATTCTTGTTTCCTTGGTGAGACGAGAATTCTTATTGATCTTTCTCTTATTGCACACCAGAAACTCTGCCGAAATTTACGCTGCTCACAACATCATATTGTTTGGAGCTCGCTCAATACACGAAGACACTCTAGCTATGATTCTCTAGTTGGCTATGCTATGCTGCAGAGATTGTTATAACCTTTGACAGAGTCCTTTAGGATGGGGATAATCAGTAACAATTCGTATGCGCTATGTGGAACAGCCCAGGAGAGTCATTGTCATCTTTTTTTTAACCTGTGTTTTCACCTTGGAAATATGGAATTAGATAATGGTCTGGCTTTGTTCAAAAGAAGAAGTTGTTCTTGGAATATGATAGCTAATTGGTATTCCGCAAACTTGAAAAGAAACTCTTACATGAATAAGGTGGAAAAACTTGCACTAGCAGCCACCGACGAGTATACAGAGGTATCAATTGCACTGCTGATCAGGTTATAAAGAAAGTAAGAAAATTTGTTCTTGTGAGTATATTACATCACCATGTCCCTGAAATACACTAGGAATGGGATGAGAATGTGTAAGGTTGTTTGTTTGTTTTTTTTTAACAGATTGAGATGTAGTAGATGTAAACACAGGTATGTCTATGTATCATGAATGTGCTAATATTTTCAATGGTAGAGAATAAATTGTTCATTTACCCCCTACCCCCCCCCCCCCCACCCAAAAAAAAAATTGTAGCCTATAGTATTTTCACATAACATATGAGATATCAAATTTCTCTCAATCTCTTATTCAATGAAAATGAAAATTTGTGCGCCTTTGGACCACCCTGAATTCATAATATTCACCCGTAGTAAAGAATGTTGTTTTCCAATTAAGAAATGCTATTTGGCACGCAAATAGCATCGCGCAGGAGAGAAATAGGGGCGGTGGGACCCACATAAAAAAAAATCATCTGTGGGTCCCACCGCCCCTATTTCTCTCCTGCGCGATGTTATTTGCGTGTCAAATAGCATTTCTGTTTCCAATATTATAACTGGTTCCTTCTTATGTCTCATCACTGGTGAGTCACACCTTAGAAAACTTCCATCCTCCTCTTTATGCATCATAGGAGAGAACTTCCTACCTCAAAAGCCTACATTTAAATAAAGATTACTATTATCAGCCTTGTTATTCTGACAGCAATGCTCAAGACATGAAGCTTGTAAATAGAAATTTTACCATTAGAACATTGGGGAGCAGACCTTTTTGGAGAAAACTACTATGTAAAAAGATCACGCTGTGAAACCTTCAATTTATGAAAACTGAGGACTAAAAGTAAAGAAGGATAACGTGTTATTGATACACTGAATATTGAGAGTAAAGTAAGGAACATCTGCATGTGATTATACCAAGTGTATAAGTGTATGATGTTCATTCAACACCTGTTTGGATTGAGGTTTGTGCAGTTTTTGGTTAGCATCATTCACGTGTACATGAGTCATAACGCTATTTATTTATTTTGGAGGAATGATATTGGTTAGTTGATGCCTTCGAAATGGTAACTTTTACTAGTTACTGCTACAAGCGAAGAAAGTTGTGTTTTTAGTACAAATTAAAGTATGGCTGCATAGCGTATACATAAACCCATTGTAAGTTGTGCTTTTAGTTTGGTTGGGGGTATACTCCTTAATACGTAACCAATACTTTTTTTGAGGAGTGCTATGGTTGGAATCTCATTTTTTGTGGTCTCATACTTTTTCTCATGATTATTGAAAATAAGACAATACTAACACTGAAAATTATGTTAAAATATTTCTTTCTGTGAAATATATAAAATTATCGAAATGGTTTTTTTTTAAATAAAAAACCATCAAAAAGAGAAGGTCTTTTGTTCATCTTTTGTGGGGTCCACCTTCGGCTTTACCTACCTCACCATGTTTGGTTGGTAAAAAATAAACAAACCCATTATGATGCGATGTCACTCAAAAACTATCTCCCTAGCAAAGGGAGATAGTTATAATAACTATTCCTAATTACATAAAACATCCAAAACAACCCCTTGTTGTAAACTAATTAAAGTGTCTAAGGGCCTGTTTGGCTAAGCATGTTTTTGCTTGGAAGTTACTATAGCTGGCTACGGTAGCTTTCAAACAATTACCTTGTTTGTTTGGACAACTAGAAGGGTGATGTGGCCACCGAAAAACCTAGGTGGCAAGCTCTATGCAATTCACTCCATTTTGAGCAAGTAGGACGGTGATGTAGCCGCTAAAAAACCTAGGTGGTAAGCTCTATGCAATTTTTACCATTTTGATCCGTTTTAACTATATAAGTTATTTTAGCTATCAGGTTGATGTGTACTGTTCAATTTATAGCTATCTTGACTTTGAAGGGTTTCCCACTACAATAACCAAGCAGGCCCTGAGCTAGTTTTCACAAAGGATCTTTCCAAAATAAATTGTTGCTTTTCAAATGAGGCCCAACGATGTAGATCCAGATAGGTTAGGCCGCATTCTGTTTGACAAAAGTAGAGGGCTGCTGATATTTGGGCCTAGCACTTGATTAATGTAGGACTATATTAATCACATATTTCATTTGTATTACCAAAGCTTTCTTCTCAACTAGTTAGACTGAAGAATTAAAAGGCCTATTATTTTGATCTAGCCCTGTATTGACCCATCTAGTTGAAATTAATAGTGGAAGCAAAACGCTACTTCTAAGCTAAAAACTTGTTGCTTTCGTGAAAGACCTACTTGTGGTACTTCCTTGAACTCTAGTTTGTGCCAACTCTATTTTCTAAAAATTTTCCGGCTCACAAGGGTTAGAAGAGCTCAGAAGTATGTGAAATGTGCACGAGTTTAGGAAAGAAAATAAAGTTTATTTTAATATTTTCTTTCTTGTTTACTTCCTAATAGTTTTTCGTTCCTAAAAAAAATTTGAATAAAACGTGTGAGGCATAGTTTTCATACATCAATATATAAAACAAAAAAAAAATATTATATGTTCATTGCTTTCTAGTTCATAATTTTAAAAGTTCCCTCTTAATTTAGGATAACCTCTTTTTGTCTATGTAGCTATTCACTCTACGATAGAAATTCTCATCTACAACATATATAGTCTATCATCTCACAATTTTCTTTATTGTAAGTTGATTATCATATTTTATTATATTTTCACACCCACATTTTAAATAAGTTCCATTTGAATAAATAATTAATATTATGTTTTTATCATGTTTTTTAGGAAAAATGAAGAAAATAAATAAGAGCTCAAATAAAGATTATCTTAAGTCCAAAAGATATCTGATTGAAGCCCAAAGAAGCCGATTGAAGCCCAACTCAAAAGAGCCCAAGAGAATTTTAGCAAAAATCGATAAGGGGTAGAGAGTGAGGGCTAGGGATGTAAAAAATTATATAAACTTCATTTTGAAGAGGAGGACCACTCTTTTGAGAAGGCCTTCCTAATATTATAAAACTTTAGTTTTGTAATAAAAATAAAAATTATTTGTCCTCTTCAAATTTCTTCTACTTCTCATGTGTTGATGAAATTTTATTTCAAAAGGGGTCAACCCTTTGCAATGTGAGCTTTTATTTTTCCTTTTTATTTTTTGTTTAGAAATATATGTTTAGGATTTAATTTCTTGCTTAGAATTCATGCTAAGGTTTTATGCTCCATAAATTAGGATTTTCTTGCTTTTTATTCTTGCTTCCTAGGAGTAATATGAGTAGCTAATTTTTTAGGATATCTTATATTGGTTTTTGAATTGTTCCCTTTTTTTTTTCTTTACTTAATTGATCATGCCTAGTATAATCAACTAGAATAATAATTGGTAGAAAAAAATTAATAGGTTATACTTATCTTAAATGATTTGATAGTTTATGCTTTTTCCAATTTTAAAATTACTACCCAGTTGTTTCTTTCTATTCATAAATGGTGATATTGCTTAGATATGAATTTGATATGTTATGCTTGTCTTAAATAATTTGATAATCTATGCTTAAGAAATCTAGTTATATGAGAATTGAAAAGAGTAGTTCTAAAATCTAAATAAGAATTTACTAGTGAATTTAATTCTAGATTCATAGTTTCATAGCTAGATTTTCTTTAACTTTTTCATTTGCTCTCTCTTAGTTTTACTCTCCTTCTTGATTTAACCCTTTTAGTTGCATTAAATTTACACCCACACCATCATTTTTTCTCTCTTTTCTATCACAATTCAGAAACCACTCTAGGATCATTCTGAGATCACACATTCCTCGTGGGATTGACACTTGCATGCTACATACACATAAGTTGTGCAATTGCAGCATTTATAATTAGAACACAATATAAGTTTAGGCCACCTAACTTCTTCAGATTATTGGCAACGCCAAAGAATCCATTTTAATAGATATGATTTTGGACTAACGGTCAGTTTGGCAATCTTTCAAAACTGGGCCAGGTTAACCTGACCCAGTTTTGAAAGGATTTGTCTTCGGCAAAGTTTTGGGCCAGAGCTGTCCCTGTTTACTTAGGTCAAGTTTTGGCCTTTAAAATGGTTCTAGATTGGACTAGCACCCCTACTCCAAACTACAGAATTGAATCAGATTTAGACCTGGCCCAGTTTTCAGTCTGTTACCAAACAGACCCAAAAATGAGTTTTTAGTTTGGAATAAATTAGGCTTGATTTGAACCAGCTTTTTAGTTCAAAGTTTGGCCGTTAAACTAATTTTCTTCCGAACCAAATCCCACATGGACCAAATTTGGCCTAATTAAGGCAAAACCAGTTCTAGCACAGTCTTATTTTGACGTTGTCAAAGACACCTTTAGTCTTTTATGTTTTGAAGAAATGATAGAGGCACACTCTAAGGCACACCAACCACACTCCCCCTCTCTCTACAGTGCAGGGGGCCCCACGTGTGATTTTTAAAAAAATCACATGTGGGGTCTTCTGCACTGTAGAGAGAGGGGGAGTGTGGTTGGTGGTGTGCCTTATAATGTGCCTGTAGCGCCTCTCTATGTTTTGTGATGGCAAATACTCTCCCCGTGAAGAGTCAGATTGGCCTACCTACGCATCTGTACTCTCTAGTGGTTGGACACCATGAAAAGGGATCTTGAGAACTGTGTAATAAGAGATGTGAAGGGAATAAAGACGATTGATTGTGTTCTATTTTCCATTCACAACAGACCTCTGAGTCTATACTCCCAAGAATATAGATCCAACTTGACTACTTAAATTATCACGTTACAGCGCTTCCATTTTTTGTGACTATTAAGCAAGTATCATCTTGTAATCTTGTATGCTTAAATGATTGAGAGGGGTCCGTATTCTCCCAACATCAGTGATCAAATCCTTATCATTAACCGGTCAAAAATCTCATCCGAAATTTATCCAGGATGTATATGCAACAGCGTAGAATAAATCCCCAACCAAACAACGGATAGTTGTTATTCGAGATATGTGTGCATCGTTTCTTTATGCCAAAAGCAATAATATTGGAAGAAATGCCTTTTATTTTTCTTTTCTTAATCGACATTTGGAATGATGTACTTTGTGTAGCTAGCAATACTCACCATCTTCATACGAATAATTACCAAAAGAGTTGATAAAAGGACGAGTATCTCGATCTTTATACATGTAGATTGTAGAGTAGAGAGAGAATCCATAGGAATTGATGAGCTATATGCCATTAAGCCTAGAAGGCTAGCTCGGATCTGCACCAAAATTAATACGGTGACGCCGGCAAAATCTCAAGAAAAGCGTGAAGAGTGATGCATTACTCCTTTTCCATGCCTTTGTCCACTCCTTCACCCATACCTATCAACTCCTTAGAAAATCCTTCCATATCTTTTCTTCCTTTTGTGTTTTAGTAAATTGTGAAATAGAGGCTCCCAATGTTTCACCGAAAAAGAATCACCACAAACAGCCTCCAAAAACTGACAAGTGTTATAACTGAAGGGATACAATTTTGTAGTTTTAATGTAGTGACAAAGTCTTTTGATATTATATTAACGGTTTTTCTATAGAGTGCCCATGGGCACTCTATAAGAGAGGAGAGAGATAGAGAGAAATGAATGATGAGAGGATCCCAATGCAAATTAGGGGTCCCATCTCTTCATTCATTTCTCTCTATCTAACTCCTCTCTTATAGAGTGCCCATGGGCACTCTATAGAAAACCCGTTATATTAAATCAATCCACGTCTAAATACGACTAGTCACAAATTTAAAGACCATTTTAAAAAAAGGATGTCATTTTTGACCCATCGAAAAACATTCAATCTGCATGGACATGCTACAATATAAAAGTATAACCCTCAACGATCATCATAACTTTGAAACGCTTTGACAATGGGAACATAAACGTTGAAACTCACAAACGAAAAGACCAGTTAATAGTCAGAAGCAACCTACGCTCCAAGTGGTTTTTAGTAAACATTGAAAGTCATTTGAAAAGCATTATTCGAGATATCATCGATATCTATCGTATTATTATATATATTTGTTTTGGTTTGGTTTTTTTTTTTTTCATTCCTTTTTTACCTTGTTTTAATGGTATTGAGTGCACAAGAAGAACAAGACCCCCCCTAGCTTGGTCTCAAGGATGACTACTAAAATGGGCCTTTTCCTTAATAATATTGATTCGATGCTTTCTTTGTGCGAGGTGAAGCAAAGCCTTGACAACAACCAAATACCTAGATCCCCCTCTTGTTAGTTATTGTGCCTTGTCGTAAGGGACCTTTTTTTTTTTTTATCTTTGATGAAAGCATCGTATGCCCTTGAGATTTACCACCCTCTTTTTTATAATTAAGCTCATGCTTCTTCCTTTCTCTTATGCCATCTGATTTGAATGCTAGAGGAGGGGAATCTTAGGACCCCTTTTGTCACTGCACTATTCCTGAGATAATTAATTAAATATCTCTACATACAAGGGGTAAAACTTTCGTTAAAAAAATACATATGGACCACATAAATGAAAGCTACAGTTTGTGTGGATGCTACCAACAAGTATCCCAACATGCATGAAATATTCACATCCAAAAAACAAAACGTAGTTAAAAGACTCATTGGGTGCATAGGCCCCCGGTATTGCCACTAGTAGTGGATAGACCCATGTATATAGTTGTATTGTTGTATATGGACCCCCATGTAAAACTTTTTGAAACATATATTTTACTCTCGCTGAGAGTCTATTTATCAAAAGAATAATAATTTTCTCTTTCAAAGTCTATTTATCAAAAGAATAATAGTTTTCATAGAGGGTCTATTCACAATTGTACAATTGAGCTGGGCTGGGCGCCTATCCTCAGCAGGACATGGTTTAGGTTATTATAGCTTCCAAGGGTCTTTCTTTGAATGGAAAAAAAGTGGGGGGTGGAAAAGAAAGAAAGAAAGAAAGAGCGGGACGAATACATTTGGCATTATGAAAAAAAATCAAGGTGATTTGATGCTACCTTAGGGTGGAAGACAAGATTGCTTTCTAGAAAGGACTTCAGTTGTTTGAACATAAAATGAATACAATACATTTTAGGTTGTGAGGATTCGGAAAAACTAGTGATAGGTCAGCTCTACTGTAGAGCATGGCGGGCTTGCTTTGGATTCTTTTGCTTTATGCACCTAATGCAATGTTTAGTGTCCATAAAAAAAATCAAATTATATGCATATAAAATGTGGTACCTGACTCAAATTGATCAATAATTCTGTAAGGGGTCGAGCTCAATTCACATGAAAACTTGATAATTGGACTTCTCTAAACTTTGTCGTTGTATTTTCTAGAAACCCGGGTAATGACACTTCTTGAGACTTCTGTGAAGGAGGCTATGATCTTTAATTAGCAAAGTATAGTTGTGGCTATTAGCACACGGATAGAGTGTGAAGCTATATATTTTTGAGGGTAAAGTTCACAAAAACTCTCAATAATTTAGGGTGTGCCGCGAAGCTCTCTGAACTTTCTTTTTATTCCACTAAACCCTACTACTTTCAAATTTTGCCAACGAACTCCTAACATTGTTAATGGATCAATAAGTTACAGAATCAAAAGCTAAGGGGATTTTGTTCAAAACCCCAAAAGTTAACGGGGGTTTGTGAAGAATTCCCTATTTATGATAGCCACCCTTCACTTTTGCATCTTGACGAATACTTTGAATTGTATCGGTATGCAAAAAAATAGGAACAATAACTATCGTTGGGAAAACGAACATTAGTAAACGTTGCGTTCAAATTGACGACGAAACATTTTCCCTAAACTGATGCACTTTTCCGATTACAGCCACAAAATAAATGTGGTTATGGGGAAAAAGATGAAAATGTAGCCGTAAATACCATTTAGTAAATTAAATTTGGGTGAAAACAGTCAAATAATAATTAAATAGCTCGTTAATTGCTCATCAAACGATTTCAGTTATATTTGAGTCATTAGTCCATTTAAAAATGAATAAACAAATTTAGCGTTCAGTTCATAAACAAATAAAATTTAACTAGATGAATATTCGATATGTTTAATTATTAAACATTATAGTTTTATTCCATACAGGTTGTATTAGTACCTGCATCATATTATATTCTGACCCATTCACATTGCATAAATTAAGTCTTACACTAATTTGACAAACTTAAAGAGCCATAAATTAGTTTTTATATAAAAAATTAACCAAATGAAAATATCCTTTTAATTGCATAGATTTTTTATTCATAAAATATAAATTATTTATTAAACTAATTGTAATATTTGATAAATATTGGTGAATATTCAGAAAGTAATCATGATAAAGCAACTTAGAAATTTTCAAGTGAATACGAAGGTTACGTATTTGATTCAACTAGTTGAGATGCACGTGTGATGCACGTGGTTGAATATCATGATTATTTAAATTGATAAAAATAGAGTAAAAATAAAAAAATAAGGTTTTTTGTGGGATTGATCATCAACTCAATAATCTTTATCTCAAATAAAATATTGTCATTGTTTCCTTCAACCAGACTGCAGTCACGTGATCTATTATTACACATTAATCTAGTACAACGTCTCTATTTATTAGTATCTTGAAGTCTTCAAAAGATGGGTGATCATTCAATTCACAAAGAAATTTTGTATATGAATTTACTTGCAATATGTCCGTTAAACTTTTAGTTGTGATTTGACTCATATTCAAGTTTAACTTTTAGTTGTGATTTCACTCATATTCAAGTTTAACTTTTAGTTGTGATTTCACTCATATTTATATTATAAAATATTCTCATTCAATTTTATAGCTCATTCTCTATACCATAGAAGTAAAACTGAAAGTATGAAGAATTATTTTTTTACGAAATTAGAACATGGAGAGTATGATATATTTCGCCATGAGCTCTAAATATAAAAATTTCTTTTTTCTTTAATGCAATGTCCTTATTAAATCTTACCCCAAACGATGTGAATGAAAAATACTATTATAACTCATTTGTCTAGGACAATTATATTGTATAAGACATATAACTCATCTGAAATATCCACAGCTGCTAAATGGACTTTGTTATTGTGAGAACAACATGTTAGATGCTTGTATTTAAACTTTTTGGCTCTATAAAGACCCAAGAATTTGGAGTGCATAGCTTATATATCGTAAAGAACATATTGGTTCATGAAGAATTTTCCCTGATAACGATATTATTATAACGATATTATTATTCAGTACTAAATCAATTTTATTAAATAATATTATATGACCATTTTTAATAAATTATAAAGTATATATATGAAAATCTCAATACTTATAGCCAGTAGGTGGTCTCCACAAAATAGGTTAACTTTATATTGTAGTTTGCTATTTGTATTACTGTTAGCAATGTCATTACCTTTCATCTTTATCTTATTATCCGTGCTTTTCTGATGTAAGTTCTCTTTTGTTAATCACTCAATTGGCTATACTTAGTTTTTATAATATCAAATGCTAGAATATTTTTTCCATTTTAAAAATATTGATATTATTTTCTTAAAAAATATATACACATAGTAGCAATAGTATATACTTCAGTTTAACTCAAACATTAGCTTGAAACCATTTAGAGTGAGGTTCTTTCTACATTAGAATGATGATATAGTGATTATATAGTCCAAAAGTCAAAGAAGAAATTTCTTCAAAGGAAAAGTAATTTAACATGTCAAATTAACAACTAATTTATAAGAGCATCTCCAGCATTTTCCCCAAAAATTTCTCCAAAATGGGAAAACAAAAGTCATATTCTCTAAATTATTTTTGCTCCAACTCCAACAGCTTCCATATTTTGAAGAATCCTGCATTTATTACAATAATAAAAATATTCTACATCCCTATTTTGGGATGCTCTTATGCATTGGAACTATATACCCCCATGGCTTTTTTGTAATTACGGATTTTGTTTTATATTTATTTTCTCATCCATCCAGTTTTGAAGAACGTGCTGCATTTATGACAAAACTCTCCCCAAAAATTTGAAGAATGCTACATATTTGGGGAAGACTCTCCTTTTTTTCTCCTCCATCCCTATTTTGGGGAATGAGATGGTGAATCTGTTGGACAAAAAAAACCCAAAATTTTCTAAAAATGAGAATACCAATAAAATAGGGAAGCTGTTGGAGATGCTCTAAAATATACATGGGCAGTTCAAATAGCTATAGAAAGTAAGGTGTATATCTTCATAAAAATTTCATAATGAGTGACCAACTACAATCATCCTAATTTAAGCATAAATAAATATTATTTTAGTTACTAATCTGATACTCGTAACTATAGAATAAATCTCAAGCAAAAAATAGGAATTAAAATTGGATTATCCTATAAGCAAATAAATAAATGTTATTAGAGCTCCTCTTTATATTAAATTTAAAAGTAATAATTTAAATTATTAAGTGTCAAATATTAGCTCATGTGAAAAAGTAAAGTAATTTATGATCTATATACATATATAGTCAATCAATCAAACATATTAAAATTATGATGACCATAGTCAAACTCAGATGGGTTCACATTAAATATAGTTTATAAAAAATAGTACATTAAAGTCAAAATCTTTTTAACCACTATAAAGATTGTTTGAAATTTTTTGCATATATAAATTATACTGTCCAGGAATAGTGATGTACACACTTAACTATAGCCTAATAATCTTAAGAATAACTTACTCTTCAATATCATTATTAATTAAAGTATTTATGCATTACACAAAAAATAAAATAAAAATTTAAAATACCATAAAATAAACACCCTCAAAAGTTTTAAAAATTGTAGAAAAACACCCTAAAATCTTATAATTTACAAATACACAAAACTATTAAACATTACATTAAAATTATGGAATTACAAAACATTATTAAAAAATTTTAAACTTTAGAGGGGCAATGTGTAGGCTGTCTAAAAATCACAATAGATAGTTGATCCCCCATCAAACACCAATGATGGAAGTTACAATCTGACGACTTTCAGAAGGCTACAATTTGAGGACTTTCACGTAGAAGGTTACAATCTGACGACCTTCACAACAACTAATGAAAGCCCCAATTCAACAGCCTTCACAATCAACATCGGGAGTTACAATCTGACGACTCTCATATTTTTAAGGAACCAAGACGAAGATTACAAGATGACGATCTGTGCAAAGCTCTAGCAAAAGAGGCTACAAATTGACGGTCTCTTCATATTAAAACGCAGATATCTCCCAAACCGTAAGGAATTCGACGAAACGGAGGAAGCAAACCAAAGCCTTTGTCTAGGTTCGGATGGCTCCGTCTCGTTGAGATAGCCGATTTTCATATATAATTCGTCCAATTCCGACTTACGGTTTGAAAGTTATGACATGTTCTTTACAGCAAGTTGTTTTCGTCAAAAGTTGGTTTTGTCATGGAATTCATTGTACCTTCAGTCGATTACAACAAATTCAAAAGAAATAGCCTTTTTATAGGATCTCTTTTACACAACAAAAGAAAAATTGCAACTTTTTAGAAACAAACGCAGGATCGTTGTTTGGATCGCTGCTTGTGTGGGATCTTTGCCTGTGCCGGGGGTGCGTTAGCCCGTGGACCACCGATTCACAGATTCTGGTTGAATCGTGAAGGTTTTAGGGATTCTTCCTTCGTTTATCGAAGTAAGAATTTGAAGTGAATATCTTATCGATGTAAGATGTTCACTCTTCTAAAGATCAAGTCAGAGCTTAGATCTCTAGGAATCGCCAAAAGCTTCTTGAGGATGTTTGTGAAGAACGAAGACTCTCTCTCTTGCTCAAATTCACCAAAAGCTTAAGTCTCTCTTGCTCCAATCTGCTCTCCCTGCCCTTATTTCGTGTTTAGGGAGGTATTTATAGGGGTAGAAGTACACCACAGCGAACCTGGGACAATATAACAAACCAAGTGTTTTCTCTTTGGCCGCTGCAGTCTACACTGCCGCGGCTATTGACGCGGCAGTAGAGACTGCCGCGGCCAAAGAGGCAGTTACCAGCACGTTTTATCGTGCTTGAAACCGCTCTCCCACGACCTTCAACCGCCTTTTTCGTGGTTTAACTGCCTTTCCACGTCAGTATACGTTCTATTTCTGATATGTCGCCACGTGGAGTTCAGAAACCATCGTATAACTGCTTGTAACCGCCACAGCACTCCTTTAAAATAGCCGCGACACCCTAGG